>PVKB01000096.1:824923-1203143 GCA_004027205.1 Ctenodactylus gundi | reverse complement strand
GTAAGTGTCCTGACGAGCACAGCTCTGAACCTATCCTGAGTTTCCCCTCCTGTGCACCTAACTGGCCTCACCTGGCTATCCTTGCCGCTCACGTGACCCAGTGGGCCCATAAGAGGCTGCCAGCGCTTTGTCTCACGGGGCATGGCATCTGACATTGGCTTCACCTTCGGCAAGTTTCGTAACAACACGAGGCTCTAATTCACTCTCATGCTACAGATATTGGTGGAGTCCATTCTACTCTTTGAATTCCAGGGGATGTGAGAGACACAAGAGAACTGCCTTAAGTGTTTTCTGGGTCAACCAATCACTGGCTGAATAGAGAACACCAAATAACGTGTACGAGCCGATGACCCCAAGCTGTGGGTCCGCGTAGCCCCAACTCCAAAACCCCCGAGAAACAGTAGGTGCAAAGCCAGCCACCCCTACGGGGCTCCAAAAGAACGTCACTCCAGCCGCCCTCTGCCAGAGTCCAGGCATTAGTGCTAATCCTGCCGAGACGAGCCCGGTCACCCACACCAGAGCCCCGAGTCAGAAGCTCCCTGGACTCTCCCCAGCACACACTGCCCAGAGCGGGCTTCTCGCCTCCTCCCCCACAGGGCCTTTCTCTGCGGGAAGCCAGTCCCCGTGCTAATTGTGATTGATTTACCGGCTCTCCAAGGACTGTCTCCATTCACCGCTCACACCAATGAGCTCTAAATGACCTTGCAAAGACCACTGCTCGGAGGACGCCCAATGATATGGCTCCCAAAGGCGGAGCAAGGAGTGAGCAATTTTTAATAGCCATCACAGAAGTGTAAAAATTGCAATGAAACCAAAGAAAAAGTGTAAAATCAGCCCTAATTAAGTCACTTCCTAAATGGCCAGGATTTGCTCTCTGCAAACCTTCACTAACAAGAATTTCAGGAGCTAAGAGAAGCCAGATGTGCACAACTTCCCTGACAGTGAGGAAAGCCGTGGCAAACGGGGTGCTGTGGACCTCTACCTGCCAATAGTGCTCAGAGCACTGGGAGCAATAATCGATAAGTCATATCGCCAGAGTCTGCGGTGTGTCCATTCTAAAGGAAAATCGATCATTGTGTTCTAAGTGGGCTGCTTGGAAGACGCTATTGAGGGTTTTCCTCTAACGTTGAGCACGATAGTTCTATTTGGTGCTCTTTTAATTAAAAACAGACAGGCTCGGCAAAACAACATTCAAGTTTTGCCTGCACCTGATTGCACAATAAGATGCACAAATATTTGTATTTGTCTTAACATCATGCTAATTTGTTTTACGTTGTACTGATTGCCTGGATCCTGCTAGTTAAACAAAACATGCCGTTACATCCTAAAGGATATTAAATTATGAGGTTGGCTACTATTCTTCTCTGTGTCATAATTTAGGTAAGGGATGTAATTCATTCCACATCTCTTCTCATGGCATACAGTGTCACTCTCTGTGCTTAGACACAAACTTGAGAAAATCGCAGATAGGTTTGGACCGCCACCAATTCACTGTGCTTGTGCACCGTGCCTCAGAACCCGCACACAGCCGCGATAACGCAGGCCATCTTGTGTCCAACGCGTTGCAGATTTTAAGCAGAGGCTAGTACGAAAAATCAGGTACCAAGGACCTTTGGAGGTACTGATCTCAAAAGCACGGGTAGACAGACGGATATTCGCAATGGTATAGATGTTTTAGAAGACAGTTAAACTTATATAAGCCTAAAATACAAATCGGTTGTGTGATTTTTGACTAACAACACCCTTTTCTCTGTTTTATCCGTAACTTTGGCGCAGAGTACCTCCAGAGGACACCACTGCCCAGCAGGTCCGACTTTCCTGGGAACTGTTTGTGTGGTGCTGAATTTACACCCGTTGAGACACTAGGTCAACGTGAGAGACGCATCCTTAGCTGCGCTTTGCACTGGTTATGAGTTAGTTTCTGCTCAAGCTGCCAGCAGACCAGGAGACCACCAGGACATGCGGTGGACACTGTCACTTGCAACAGGGTTCCCAGTGAGGACTGTCCTTCAAAACAGCAATGCTCAGGTTCTTTGACCATCCGGTTCAGCAACGCTATAGTTTGGACCTTGGGTGTCCCCGAAAGCTCCACATTCTTGGGACTGTGTGTTATTGGGAGGCAGAGCTTGATGGAAGCAGAAGGTGTTCGGGGTTTGACCTGGAGGGATGTGTCACTGAGACTCGGGGCTGCCCAGGGCAGAGTTTTTAGGTGTTCGTTATTGACTTGTGGGCCAGAAAATGAGGGAAGGGCGCCCACCCTGCTGGGGGCAGGGAGCGACTAGAAGTTCTGCACCGAGTACAGGAAGAAGAAGTATTCTTCAGAATAGTTGCAGATTCTTCCTGGGAAGGTGCGAGCCTTGTCTGAGTCTCTAGACCCGCTTGGATCCTGATTCCCTTGCTTCTGTGTGCAGCGGGGTGAGCAGCTCTCCAGGCTCTGGCTCTGTCGTGGACCTCCGCGGTCGCAAGCTGCCGCAAGAATGGGCTGTGCGTGTGAGAGACCTTCCGGGACTATGAGCTGTATAAATCTTTACTTCATTCTATCAGGGATGTTGGGGATTTCGTCACAGCAGCAAGTAAGTGGCTAACACACACCACTTCCGAAAGCTGGATAAGTGGATCAAACTCAGCCCTGATAAAACCAGCGACTCCCCGTGGCCACTTCCAGCTGAACAAGTCACATGACCCTGGGACACAGCGTCTGTCCCCCAATGCAGCTGCTCGCAGGTGAGCCCCAGATGTTTGCCAGGAGGCATTTGCCCAGCTCTGTGGAGCCAGGACACCAATGCCACACTGGGAGCGTCATCAGACCAGTTGCCTGAGTAGGGCAACACCACAAGATACACCAACTGTTTAATGAGATTTTCCAGGATAGACAAGAGGACAAAGGCAAGAACGCAGCACGAGCTGGAGGCTGCATTTGGGAACGCGCTGAGCTGCGGCTCGCTGCTGCTCTGCCAAGAGCAGGTGTCACTCAGGTACTCGACTCTAGGGCCTCGTGACTCAGTTCAGCTTCAGCAGGGCACGGGGCCCACCGCGTGGGCGTGCCGCAGCCTACGGGATTTCTCAGCCTTTGCATGGCCTTCCTGGGGGCGCGGAGGGCTTTCGGCCACCTGCCTGCATCCTCACCGCATGTCCCCAACACACGCACACCCACGCATACATCCTTCCTCTTTCCTTCTGGGGCTAGACAGCTTTTTTATTTTTAATAATCATTTAAAATGTATTTAGAAAATTTAGAATATTTTCTTAAATACACATGTACATATACATATAATTATATAGAGAAATAGAATTACATATGGTATGAATTATATGTATCAGGGGCCTTAGGGTCCCTAGAGTTTCTTTAGAAACTGATGTAGACAGAGCCCAACAACCTGGAAATGTGGAATATTTACAGACAATATGTTAAAGCCTTCTCCTCACAGTTCGGCAGGATCAGGCCCTGTCCTGCTCTGCCATACTTGGGTAAGTGAAGTGTCACCACGCCACTTAGTGGCAAGGCCCCTCTGTCCCCACGAGCTGGGAGAGCCAGGCAGGGCCAACCGCTGCCCCGGGCTGAGCGGAGGCCCCGCATGGGGGAGGCAGGTGAGGTCTCTGGGAAGTAACAGGCCGCAGGTCCCTGTGGGCTCCACGAGATTAAAGATGAGCCAAAACAGGCACATCCTCCCGCCCCCTGGGACGCGGCTTCTGTTCCTTGGGCCCCGGCACCCGCGTCAGGGGCCTGCCCACTCGGGCAGCCCGCAGCCTAGAAGGGAGGCCCTGACCTGAGCCCCCAGGGCACTGCCGCCTGGAGACGTCCTCAGGCCTGGCACCCAGAGCCCAGAGCCCAGAGACCAGCTTCCAGAGCCGTGGGCAGGAGGAGATGCAAATGTGTCCTATTTACATGCTTGATCGTTAAATTTTAAATTATTAGAGGCTTAGGGATTAATTCTGCTCTTTAATGAGAAACGCACAGGCGGCCCCTGGTCTCAGCACCCCGCCAGGCAGCCCATGTACCCAGCCCCGCTGCTCTTCAGACACCTCACCAGGTGCCCTGGCGGGTCTCACCGGGCACCAAAGCAGCCTGCCTGGGAGCCGGTGTCTGCCCCCCAGTGGGGCCCCCACGCAGAGCGAGCTCCTGGGCCACAGGGAGACCTTGGGTCGTGGCTTCGGGCTGCTGGGATTGAAGCCTGAGAGCAGTTCCCACGTATGAACTCCTACCTGCACTTTACAGGATGCAGGGCCAGTGAGCAGTCGGTCTGTCAGAGACAGCTGGGTTACAGTAGCAAAGGGACTGCTGCGGGTTGCATCGTGTGTGTGTGTGTGTGTGTGTGTGTGTGTGTGTGTGTGTGTGTGTAGTTTCATTAGACCTTACATTTAGAAAAACCTTTAAGAACTCAGGTGATTCCTTTCTCTGCTCTTATGCTGATGTTTGAAAACACAAAGTTATAGCTACGAGTTATTTAGCACCGGGCATGAGCTGGATCCTCCAGATGTTATTTCTAATCCTTAAGAAAGGTCTCTGTGAATATTGTGATCCTATTGTGCAGATGAACAAACTGAGGCTGTGGAGAACGTGAGGTACCAAACCCACGCGGCCAGCAGAGGGCAGAAGTGGCCGTGGAACCTTGCCCCTCAACCCAAGTTACCATCCACATTGTCAAAGCCTGGACGCTCACGATGAGGCCGGTTCGCATATGGCTCCCGTTGCGGGAATAAGCCACTAAAAATACGTTTGAAACGTCAGTGTGCACAAGTATGCTGAAAGTTTGCTCATTTATGTATCGCAACTTTTGGGACACCCTCTGTTGAATCCAGTGCTTACATAATTTTTCTCATAGTAGTAGTTTTATTTCAAACAAAAGACAAATTAATCCAACATATCTTACATCACATATTTTCTAATAGTTTTATATGTATGAGGACATTTGGGACACCCTGTATTAAACAAAATCACAGTTATTTTTTAAGAAAGCAAATTTGTAGCTTTAGGAAAGATTTCAGTAGCCAAGCCCATGGCCCGGGCCTATAATCTCAGCCCTGGAGGCTGGGTGCAAGGATGGCAGCTTCAACCCCATCTTGGGTGACTTAGCAATGTAGCAAGACTGTCTCAAAATCAACAATTAAAAGAGACGGAGCTGTATTCAATACCCAGTATCTCAGAAGAAGAATTTAAGATTTCTTTATGAAATGAGGATCCACTGAGTTTGTGGAATATGAGTAGGACACCACACGGTCTTGACATTTTTAAGAGACGAGCCAACACCCTACAGAGCCGCTACATTCCAGTAAATGTGTAGAATAAGCCGCAATGAGCTTCAGCCCTGAGTGACTACAAGACAAAGCGCACGATAACCAGTTTTCCGGGAGGCCGGAGAGCTACTACAAGAGAAGCTGCGGAGCTTTCAGTTTGGAGCCCCTGCCGCGGTGACCCCAAGCCAGGCCACCTGGGCTGCTCCCTCGTCGCTCCTGGCCTGCCTTCACCTGCCTCCCCCAGGCTGGGCGCCCGTGCAGGCCGTGCCCTTTCCACCTTCCTGTTCTCCGTGGCACTCTGTGTGGAAGTTACACATGGTGTGGAACACAGATTGGAAAATGTATCACAGGTGTACATATGCCATGTAAAGTGTATTTTCCATAAAAACTCACTTTGGTGGTCATCGGGGTCTTCTTGGTTACGACGGTGCCTGCCCTGGCTTTCCACAACTCCGCTGCCACACAGGAAACCTGAGCTGCCTTTGGTCGCAGCTGGTCTGCTCCTCAAACCGAGCTCACCCCCAAGGTGCCTGATGACTGGCCCGAGACCACATGGCCGGTGTCGAGCCAAGCTGGGTGGATAGGTCTGTGCACATCAACTTACAAAATGCGATAACTTTTGGCAAAAGTTACTATCATCCTGCTGCGCCAGCTCACCCTGGCAGTCCAGATACGGCTTTCCAGCAAGCAACAGCGCCAGAGGACGGCTGCTTTGAGCTCAATAGGCCAACGCGTTTTGACTTCTTTTCCCTAGCTCAGAGGAAGCGAATAGGAATCCCCACTTTAGCTTACACGGCAGCCCTTTGCTCCTCCAAAATATTGCTAGGTGGTCTCGTTCCTACTTTATAAATGAGAACACTGAGTCTTCCAGTGTTCAAGTAACTCGCTAAAAATTATCCAGCCACTAAGGACGTGGGGTTGGCATTAAAATCTAGCATATCCGAAGCTTATGTCCAGCAGCCTCACTGCCTAAAGCCATCACTCAGGAAAGTGCAGGACCTCCGCTCTTTCTGAAGAAGCCTGCTTTGCGACTGTAGAGGAGCAGAGTGTGGGGTCGGCAGCCCGAAGACGCAGACACCTGCCCAGCTTTTTCTGAGACTCCCACTCTGAGCAAGGACAAGGTGGGAGCTAAAATGCACAGGGGACTGGCCTCCCAGAAGCCACCCCCAGGAAGGCGGCTCTTCCCTGCAAGCGTCCTGGCTCATTTCCACGTCCCTCATCTCCAGTCCTGACTTTCGCCCACATCTGACGAACCCCTCTGAGCGTGCCTGCGGTCTTCACTTCATGAAACAATCTACGTGAAGTCATGTCTTGGTCACAAATCTCCCAGCTTAGTAGACATCAAACAGAATCAGTTTCGTGACACCCAGTAATCGAAGCATCAAACCTCCACTCCCTCTCTCTGACGTTAACCAGGCACCCGAAGTTTCTGGCTCCTGAAGAAAGCCTCCACTCCTGTTGACAGGTGGGCGAAGGGGTCATGCAAAGAGTTAAGCTCTCCTACCCCTCATGCCTGCCCAGCCAGACCCACTTTCAGGCAGCCTAGGCCCATGGACTATCGCACCTAAGAGGCAGGTGACCCTGCGGGGCTCAAAAGAAGCCTCACGTCCCCTTGACTGGCTCAGGCCATCCTGCCGGCCATTACCAGTCACCGTCTCTCACCAGCACAGGAGACAAAACTTCTAGAAAAAAAAATGAATTTGGGGAGAACGCGTAGAAGGCAAGGTGGAATCACGCCTTTGCAAACCCTCAGAAGCACACGGGTTCAAGGAAATAAACCCGGCACAGGACTCAGGGGCACTTCACTTCTCTGCAGAAGGCACCCGAGCCCGATTCTGCAGCCCTGCACAGCCCTGCGGACAGCCTGCTGGGCACTTTCGGGGAGGGAAGAGCCCAGCAGACACCTCTTTGGATTCATAAATAGGCTCCCACCTCATACTACAGGCCTAAATTTAATTTGTTTAATATTCCCAACACTAACGATGCCTATTTAAGACATCCTGTTAAAAGTTTGTAACATTAATTTAATGGAAAAATGCCAATATCACTCTAAGAACTCTATTAGATTTTCTCCCTGTTAAATTAATGTTACTAACTTTTAATGGATGTTGTAATTAGATGTTATTATTAACAGGAATATTACCCAAATTAAAATCAGACCTGAGAGAGACACGGCGCAGATTTACAAGTGCGTAAAGCCTGGTTTCTGGGTGCCACACACGCCTGCGGCCAGACGGCCGGGCCTGGGAGTCCAGAGCCGACCCCTGCCGGGCTTGGGGTGTGTTCGCCTCAGACATGGTGCTGCTGTTATGGCACTTAGGAAAGGCAGCGACGGCCCCACCTGCCCAAGGAGGAAGGGAGGCATCTCCCAATTTCACACTCAATTTAAAGGGTCACTCTCCATCCGGCCTGATTGGGTTCGGCAGTTTGAAATTGATTGTTTGGGTTGTAAAGCTCGCCTGCCTTCCTAGCCAATTTAAGAAAGAGGCTGCTAAGCTGCCGGCTTATTATGAGCTCGGGTGCAGACACGGGAGGAGTGTCATGAATTCAGAGCCACTGGGCTGACCCAGCCAAATTAGAAACAACAGAGCCCGTACCTGCTGAGGGCCCCTTTCAAATGGGCAGAGTCACCCGCTGGAGGGAAGCCCCAGGCAGCACCCCTGGCTGCTGGCAGCCACGGAGGCACCTCAGGCTGGAGCCCAGATCCTGCGGACTACACAGCGCCTGCCCAATCCCAGCTCTCCGTCACCCGGATGGAGCCTGAGAGCCACACACTGGAAAGTCAGCCGCTTCGTCAAACCCTCGCACTCAAGGGCTGTGTTTCTGAGAGGGGTGAATACCCCGGTACAGCAATGCCCTCTGTCAGGCAGGTTCCTTCAAATCCCTCAAAACACACTGTCAACAGGACGTCAAGGGTGCTGGATAGAGACGCCAGACATGCGAGGTCTGCAGGTCCCAGGTCCGGAGAGCGCCCACGGCCCGCCTAAACTCAGTTCCAAAGCGTCAGCTTGGTATTTCAGCTCTTCTGCTGCTTTCTTGCTCGGTGTTTAGTGGGAGATTCCTCGTGGGACAAGCAAAGCAGAGGATCAAGAGGATTTTTAAAACCCACTGGAAGATCTGCGGCCATCATCATCCTCCCTCCAGGCCCCACCCCCCAGGAATCTGTCCCTCACACCTCACAACATTGCAGTGATGTGCCCTGTATAAGCCTCCAGTGCCTGCCCCTATGCCATCTCCCCAGGCCTAGCTGAGTCTCTGGCATAGCATTAACTAGTGAGATCATTTGCTGCAGGACATATAATTCTGAAAAAGATGACCAAGAGAAGTTGCTCTAGAGGGCTGGAGGAATGGCACAGCAATTAAAGCTCTTGCCTCGCAAGTTCAAGGCCCTGAGTTCAATTCCCCAGCACCAGATGAAGCTGGGCATGATGACACACACCTGTCATCCTAACACTCAGGATGTTGGGGCAGGAGGATTGTCAAGAGTCCACGGCCATCCTGGGCTCCATGAGGAATTCAGGACCAGCCTAGGCTACAGATCAACATTCTGTGGAAAGAGAGAGAGAGAGAGAGAGAGAGAGAGAGAGAAGTCGGTCATACTGTAATGAGAAGAAAGATGCCCAAGCAGCTGCATCAATTTGAAGAGTATCGTGACACAAAGGATCATTGTTTTGAGATATTTTTGGAAGAGACAATGAATTTCCAAATTTATAACTTCACCTGGCCGTCTAAGACTTGATCAAGGCACCACAGCAAACAATGGTAGAATGAAGAGGCTCCTCTGCCTACCTGACTAACCAGATGGTTGATATTGTTGAAAGTAGACAAAAATGCAGGAAATTATCAGAAATCCTACTCCAAGTTGATTTGACTGGTATTTTCTTGACAATTCTGGAAAACCTGATGTCTCAGACCAGTTGGCATTATATGCGCTCTCCACGTCTGTTTCACCTGTCCTTAGCTGCTCTGGGGTTTAGATAGGACCCGTTCCAACCCCTTTCTCCTAGCTATGCACTTACTTGCTGGTCTCTCCATATCATGCCAGCCCTCTGACCTGTGTGATGGGACAGGGATGGGCCAGCCTGTGGAAGAAGTGAACTCCTCTCAGACACAGAGCCAAAAAGATTCAAGAAGAAAGTGCTAAACCAGCCCACTGAGAGTTATGATAATGAAGGAGGCTAACGTGAGTTTTCCGTGAGTGCTTCTTATTGTGACCACTGCCCATAAGCTATTGTGCAAGAGCATTTATGGATAAAGCATTAGCCCTGGGGTAAAAGGAGCGCTGGAGGGGCGCTGAGGCCAGCTCTCAGCCAGGAAGAGCACCTGCTTTCCAGCCGGCATTGCTGCGCACATGCGTTGCGTTCTGTCTTGGTCACTCTGGTGGTCTGGCTTGGTTTGGTTTGGTCTGGAGACAGGGTAGCACTCATTATACAATTCAGCAGCCTGGCCTCAAACTCCTGCCTCAGCCTCTCAAGTGCTGGGATTCCAGCCAAGAACCTTCATACCCATCTGCTCATGGTGTTTGGACAGAGTATTCACTGGGATGGGAGAGGGAGCACCTATGGCCGTTGTGGACTAGTACACCCGCTGGAAGAGCTCAGCGTGTGACGAGGGATTTCAACAGGCAAGCATCAGTGCGTGTAGTACAGCACAGCAACAGAACAAGAGTCAAAACACCCCTGATCATCTCAGTAGATCCTCATAAAAGTATCTGACAAAATCTAACTCGGTTTTATGTTAACAAAAACATCATCAACAACAACAAAAGAACTTTCTCAGCCTGAAAAGGGCTTTTACAAAACCCACAGCTAACATCCTCCCCAGAGGGAGGGATGGCACAAAATGCAGACGTGAGTTCCAGCCACAGCATGCTGTCCTGCAAGACAGTGGAGACTCCCTTGGTGTGACAGTCCAGGAAAAGAAACAGAGGACATCCAGATTAGAACTCAGGGAGTGCGGCCATCGCTGTTTGTATATGCAAAATCCTAAAGACATACACACAAAAAGAAAAGAAAACACTGTTAGATTTAGCAAAGTCAGCCCGGTTTTTGGAAAGGACCAAGGAATACTGAGACTAGGGGCCGGTGTGGCTGCTGATAGGTTCAGAGTTTCTCTTGGGGGGGATGAAATGTCTGGTCTCAGGTGACAGTGATGCCTACACAACTTTGTCAATCTCAGCGTCACTTAAAAGGGTCGATACTTTGGTGTGTGAGTTTTATCCCATTTGAAAAAGACTATGCAAATAACATTCAGCACCTACTGAAAGTCACCCATTTCCAGGCTCAAAACAAGAGAGAATCAAAAGACGGGGTGAGGGGCTGGAGGCATGGGCAGCAGTTAAACTGCTCTCCTATCAAGCGCTTAGGGAACCTCTAAGAACCTGAGTTCGATCCCCCAGCACCACGTAAGATGAATGTGGTGGCGCACGCCTGTCATCCCAGCACTCGGGAGGCTGAGGCAGGAGGGTTGCTGTGAGTCCAAGGCCAGCCTGGGCTCATAGTGAGTTCAGGACCAGCCTGGGCTACAGAAAAGATTCTATCTCAAAAAAAAAATTTTAAGATAGGAAGAGAGCAGAAAGGTTAGGGTGGGCACCCTTGACAGTCAAAGTCCACCTTTCTTTCCTACAGGCAACATCAGACGTAAAATAGACCTAGAAACTCATAGGAGTCTAGTAAAACAGTGAGGACAACAGTAAGAAAATCACACTGACATCTACTGTTTGATTTTTATAAACCAGTCTCTCTCAAAGTGTTATATTTTATAAATGAGCATTCCTTTCAGTTCTAAAACGTGATTTTATAGAATAATAATGTGTTTCTTCCAGACCATTCTGATCATCTGAGTAAGAGTTTCCACCCGGGAAAAGTTGATTCCTATCTTAACCATCGTATCTTGTTATTATTTTATTCATAAGACATAAATAAAGGCCTCAAAATCTGCAGACCAAACAGTGTGCACGAGGGGCCTGAGGCGATAAACGCAGCTTTCCTGAACAGGCACTCGCTCGCACCCTTTCAAGTGCCTGTCTCCCAGTAAGGAAAGATGTGTCACTTTTTTAAAGTGTTCAAGTTTGAAACCCTAAGGAAGAGTTCATCGAATCCACGTGCCTTCCGTGTTTCCTCCCCTCAAACTCTGTCACTGATTAGTCTTTTTAAAAACTGGATTAAAAACAAAGTCGGTGGAAGAGAGCTTTTACTGTCCATTTTTACTGTGATGCTAATTCCCTGCAGATAGAGTACTCACCGTTCACTTAATCATACTTTCTGAGCACAGATACTGTCTGATCTGCAATAACTATTTCTTGAATAAATGAGTAAACATATGAGCAAAAACTGAAAACATGGAGGAGATTAAAAGAAGGGTATAGACTCAGAATGCCACATCCCAGCCTATTGCTCAGCCCCCAAGATGACCGAAAACCGCGGCCACCACGCCCTTGACTGATGAAGCATCCGCCTGCCTGGTGGCCACCTGGCCCCAGGACAGGGGCGAGGCTTCCTTCCCACCTGGACCTCAGAATGCCGCATCGTGCACCTGCAGGCCGCGCTGCCGGCCTTGGGGAACAAACCTGGGTTCTCGTTCCGTATTCAGTGGCTGTCTCAGTTCAGGGAGAGGTGCGGGTGACCTTGAGGACCACATCTACCTACCGGGCAGGGCTTTCTGGTGCCCTCGGGTCCTGTTCAAGCATGCTCTAGATGTCCACTCATGTCTCAGGTAGCTGCTGCCTAGACTCTTCCTGACCGGTCGTGGTGGGCCACGCTTCCCTGGCACACCAGAGCTGACTCACAGAGGCAATTGATTCTTGGCATCAAGTGCTCCATGGCCTTATTGCTTCACACAGGGACCCAGGCTCCTTACCAGGGCGTGCCTCACACTCTACGCCATGGGTTCCCCCCACTGGCACCTCCAGCACCACAGAACCTGGCGCAAGGTGAGAGCCTCCGTGTGACAGGATGGCCACACTCAGGCCTGGGAGTGATCAGAGTTTCCTAGAGCACAGATGTCGTGTCAGGATGTAACTGGGTGGGTGGCAGTGTTGAGTAGTTGAACCTTGCTAGTAAAAATCTAAAAAATATTTTATCATTCCCAATAAGACAAACTCAAAGATACTGAAGCCAATACAAGTGTTGACCAGAAAAAGAAAGAGGCCGCAAGAAGCAAGCCCGGCCTTTAAGGGTCGGCTTTAGGTTAGCGTCTATCGGAGCGACGTCTCAGGAGAAGCGAGAGAAGGGGGTCAACACAAGGCTTAACATTAGTGACGTCGCCTAGCGGCAGGCCGGTGGAAGCATATAAAACTCAGCCCGGCGGCGCACTCTGGAAGGCCGAGGGATTGGATAGCCAGGTCAAAGGCCAGCCTAGACGAGGAGCATGCCCGACTCTTCCTCTCAACCTGTGAAACCAGGAGAAGCAGCCTGGTGCCCGACAGGGAGGCAGACAAAGGACCAGCCCTGTCGTGAGGCTCCGGATCAAGCGCTCGCTCGTCCTGAAGGTTTTTTAACTTGTCAATTAGTTCTGTAAGTATTTGGGGAAAACATTTCTTCAAAAGAGGAGTGTTGGTGGGTCTGTTTGAAATTATCCAAGTTCCAGAGGCCTGTTCTAAACATGGTTTGGACTGAATCTACACTCACACTAATTCAATTGTTTGGATGAATGGGCCTGTTACCAGCCAGGTGTTTGGCCGAGGATGCCAATGGATTCAAAATACATGGAGATCAACCAGTGGCTGACGCAACGGGTGAGTCCCTTGGTTTATTAGTTGAGAAACTGGAGCCACACTTGTGAGCTCCAGGCACTACAGTACAAATACACGCTCAACTTTTTACTCCAATCTCTCCACAGGCGCATTTGAATCTGATATTCCACAAGTGCTGTCAAAGGGGCAGTGGCCGCAGCAGAGTGAGCAGTCACGAAGGGGCTCAGAAAAACTTCACGGAAACTGACGCAACTCAGAATCCTCCTCAGAATTCACATTCTTTGTGCTAATTATTCACGTGTGGATATTCTATCTGAACCAATTCCCCTGGACTATAATTGGGTTTTGTTAACATGCATCTATTGTTTAAGGGGAACAATAACACGAAGCAGAGAAGGAACTGTAAGTGGCAGCCTCATTGTGGAGATAATTTGAACAGGTGGGAAAATTGAAATATTTAGCGAGTCGCTTTGTTATAGCTTGCATTTAAAAGTTTATAATGATTAAATACTTTTTTAAAAATAGATTCGTACATCAAGTCAGAGCTTACCTCTAGATGCTGCACAGCGTGGCGGACGGAAGTGCCCGGAGCCCTTGGTCAAACGGAAGAGTGGGGAGAGACGATGCGAGTCAGGGGGGAGAGGAGAGAGCGGCAAGAGAGAGCCGGGGGCTCTGGACGCTCTCTGTGGAAGCTGGTGTCCGGCACACTAGTGAGAGGCCTCCGTCAACTTCTCTGCATACAAGGAACAGCCGGAACTAAAACCCTGGAGACTCACGCTGGGGTCGGGGAGGGCCAAAACGAGAGAGGGAAAGATCTTGTGACCTTGCCAAGACACGTATGTGCACACAGGGCTCAAGAACACTGTACACCTCAATTTTACACTCATACCTGTCAATAAAATGTGGAGGAGGAAGAGACAAGGCAGAATGATTTTAAAATCTTTCTGTGTTTTGAACACGGGACGCTTCGTGGATTTACGCAGCTACCTTCCCAAAAACCCTCGTTCAGCCAACTGCTGAGCTGTCCACGCGTCCAAAACTCTTTACCAGGCATAAGACTTCAGGATCATGGCCTAGTCCAATGCTGCGGTCAGAGTGCTAGCACAGGAAGAAAGATAACGTGATGGCGGGCACTAACGGCAAGTATCCCCGGAACAAGGAAGGCACGATGAGAGGAGCTCTTGTCACAAAATCCACGGAAGCCCCGCGAGAAAAGGGAATCAGACCCCAGGGAAGTGCACAGGACATCGGGCTGACTGGCCCACAGGGGTGTTCGAGAAATGCGGCACCCACACCGTGCCCGTCTCTGAGGTCAGCCCAAGGTGAGCTGATGGTCAGTGGCTGCTCACCTGCAGGGGTGCCTAACACAGGGCACAGATACCACAGCATTCAGGCACGGTGTTTTGGTTTTTTTAATTTTAAAATTGGATTCAACTGATGAATTATACCCATGAGAGTATGTGTTTCGAACTTTGGCATCCTATCAGGAGCTCATGTGGACAAATATTTATTATAAAAACACATTGGTTTAGATGACCAGCCACAAATTCTAACCAAGATCCCTTCTGCTACTCTCGAAAGACTGTTTCTCCATTCTCTATTGCAAAAAACAGAACAAAACAAAACAAAAACAAAAAACAAAAAAAATTGTTTCTTAAAGTTCTTAAAGTGTCAAACCTGTTGTTGCCGCATTTCATCTGGCCCACTCACGCCTGTGTGTTCTCTCCTTTGCTTTTCGCTTAACCTGGTCGTGGGGACACCACACTTCGCTCTCCTGTGCCCCGTGTGCCAGTGCCCTCGCTTCCACCCACCTGCCTCTCGCGTGGCCCTCCCACCTTCACCACTGCGGGCCTCGCACGGGCAGAAAGATGACAGCCCAGGTGTGGTCTGGAGGCCACCGCTGAAGCTGAGCTGCTCATCCTCTGCTGTGAGACGCAGGAAGGGGCGGAGCCTCTCAGTCAGTCACCTGTACGGTGTTCTCAGCCCAGAAATTTTAAAGAAGAAAATTAAGAGGCTGCCAAGATGGGCGTAAACTGCAGCACTCGCTGCGAGATCTCTCCCGACGCAGCAGGAGCCCCGTAGCTCATGTTGGGGCTGCTGCTTCTTCCCTTCTCATTTTGATCACACAGGCATTTTGAACCCAGGGCACACGTGTCTCCTCCTTTCAGTGCTGGAGGGAGGGACGCTTTTTAATGACCAGTTGCATGTTCACTGCAAGCCATCTTCAAATTTCACTACTGTGAAATTTTATAAGTGATTTGAAAAACACCCGGAACATATAGGTCTACAGGATAAGAATTATCAATGAACCCTGAGGAAAGAAATGAGCTGAAAGGATTATTTAGCAATTCAGAGTTTTAAAAGCTTTTGAAAGAGAACAAACTTGATCTGAGTTGCAAATTCAGACACAATCAGTGCAGTGGCAGAGAACTGAAAATGTAAACAGAGACAAGAGTCAGATATCCCATAGTTAGAGACCCTACTACCATCTTGGAGACGCTTCCTAGCGCACGCTAAAAGGCAGCTTATGCGCAGCTCTGAATAAACAGACCCCGGGGTCTTCACTCTGAGCTACAGGTGAAGCTCTCGCTTTCGCTGTTTGTGTGTTTTGTTTTCGAGACGGAGTCTCTCCCGGTTTCGCTATATTGCCTGAGTGCCTAGGATAGGCTCAAATTTGCCTTCCTCCTGCCTGAGTCTCCCGGACAGGTGGGATTACAGACCTGTGCCACATTTTTCATGAAATAATAATGTTCAGCATCTAGCCCTCGATATCACTGATGCTGGTTTTTAGGTCAGTTTTCTCCTAGAAAGTAATTCGCGTACATGTGAGAGAAATGAAAGCTCTTCGTTTCCGAGCAGCTGCTTGACACTGCAGGCCAAGCCCGAGGAGCCCCCAGCAGACCCGCTGCAGGGCACAGCCGACCGAGAGCGTCTTCTCGGCACTGTGCTTCGATGTGGTGCTTTTCTGGAGATGGAATACATGACTTCCCCGCTTTCCAACGCGAATGGCTTTTAAAACGCAACGTATCTGCAATCCCAACAATTTGAGTGGCAGCTTCAAAGTTACAGAAGCGGCTATGTTCTTGCTTTGTAATTTTTTAAAAAATGTTTTTGACAATAAATACCAGTTGAAATGAGTCGATTTGGCAGTGACAAAGAATGTTTTCGACTATAAATGTGGTGTTTAAACAGTTACGTTAACAGTAGACTTGTCAAGTTGATGTAGCTGGGCATCATAAAAACTGTTTAAAACTGTAAATTTAACTGTTAAAATTAGCAGTTACACTGTGGGCTGCTAAACACTGGTGAAAATGAAGCAGTAATAAACCCAAACAACAAGAAAAAGCGTTAATTTTTTTCAAATGTCAATTTTTTGTCATTTGTTGTTATTTTTCTCAAGAATAGTGTAGGAAAATGCTTTGGAAAGCGATGGAACTATTCTGAGAAATTTGTACCAAATCAAACACTCAAATGCCATTAGGGATGGGACAAAGCAATCTGGCACTTGGTTCCTGGAGGCGGTGTGGCTCCAGCAAAAGCACAGAATCGCAGGGACCAAGTGGCCTCTCCCCAGGGTGGAATACGGAGCCCTGGCTCCGGGGAGCGCCCCTTCTCACCAGGTGCTCAGCTGGGTTGCTGTGACCAGCTGGCTGTACAGCCGGTCCACGAGGTGCCTGGGTCAACTCAGTAACTTTCTGCGGTAAACTCCCCCTGTAAAGAGCAGCGTTCCAGGACAACCGTATGGAGTGGCGCTGAAACCGCTGCGTGGCCCCCTTGGGCCTCTATGGGAGTACTCACCCCCAAGGTCCCAGACAAGAGAGCAGGCCATCCCAAGGACCCCTTTCCCTAGAGGCACATCAGCTGTAGTAGTTTGTGGAGGCTGTGTCGACCACATGGGCACCATTATCGGTTAGGATTCTTCTAGCTTGTTTAAAAGAGTATATCCATTCATAGCATGCTGGTAACTGGTTAGGAACTAGTTCTTCAGAAATGTACAACCTGATTTGTGGTGTTTGCCAATGTCTGTGGTGTAAATATTTCCCCCACCAATAACTTGGGGGTGTAAGTGCTCTCAGTCATGCTCTGTGTACCTTTTGGTGATTGGCCCGACCTCAGAGGACAACTGTCTCATTGTAGAATCCCCAGCTCGGACAGTGAGCATCTGGAAAGCGAAACTGTTCCGCCACCCACGAGGAACCTCTGTCTTCTCGCCGGGTCGTGACAGCAGAACCCTAAATCTCATTGTTTTGCACCTGCTGAGGGTTTTCACACTGCCTGCGCGTCCTTGGCTGAGACGTCACCGCCTCCAGTGGAAGTCCCACACTCCACATCTGCAGCAGGAGGGTCCCGATGCGCCTGGTGAGCGGCCCAGGCTGAGTGTCAGTGGCACTGCGTTTTGTCTGTGCGCTCAGGGCAGCCGGGAAGAGGGGCGAGCAGCCAAGGCAGTGGAACTGGAACTGGGGGCAACAGAAGCCGGGGGCTGCGGGCCAGGGGAGGCCCACTGCCGGGCCCAGGCCCCCCGAGACTTCACCCCGCGTCGGGAGCGACAGCCACTGGGCGTTCTGGAGCTGACGCAGGTGGCGGTCCAGGAGAGACCACGTGGTGGAAGGGCGTGGCCTGGAAGGGAAAGGCAGGTGTGAAGAAGCCGCAGCGGGAACTCCGCGGAAGGGCGTGTCCGTGGAGACGGGGGCGAAGCCCCTGAGCTTGAGGACCCACAGCCAGCTGTCCGTGGAGGAGAGCGGCGAGCTCCCAAGGGAAGCAGGTAGGCCGGTGAGTTGACCTGCCGCCGGGCTCCAGGCGGCGGGTGTAGGCGCGTCAGTTCGATGCGCCCTTAGACGTGGAGGCTGTTGGCGGCAGTGCTCAGGCGGCACAGACTCACCCCCGCCCCGGGGCCGACGCACAGCACAGAGCACTCGGGAAATCGACGCAAGTCCAGCTTGGCAGCGCTGAGAACCAGCCGAGATGTTTCCTGGAGGCGACGCCCTTGAACAGGCGGAAACGGCACGTGCGTCCGGCGGGTCAGACCCCAGCTGTCCTCGGGCTGAGGTCCTTCTGTGTGTCCAAAGCACAGGGAAGGTGGCGAGGGCCAGGGGTCACAGGCAGGGCAGAGCTTGAGCCCACTGGGCCTTTGGAGTTACCCAGACCAGAAGGGCAGCTCACTATGGCAAGTGCGGCTGGCAGCACGGGCAGTGCACACCCAGCCTGGGGCGGCAGGGAGACCTGCCAGCTGGCGGCTGCAGGACTGAGGCGCGCGGGCCTGGGGCTGGGCAGAGGTGGTGCGTGGAGGAGGGTGCCAGAGAACGGTCCGGGCAGGCAGGAGCGCGCGACCGAGGCAGCTTCCTAGGTCCCCATCCATGAGCAGGGCAGGCTGCTGGCGCTAGGTCTCGGTGCCCTGGCAGCCTGTGCTTGGCTGGCCGCACCCCCAGCAACGCAAGGCCAGCCTCTCCTGGCTCCGTGGGCGGAGCGAGACCCTCAGGAGTGCTGCAAGGTGCCGCGTTCGGGGTGACAGCAGTAGCGTCCCAGAACGCCTGTGTCGCGGGAGAATTGTACCCCACGCGCGCTACGAGGGCTTGGCCCAAGGGCCTCCCAGTCGGCACGAGCTAGGCCTACTCAGTTTCAGAAAAGCGAGAGAGCACTGCTAAGCACACAGCCTCTCACGCCGGACACACCTCTTTGCTTTCAAAGAACATGAAGCATTTTCCTGGATACTTCCCTATATACCAAAAAAGCCCATACTACAGAAGTCCCGGGAGAGGGCATTTTCGCTGTCTGTGATCACACCACACCCATTCCACACACAGTAAGCCAAAGAAATGTCAAGTAAATGAGCTCAGAAAGACAGAGCCTCCGCCAAGAGCCGGAACATGCAGTGGAACTGGATGTGAGGGACATCTACCCGCACCCGCACGTTCCACGGGATATTTAAGTCTTTCACTGTTAGTAGAATAGAAACACTCGGAAATGTAGGTAGGTGCTTGTTGGGTGTGGCATGAAGCCCATGTTGGTAAGAAAACGGCCAACTCTTGGTCCAGCTCCGCAACTTAGGAGAGGGCCGGTCAGCTGAGCTTGACCTCAGGGTGACACAGATGTGTTTTCGTCCCCAGTGTCCTCTATCCTTGGACCCAGTTATCACCATACTTTCTCCTTGGGGAGGGCCAACCCAAGCACCCTGGGTGCCACTGGGGCCGTGGGGGAGCAGAGTTAGCAGGTACTGAGGGGGGACATCTTCCCCTTGGCCCTGGCACCCAGCCAGCCAGGTGAGCAGTAGAGCAGCGTTGAGATAGAGTCTTGCTAAGTCATTAGCTTACCTATGTTGGTCTCAAACCTGTGATCTTTCTGTTTCATCTTCCCGGAGTGCTGGGGTTACAGGCCAGAGCCATGTAGCCTGGCAGTTACATTTTTCATCAAGCAAACTTGTTAAACTTGAATAAAATGGAAGGGTGATTTAGGACAAATTGGGAACTCAGTGTCTTGAAATACGTAATGAAGTCCTTTTAAATCACCAGACTCTGTTAAATTTTTCTCTGTTTTATTTTATTTTCCTCATGGACATATACATATCAAAGGCCAGGGATAATTGGTATGAAGGCAACCCTTGCTTGCAATCCAGCCTTGCTTGCGCTTGGTGACTGGGTCCCACAGGGTTTGTGGCACCTGAGCTCACCGCCTGAGCCTTGGGCACAGACTTGGTCGCCGCTCTGCGGTCATCGGTTCATGCAGCACCAGGCCCCTCCCTTGTTCGTTGTGAAGTGCCAGCAGCCCCGGACGCGGAATGAGCTCGGGGTGGAAGTCACTTGCCGGGCAAGCCTCAGGCTCCCCTGGGACCCTCTGCCTGAGCCCAGCCGTGTCTTCTCCAGGAGTCATGACTTTATCCTTACCGCCCGCCTGGGAGCCCCTTCAAATGCCCCCTACACACAGGAAGATTTCCCCGGTAGAGCCTTCAGGCGAACCCTAGGATGCTGGCATCCACACCGCTGCTCTACTGCTCACCTCTCTGGCTGGGTGGCCGGGGTCAAGGTGTCCCCCCTTCAGTACCTGCTACCTCTGCTCCCCCACCGCCCCAGTGGCACCAGGGTGCTTGGGTTGGCCCTCCCCAAGGAGGAAGTATAACTGGATCCCAGGATGGGGGACAAACCCAAAACGAGCATTGTCCCCGTCCTAAAATGGGGTTCCCTGGAAGGAAATGTTAGTAAATTTAAAAAAGTTTGGGTTGCCCCTCCCACATCACCGCCCCTGTAGTTCTGAGAGGTCATTCCTCTAAACACTGAAAGGGGTCGCTTTCATGGGCATTCTCCAAGCATGAGATGCAGAAAGCGGTGGGCCCCAAGGACACCCAGAGTTCCTCAGCTGGCTCACAGTTGCTGGGCTCGGGAGGGGCTGGGTTGACAGAATGGGATGTAAACTGACTTGGGGAGCCCAGTCAGAGCTTCATTCTCATGGAGGGCGGGCGCCGCACCGCTGCTGCCACCGAGCACCTGTGGAGGGGCTCCTCACACACAAGAACTTTGTCCTCGTAGCAAGACGTAGTGTTTGTAGCCTGTGTTTGCACGAACTAAACTGGATTTCCTTTTTTTTCCACGTGACACTCCCTCCCTCCCACTCGCCACACCTGCTCTCAGGTCTTTTTCAGAGCCTCAGCTGCCGGGTTGGGGCAGCATGTGGTCCACAGCCTCCCCGTCACACTAAGCCCAGTTGGCTCCGTGTTCGTCAAGAGCATTGGCTCCGTGCCGCACACCAAAGCCTTTCCACGGGCAGAAGAAGCACCTCGGCCAGCCTGGAAGCGTCCGCACAGCAGGGCGTGGGGGCACCCTCAGATCTTCTTGGCTTGTGTGGCCAGCCAAGCACGTGGCCTCCCAGGCCTCGGTTTCCCCATCTTCTCTTTCCCTTCGCGTGGTAAGCTGGTCACGGTTATGATCAGTGACAGGATAACCATGTAATAAGTGACACGGGTAGCACTGCCCAAAAGATGTACCGCCCTGACAAGGTGCTGCTCCTGCACATACTGTAGTGCGTCTCCGATAAGTCCAAGACCGGCAAGTCCGCTACAAGGGCAGATAACAGCTCCACCTTCTTGCCGGAGACACCTGCTACGAGGGGACTCGAGAAGTCTTCTCACTTCTAACGAAACACAAAGGATTGCAAAGCCCGTGGCATGCCCTGGCTGTCCCCGAGCAGTGACCCACATCACCATGGTAACATCCTCCATCCTGGCGGCTGCGCTGGCTTGGCAGGAGCTGCCATTCTCCCTCCCACGTGTGTCCATGGCCACCATCACGGGTAGTCTCCAGCATGGTCATGGAACGCAAGAAGACGGGACTTGAGCAGGCCGCGAGACCACACCTGCCTCCGTTCTGTCCTCATAACACGGCGCTTGCCCGTGCCCAGCGAGTCCTGACGTCTGCGATTTGGTCGTTCCCTGCTGCCACGGCCCAGGTGGGCCCCTCAGTGCATCACGCCTGCCCTACGACCTAATCTCGCCCACGTCTGCCCCCAGCCACCACCCCGTCTGTGTTGCCTGAGTGGTGCTACCACGCCAGCATCACAGACCCCTTTGGCCTGTGCCAGGTGGCTGGCAGCCCGCTTCGCCCAGCCTGTCCTGTGTCTCCAGCCTCGTGGGCCACATGTTCCTCTCCAAATTCTCCCCGTTCCTGGGCTGAGACTCGGGCTCTCCCGTGACCTCCCACACTTGGCTGCCTGTGCTTCTCTTTGTTTCTGCCCGGTAAACTCCTACTCACTTCAGGAGATGCCGGGGCGGGGGCGGGGGGTGTCTTCCCTCAGGAGCTCTTCCTGCCCAGATAGCCCTCAGGTCCCTAAAACACAGCTGCCCACCCACTGCCCTGTGCCCTGAAGATGGGGCCTGGATCTCTTAGCTCTGCGTTAGAGCACCCAGCCGGCCCAGAGCCGGGGAGTCAGCTGCCTGGTAAGCACTCCCGAGGGCAGCACTGAAGGAGAGCCCTCGTTCTCCTTACCCGCCCATCAGCTGCGATCCTGGGAGCACAGCCGCCGCCAGGACTGGAGCCCATGGTAGGGGAGCAGCAGTGCACACACAGCTTTGGTGAAAATTATTCTTGTTTGTGGCGGACACAGAGCTGGCACCGGGTGGCTCTGTCTGGCTGCCCTGCAAAGTGTCTTTTCAGCACTCTGCGTGCTGGTTTTTAAAGTCCTGGAAGTTATTTCAAGGTAACAGGCCTTAAATTTATCCAAGTTTTAAAGCAAGAACACAGCAAGCAGCATTTCCAGACTGCGTCTGCTTGCGCCTTCCTGCAGCCGGGAGCAACGCCCACGACTCCGCAGGCAAGCAGCCTCCTGCAGAGAGGAGGGGCCTGCACACTCTGTATTGACGACCCTCAAGTATCACCAACATCAATAGGAAAATTAATTGCGTTTTAATTTTTTTATGAAGTTCATCATTTTTCCAAAGCCAGGAACAATGACTGCGTGCCTCCCTCTAGTTCACCAGCCTCTCCCTGAGGTGCTGACCTCCTCCAAGCAGCCCATGCGCACCCACCCGAATTGAAGAGCAGCCCCGCTCTGTCCGTGAAGTGGCCCGGAATTCAGGCCGCCTGCCCTGGCCCGCTCAGCGCCAGGCAGCACGGCAAGCTACGCAGGTGCACCATTATCCCAAGAACTACCTCATGGTCCTAGAAGACCCCAAGAGCCAACAGTATGGAGGACAGAGGGCCTGGGAGGGAATGGCAGTATCTAGAGTTGGGAGACAAGAGAACCGTGTTCGAGTTTCACGCTGGAGCATTTCAGGGGGAGGTAGGTACAGAAAACTTGGCACAGGGCCTTCACACAGATTTACGTTCCCAGCCCAAATTCTGTTTTGAGACAGGCTCTTGGGATGTTTCTAAGTTGCCCAGGCTGGGCTCTAATGTGTGATCCTCCAGCCTTGGCCATGTCAACATGCCTGCACCTTCCTCCCAGTAGTATCCACTCGCGGCTCTCTGTTGGAACCAGCCCCCCAACCCCGGGGGCAGGGGGTGGGGGTGGGAGGGGGGCTTGACTCAGGCTCATGACGGAAGAGAAGGACAAAGTTCCAGTCTCCTGCCTGAAAACCCGGGAAGTGTGAGTGTGTATGAGGTTCAGTGCCTCTCATCTCGAGATCGGCGCGTGCCTGTTGCAGCTGTAGAATTTAGTTTTTCAGATAAGCAATGGTGCTTACTGTCGGGCACACGAGGGTGCCTCTTGGGAGCGCAAGGGTTTCTTCTGAGGAATGCCCCACCTTTTGCCTCCTGCTCTGCCTGGGGCAGTGCTGAGACAGAGGCAAGGGCCACGGGTTCTAGCAGAGCTCTGCTCACAACCATCTGACCTGAAGATCACGTTGCCAGGGCATTGCACCTGGCACTGTTCTGTGCCCAGCTGCTGGGGCTGGCCCGACATGGGTGAAAACCAACAAATAAGTGGACGAGGAATTGATAATTCTTAAAGGAATCGTGAAGGGCTGAGATGGATTGCCGGCATTTCCCAGCAGTCACCGGGCTGCGCAAAGGCGGGCATTGATGGATGGGGTATTTAAGTTGTCAATCTCATTTCACAGGCTCTGCAGACAGAAGCAGTGGCTGGCACAGCCGCAGCATCGGCCAGGCTGGCTCTGCCTGGGGCCACCAGCAAGACCTCCAGCCGCAACTGGCCCCCTGGAAAGGTCTTCCATGCCTACTGCTGACGGCCACTCTGCCCATGAGGGTCTCCCTGAAGGTGTGGGTGCTCCCTACTCTGGTAGCGGCAATGCCAGAGTCCACGGGTACGGCCTATAGTTCTGCTACCTTTCCTCACTGCCTTTCAGTGGTCACCACTAGCTGCAGAGGTTTTTGTTAAGTCATTCGTGAGTTCTTTGAAACATTGCCTTGTCTGGAGCCGTTCCAGTGTGTCCCTGTGTGGGGGGCTGTGATGACAGACCCTAGATGGTGAGGAAGGTAAGGAAACACCTGTCAGCGTGTGCTGGAGGGCCTCATACACCTGTGGGTCTGACTGCCAGGCACTAAGTGGCATGTGCCAGAGACCTGTCACTGGGCTGCAACAGAGATGGCTGGAAGCGTCCTTCAAAGAGGCTGGGTGCCAAACAAGCAGCCACCCATGAGTGTGGGCTTGGGAGCACCCACTAAGACCCCTTATCAGTGTGACCCTAAGCTCCTGATTCCTGACACCCCACAGAACCCTGAGACAATGGGAATGACAAAAAAAAAAATCAGAACCCATATTCTACTGCCTCCTGCCTTCACGCTGACGAGAGGCATCCCACGTGGCCGGTGCTCTGGGCCGTGTGGCCCGGCCCGTGCTGAAATCGGCTCCACGGCGCGGGCAGCCAGTGCAGGCCCAAGCGTGCAGGGGCATTTTTACTTCGCATCTCCTTTCTGAATCCATTAATCTTTCATGAGACCACACAGACGGCTCCTTCCACGGATGCCTCCCTCGCTCTCAGCTAATCACGTGATGTGCTATAAAGCAGGACCTGTGCCCAGGGCTCAAGGAAAGCCAGGGCGTGCTAGCTCCGAGAGGGGGCAGCCAACCCCACGTTGGGGGGGATTTGCCAGACGGCTGCGATGCTGGGAGCTGAGGCCCCCGACCGCGGTCACTGGCACAGCAGCACTCTACGGGTCTCCTGCGATGGTCACGCCAAGTCTCCGCCTGAGGACACAGACCCCCAAGACACAGGCAGCCTTCCACAACCGTGAGTGTCCTGACAGAAGGAGCCAGTGCCACTTCTGAAAGGGGGAGAGTGCAGCTCTTCAGAGCAAATCCCAAATCCTGCAAACGTGCCCTTCTTTCTCCCAAGACACCACACGCGCATCTCAGGCTCCACCCGGCCCTCCTCCCAGTCCTTCTGGTGTCTCGGTGCTTGTGACCTGACAGTCCCCACATGGAGGCCCCATCAGCATTAGCACACGCTTGTCTGCGTGTGAAGACAGAGCTGGGGATGACGGGAGTGGCGCGGAGGCCCCGACACCACCAAGCCCCCAGAATACAGTGCAAAGTCACTGCGCCCATGCAGGCATCCACGAACCTGCATGTCAGGTACATGGACTGCTGGGTAGGCAGGCAAGGTGAGGATCGCTTGCAATCCTAATGCCTTGGAAGGCTGAGGCAGGAGGACCCCAAACTGGAGCCCAGCCTGGGTTGGCCCAACCAAGACTCTGTCTCTAGGGCACATATGTTAAGGGGCTGCGGATGTGGCCGAGAGTGAAACATTTCAGAGTTAACCCCTGGTCCTGAAGGAACACTTTTACAAAAGCACATGGACCGGTGGGTAGGAGGCAAAACTAGCCAATGAGCAGAGCGGAGGAGGGCAGGAGGGCCGGTCCCCCGTGAGGACAGGACAGGGTAGAGGAGGTCCGGCCCTTATGTGGACGGTGGACAGGGCAGGAGGGTCAGCTGCTCAGTGAGCACAGCTGCTCGGCCAGTGTGCTTTCCTCTTCTCTGTTCTGATTTCATCTGGAGAGACGGGATTCTCCGTCTAGTCATTTATTTCCAGCTTCTCTCTACCTAGGACTTTTCAGTAAAATAGAACTCATGGCTGAGTGAAGTTTCCGGGAAAGGAACAACTTCTGTTGAGGTTGATGCCCCTTCTGCTTTCTCCAATAGAAAAGTGACGCGGAGAGGTCTGCGGCCTTTCTGTGACCATGTGGCAAATGTGAAGGTGAAGCCTGAATATGTGTGATGGACGTCAAGACAGAGAGAGAGAGAAAATGTGGACGTACCACATAGGTCTGAACCACTTATCTCCAAAATTAGTGGCATCACAAAGCAACAGATTGCTAATGTCTTTTAATCCAGGGGTTATTTTAGGTCTGTGCTATTCTACTCTAGCCAAAAACAGTTCTTGCAAGCTATAAGATACAGTGTATTTTTTTATCTCAAGAAAACAATGGACATAAACTTCTATTCTCTCATAATCATCATAAAGTTGCAACAGAAGCACATTGCAACATTCCAACCTCCAGCCTGTTTCATGATCACATAGCAGATACCGGTACGTCCATTTATGACTTCTAACTAGTAACTGTGTATCTAAGCCTGTCTTCTGCAGGCATGACTTCACCTGTAGCTGTGTAATGCTCTCACTTGGCAGCCCGCCTTTGGCTTTGTGGTGAGTAGTCCGACTCTTGCTAAGTCACTGTCGGGGCGGCCAGTGTGGGTCTCTGCGTGCCGGCCCGGCCCTCCCGCAGCAGCCTGCTGCCTGCCTGCCTGCCTCGGGGGCTGACTGACTGCGAGTTGAGCTGAGCAGAACAGAGAAGGAGGACGCAGGCTGACGATCCGAGGACCACACTGCGTTCCCAGATGATCCCTGTCTGGCCGTGAGTTTTGACCACAAATTAATAGTGTTCTTGTTTTTATTGTAACAAACATCAAAGCAGCTTGAAAGTCAGGGACAGCCTGTAGATATTGTAAACCTCCTTTCAGAAAGAGAGACAGATGCCGTAGGGCTAGATGGCATGCGGCCTGCGATCCCTGGGAAGAGCAGCGCGGGCAGAGGACCTCCGGGCACCAAGCCTGTTGCCGGAGCGCTATCTGGCTCCGACAAGTTCTGAGGACTTATATTCACATTGACCCCAACAGATGTTTCCAGTTTTGGATCTCGAAGGACTCTTCTGATATCTGGCACCCACGTGCTAAACAGAAAATGTCTCCTAGCTGGATTTGTTTATAAGTTCTAAGCAAGACATCAGCAAAGCTTTCTGTGGACCAGCATGGCATTCCGAAACCACAAGCAGTGGCCCAGGAAGCAGCTTGTGATCTTAGAGTCCCCTAAAAATCCGAGGGGACAGTACTGCTGGTCTACCCAATCAGTTTGCCAGCTCTGTACAGAAAGAGATTCTGCCTCTGTTCTGAATTTGAAGATCGGCTGGCAGACTCACCGCTCAAATGTGGTATTGCTGTAAACAAACCAGCATCATAAATCAAGTGAGCAAAGAGTACCCTCTGGGGGAAGCATGCATCCTTGGGTTACTCAGAGAGATGAACCGAGGCAGGGCCTCTAGGAGGCCACGCAGGATGAGAGGGGGCTGAACGAGGGGCTGTCCCTGGACACGGCCTGCAGCTGGTCCCAGGGCCCACGGCAGCAGACGGTGCGTTACGTGGAGAATCTGACTCCACGTGGTTCCCTGGAGCCCCTCCCAGGAAGCGGAAATCTTATCATTTCCAACGTGGGTCACAATCTGAAAGAAACGTTGCCTTTGGAAGTTGGCTGGTCTGGCAGAAATCCAACTGGTCTTCTGAGGGGATTTTGAAAACCTGTGAACTTACAAGAGGAGGAGTGGAACTCCCATTGAAAAGTTTTTACTTTTCTATCGGTCTGAAATCAGGTAGCACAACCGCAGAAGCACTGTTGACCTCTTATGATGGGCAGAACAAGAGTGATCAACAGGGAAGAGCTCTTTATAACTCACGTTCAATTTTAGGACTTAGCAGCATTCTCAAGACTGGAGCGAGTGTGTGTGTGTGCACGTGGGCGCGTGCACGTGTGCCTGCACACACGTACGCGCCTAAGTAACAGAGGAAAGAAAAAATTGCCAGCCTAATTTCTTACAGCAATCTTCACACAGCTGGATGTTTCTCAAATATTTTAAAGTGCTTTGATCACTTAATAAGATTTAAAGCATTATTTTTCTAGAAATTCTGACACAATGATTCTATCAAATTAACTACTCACTCCAAATTACATATTATGTCATTAATTCCTAGTACAGATTATATTTTAAAGGCAATCATCTTAATGATTCTTTCATGCAAGAATCTTCTATTTCCAAAATTCGATAGTAATTTATCTTCCTGCAGAATCAATATCCCCTTTTCCTTCAAAGTTGTTTCTGCTCATCTCAAGCAGTGTGGATTAATTAGATCCAGAATTCCACGTTCATCTTGCAATTAAAATGAAAAATAATATCACTTTTTATGTCCCAATTTAAGATTCAGGTGTGGGCTTACTATTTCTCAAAGTAGGGCAGGAGAGGGGAAGGCAGCACCGGTGCCCGTCACAGTTTTCCTTCTTCAGCTGGACAGACGCTGGCAGAGCCTGACAATCAAGAGACCAGGACAAGCCTGTGGGTGCTGTCTGAGGAGCGGAACCGGGGACATCAGTGGGGGGAGCACAGTCCTGGAACCGGTCTCAATCACAAGATCCACCCAGACAGGACTGAGCTCAGGCAGGTGAGCATGTGTCCCTATTGACCTTCCTGTCAGGATTCCAATGACTAGACTGTGCACAGCGGCAACCAGTTCAGAGTCTCCAGATGTCTGCGAACCCCTAGGACAGGGCCCTCCATGGCCGATGGGTTGGGCTTGCCTGGGTGACCACGGTCGTCCTTGTCAGTATCACACCTTCGTGGGCTCTCCCTGGGAGGCAGATGGGCACACAGCAGCAATCTGTTGAAACGAAAATGGGGGTACGACTAGGGTAGAGAGAACAAAGTAAGAGGGCAACGTGCACCCACTCACCCAGGACGGACAGGACCCGGCCACCCCGCGGAGAAGGGTGTTTGCACCCTGGTACGCCGGGTGCAACCACCCAGCTGGCAGTGCCTGGGCTGAGCCCTGCGGGAAGAGGAGTCAGGCTAGACGTGAGTACTGAGAATCCCAACGTCATGCAGCCCAATCACAACATGTCTTGGGATGGATCTAGTAGAAGCAGATGGGCAGAGGTGCAGAGTAGAAACAGAGAAAGCAGCTAGGACGGTTCCACGGTCTGCAAATCGGCCACAGAGGCACGTGGCTTGTAGACTTTGAAACGCAATCCTCTCTCCTACGCTGTCCTCACGGATAGCATCACATAAACAACGAGAGCTTTTCCCAATTAGACACGAGGTCTATAAAAACCTAAAGTACTTTCTGACCCAATCTGGAGTCCTCCCTCTGGTCTATTAAAAGAGAGAGAGAGAGAGAGAGAGAGAGAGAGAGAGAGAGAGAGAGAGAGTTCTAAATTTCATTACGGGTCTGTGGAGGTCCTGCAGAATCCCCTGGCTAGAGCCAAGCCTCCGATCTCAAGGGCCCCACGTCCCAGGCTTGTGCTAAGGGAAGGCCAGCTTCCCTGACTTACCCACAGAAGCCTCCCACTGTCTGACAACCAAGAGACCAGGACAAGCCTGTGGGGTGCTGTCTGAGGAGTGGAACCCGGGGCATCGGTGTGGTGGAGGATAACGGTCTGTAGCACCCCACCCGCGGCTGCCTGGACCCCACCCCGACCCACCACACGGCTCCTCCCTGCCCTCTCCTGCCCTCAGCTCCCCACTTCTGCCCAGAGTGTCTCCTCGATCCATCCACACTCCACCCTTCCCCACGGGGACGACGAAGGTTTAACCCTAAGTCATAAGTCACATGTGGGGGCGACGTGGTGCAGACAGCACATTGCCTTTGAGGGCGACAGCCCGCACTGGACGTCTCTGGGTGCCCGCGCAGTCGGCTGGAGGCTGCTCTGCCTGCATCTTGGTTTTTGTTCTCACTTCTGTCAGTTAAGCTAAAGACCAACAGGCGCTTTTCTGTGCTGAAGTGAGCTGTGCAGACTTCAGACACTCACTTGAGTACTCCATGTCTATAAATAATAATAATTGTATATTATGTCAGAAATATCGTATTTTCAATTATAACCAATAGATTTTTCATATCCAATGTAATCTGTTACATGAAACTTGTCAGGTCAACAATCCAATATTCAGGGCCTTTGAGGGTGAACAGATTATGGCCACATCCAGAGCCAGACAGCTGGCCCTCCAACCAGGGTGAGTGGCGACCTTGCTGGTCCTTGGCTCCTCGGCACCCCGGCACCCCAGGCTTGGGACTAGCAGCCTAGACTGGAAACCGACCAACAAGATGGACAATCTAGCGTCCTGAGGCACAACGCTGCTTGAGGCTAGGGAAGACAAACCCTTTTCTGGAAGAAGTTTAGCTCGAGGTTTGAACTCACAGAGTACAGCCACACCAGAGGAGATTCTCGAAAAGCTCCAGTCAGGAAGGCCAAAGCCTGTGTGCCGGAGTTGAAGAGCCCCCTTCCCGGAACCTGGAGCTTCTTCCTCTTGTCAGCCTGCCGCAGCTGGGGGTCCACAGGACCAGCACTGCTGCGTCCCCACGTGGGGAGCTCTGCAGGTGCCTCCAGGGCTACACACGTGGCTTGGCGCTACACCCCCAGGGTCTGCATGACCACCTGGGAGCAGCAGGTGAGCCGCCTTGTCTCCTAGCCCCTTTGAGCCATCATGGGTGCACCTGAAGGCCCACAGGCATCACAACTCAGGGACAAGAAGCAGGGACAGGGGTCACCTCGTATCGGCTCTGAGGCCTTTATCCTAGGAATATTCCGGCAATACCCGGAGAGCGCAGCAAGCGGGTTCCTTCCCTGCCTGGAAAGTTCTCAGCTGCACTTGTCACCTCCCTCTTTTACCAGGGGCAGCATGGAGTCTGGGGAGCCGCTATCAAGTAGCATGCATGGTAGGAACAAGGAAGGGAGAAGAGAGAGAAGTCCAGCCTCCGGGAATCCATAGTCCAGGAGAGTACAGTGCTAAGCAATACACTCCCAAGTCCACAGCCTGAAGACCACGGCCCTGGGAGCACAGACCTAAAGACTCCAGCCATGGGGACCATGAGCCTGAGGGTCACGGATCTGAAGAATGCAGCAACGCAGACCCTAAACCTGAGGCCCACAGCCCTGAGGACCGCGGACCTGAGGACCTCTACCACACACCCACAACCTACCACCACGACCTAAGGACAACAGTCATGAAGGTCACGAAGCTGAGGACCGCAGCTCCAAGGACCATGGACCCTAAGACCACAAACACGAAGTCCACAGTCATAAAGACATGTCTCTCTTGGCAGTCCTAGGCACAGCAGAGGAGACACCTCAGGATGGGGCTGAAGTCGTGAGACCAGCAAGATCTCTCCATGATGCATTCCGGGAGTGATGACCATGTGACCGCATTTTCTTGTGAACACAAAGTGAGAGATGCCATTTCACAGCGACCCCGTGTCACGCAGGCAAAAGCGAAGCTTCCAGAGGTTCCCCCTAGCAGATTACAGCCACACTGGACAAACATTTCATTTGGGGATTAATTTGCTGTGTTAAGTTTATCAAAATATACTCCTTAGTGGTCTCATGCACCTGCGGCGCAGACATCGTCTTCTGCAGTGCAACCAACCACTCTTCCTCAGTCACTGCCTTTCGTTTTCTTCTGTAGGCGCCTGAGACTTGGCCTGAAATTAGAAAAGGGCTGTACTGATTGGTGGAAAAAAAAGGAAATGTGGGAAATTTTCTCTAGAAAATCTCAGCACAGAAGAATCACTCTCAATGTGCTGTGAAGGGTTCAAAGAACCACTTAGAAAGAAACACTGGGCCGCCAAGGGTAGTATGAGATTCAGTTTCCCTGGGCGTTTGTCTGGAGTTCAGAGAGGAAGGTTGCGAAGAATGCAGAGATTCAGAAAGAAAATGGGTGCTGACACCCCTGACACGGGAAACCAACCAGTTTCCCCGTGGTCTGAGTTCTGCAAAGGACCAGCTCTAAACTGGGCCATGTAGGCCCCGGCATGTGGCAGGGCCTGGGAGTTTGGCGTCCCGATCAAGGGTGAGTGAATGCTACCTCAGGTAGCTAGGTGGTGCGCGTGCCCGCTTGCCACGGGCTTTCCTGACTTGGGATCTCGTGAGTACTCTGCTGTCATGAACCTGTTTCTGCTCATGTTGTCTCTTCTCACACCCACCCTCACCTGCCTCTCTCACGGTGCCTCACCTGCAGCTGGGAGGGGCTCACGGCTGGTAACTCACAACCTTTGCCAAGGCAAGATGTGGACCCAGAAATCGTCACTCCACCCGTGGCAGCTGCTCCTGAGGACACAGCCCCTGCCTCACGCTCCCGTCGCTAGCCTCCTACAAACCATCTCTGAGCAAAGGAGACGAGTTTGGTGCTGTGCATTTTATCTTCCGGAAGGTCATGGTAGAACATCAGCAAGCAATGGAAACGGCAGTAATCAGATTAGTGGCAACTAGTGGCTGCTTTACTTAGTGCCAGGCTCTACCTTTGTCTGTTACAACTTTCACAACAGCCTCTCTGGAAAGTTATTCTTTCTACCGATGGGAACAGACTGGTTAGCTAAATATTTTACCAAAGGTGGCACAGGAAATTAGGATCGCAGACAAGATCCCAACCCAAGTTCTGCCTGACCTTCAAGTCTCTGTTCTTGGCCATTTCGCTAGACCCACCCCTGCTACCCTTCCCCACACACACACAGCATAATGGGCTTCATTTCTAAGGATACCTATTGTAGCACGAGATGTGCAGCATTGTATCAATTTGTATTTCCTGCATATGCAAATGGACCTACATTCATAAGTACACTGCAAACTAAAGAATTTTGAAGTTTAAGGGAGAGATGCTGGTGAGTTTTTAGAATTTCTGGAAGCTTTGTAAAGATTTCTGGAAAACGACTTTGTAAATTTACACAAATTGAAAACCACAAATGCTACAACGCTGTTGTTGACACTGTTGTTTTCTGTTTCCAGAGCACTAAGTCCTGCACTCGCATTCGTGTTGGCTGATGTTGTGAGTGGACCTTGGGAACACAGGTCTCAGCCGCAGCTGTGGCTGTTATTCGGGGGAAACGTGTGATCTGTGCTATCATTCTTTCAAGAAGGTACTACAGAGATAGCCCATGGCCTGGAAATATCGGACAGTTCTCCCTGCTTAGTGCTACACACGAAAGAACTTTTCTGGGTACTTTTGGAACCCCTGTTCCTTTGTTTGTCCAGGAATGGCTGGCTGTTACAACCAATGATTTCCTGTAATTCCCTCTGTGATCCTAACAATAGACAGGAACTCACTTTTACAGCTACTTACTCAGGGGCCAGTTTGTAGAGGACTTACGATTTCGTATTGTTTGCTGCTGAAGTGTTATGAGACTGCTGCCATTGTGGGTTTTAAGACAAATTGTGGTTATTTTCTTAAACACTCAGGGTCACCAGCTTGCTATGGAGGACCTGTGGCACCCAGCTGGCTCCACTTTCCCACAGCTGCTTGCCCCCAGAGAAAACTATGCACTCCCCAGCCCCCCGAACGATGTAAACATTGTAGAGAAGAACGCATGCCGGCGTCACCTTGGTGGCGCCGGGTCCTCACCATACCCCAGCTCTCTGAGCCTTAAGCATGTGTGGAGCGAGCCTGTTCTCTTTAGACAGACATCCAGTCTGAGGACTCCAAATGCCCCAGACTCTGGGTGGAAGCAACCTTGACCTCAGAAATGCCCTCAGGCTGTGCGTAGCTGTTCCTGGTTGTCATGACTTCAGGGAAAGGTGCTTGAGGGAAGCTGCTTCCATGCTTGGGTCTTTGCTCTTCCTCCCCTTCTAATAGGAGTGACGCCTCTTACAACCTTTCTTCCTCCCGTGAATTAAGAAGTTTTAAGTAGATGATGAATTTTTCACTGGGTCACAAAACATTCTTGTGGATAAAGGGGACCCAGGGCACCCCATTTTACCATTCCAGTCCTGGCTCCTTTGCAGATGGTGTCATTGGAGGGTGAATGAATTTGTATGAATGCGTGAAGGGTGTGTGGGTGTGTGTGTGTGTGTGTGTGTCTGTGTGTGTGAGCACGTGTATTCACATACATGTACTGGAGTGGGCAACTGCGGTTGTCTGGAGGCAAACACTCCTCACTGCCCCACTCAAGGAGTTCCTTCTTAGATGATTTTTGAAATAGGCGAATTGGAAGATGAGGATGCCTCCCAGAGACAGGGGTTTTAATTAATTTGCATGGTATTCCATGCTCCCATTTGCCTTGAACACACCAATTAACAAGAAATAAAATGTCTACCTACAATCTTACTATTGTCATAAGAAACTTCTATCAAGAGAATTTCTCTAATTCCACTTTATAAATGTTTCAGAAACAATGAAACATCATGTTGGTGTATTGTCTTGGTTACTTTCTTGTTGCTGTGACAAAATACCTGACATTCACCATTTAAGGGAGGAAAGATTTTATTTTTTCAAGCCTCACACACACACACACACACACACACACACACGCACACACACGCACGCATACGTGCGCACACACACGCACACGCACACATGCGCACACACGCACACGCACACACACACGCGCACACACACACGCGCATGCACACACACGCACACACGAGTCCATTTGGTGGAGGTACAAGCAAAAGCTGAGTTTACACCGAACATTCCTGCAGAGCCGGGGGACACGTCGGCAGGCACCCCTTCCTCTTCCACACTCGGGCTTTGGGAGGCGCGCAGCAGAGCTTCGTCATACCTCTTGGCATGCTCCCTAAGATGTCACCTGATGGTGTGCTGAGCTTTGAAATGCACAAGTATGATCAGTGACAGCCACATTCAACAGCTTACCTCCACAGAGTCCAGTCCCGTCCTCGTTAGTGTAGCCCCTGTATGATAAGTGGCCTTCAGGGACACTTGAAGAGGAAGATTCCAAAGGTGATACGTCCCACTTAAGTGCACTGGGAGCCATCAGAACCTTGCATAGCTCTGGGCTGTCCTATGCTCAGGGGGAGACCCCGGAAGCTCTAGAAAAATCCTTGGCTTTCCAAGGACCTCGGGAGCTCCACAAAAATCCTCAGCTTTCCAAGTCTGTGCTTCTGTTCCCAGGTTTTTTGCTTGCAGAATTTTCCTGCAGTAAAGGGTCCCACACACCTAGACTACTGACATCAAGAAGTAAACTTGAAGGTGTCAGGTGTTGAAATGTTAAGTCCAACAAGAACACAGCCATCACCGTGATGAATCCGAAATGTTCTCTGAAGGAAGTACTGTGCGTCAGGGCTGGCCATGCCCTGCTACAGACGAGGCTGCTGGAATCCATGGCCTACAGCCTATACAGGTCGCTCCTGCCAGACAGTGGGATCCTCATTCCCAGGACTTCGTGCCCACCTGAAGTATGCACTCACTGCACATTCATAAAGGCATACAGCAAAAAACCGTAGCTGCAGAGCTCTAATGTTTTATGATCAATACAGGTACACAATGGAAAACCAAGCTGTAGCTACAACTATAAATCTTGAGGAGAAACACCCTAGTGAGCTTCCACGTCCTGTGTAGGCTATCAAAGGCACAACTGCTAAAAGACTACTTAATGATTTGGACTGTCTCAAAATTAAAGCTTTCTAATCTTCTGAATTCTTAAAACTCAGTATTTATTTTTAAAAGCAACTCAATTTTTTTTTAAATGGGCAAATTATCTCAACAGACATTTCACCAAACAATACACACAGAAAGCAGATGTTTAATATCACTGGTCATTAGGGAAATGCAAGTCACCAGCACGCGAGATACATCAACATACCTTGGAACGGCTGAAACTAAAGACTGACAATATCAAGTGTTGCTGGGGGTGTGGAGAAACTGGAATTTTCATACATTGCTGCTAAGACTGGTAACATGACACAAAATTCATTTAAAAATAACAGTTCAGTAATATCTTAAAAAGGCAAATGTACAGCTATAACTTCATCCCAATTCAACACTGATATTCACCCGAGAGAAATAAATGAATCTGTCTATACAAAGCTTTTACATAAACGTTTATTTCAGGTTTCTTTGTGGCTATTGTTTGGATCTATAATGTCCTCAAAAGTCTCACTCACATGTAGATGGATATCTATGGAACTGTGTGCTATTGGGAGGTAGGACATGGCTGGAAGGGGCAGGTGCTCAGGGCTTGACCTGGGGGGATTGCGTCAACTTGTTGAGATTGAGGTTGCCCAGGGCAGAGCTTTCAGGTGTGTGTTATTGACTTGTGGGCCAGGTAGTCAGGGAGGGGTGTTGGCAACTGACAACTTGAACTAAGTAAAGGAAGGACTTCACTTAGTAAAGAAGGAACATCTTCTCCCTAAAAAGCTCTGGCATTGCCTGAGTTCCCAGCCACTGACTGGCTCTTTTCTCTCTTGGGTTCTGTTTTCAATGCCCTAGGCAGCTCTTCAGCCTTAGACATGTGATTCCACCATTGCCAGCTGACCATGAAAGCAGTCAGGCCTTCTGAAACTATGAGCTAAAACAAGTCTTTTCTCCCTTAATTTGGGAGTACTTCCTAGCAACAAGTATGTAACTAAGACATTCGCAATAGTCCAAAATCCAGTGGCAACCCAAGTATCTATCAAGAGCCAATTAAACAAACCAGATCATCTGTACAGTGGAACAATGCTCAGCAACAGTCATGACCATAACATGAGTGAATTAAGAAATAATTTTGCTGAACAAAAAGAATCAACACTCACAAAAGCACTTAGTTTCTGATTCCGCTTATATGGTATTACAGGAGGTGAGAAGGAAGGTCCATTTAGGTTAGCAGTTGTCTGGAAACAAGAGCGGGAAGTCTGGAGGAACCAGGGGATGGATCGTAAAGAGATAGTAACACTTTTACCTTGGTTAGAGTGATGACGTCACAGAAATATGCACATCAAACTTGCCCAATTACTCATCTTACATACGTATATTGTATTGAATGTGATTATACCTCAATACTACTATTTTCAAAAGTAGCATATCTGCTAGAAAATACAGGGCCAAAACCTAAAAGGGGAGGTGAAGTAAGAAAGACTAGGGAACCACCGTGCTGATGCGGGCAGTGGACTCTGCTCCTGAAGTGGTGGTGTGTCACGGGTGCCGGGCACGTGGTCTAACGCAGGGACATGCGGATGAGGGTCAGCCAGCGTAGGAAAGCCGTTCGCAGAGTCTCTGTCATAAATTCTGGCTGCTGATTACCTGGTAGACGCTGTACGGTGTCTTGTTGGTTTCCACACCCAGTGCTTGATTTGCGTAACATAGGGTAGCAACACCGACCAAGCCCTTCGATAACTGATGAGAGAAACCAGAGAAACCATGTTGCTTTCTTTGGTTTCCCTCTACAGCTGAGAAGAGTGAGGCTCAGACGACTGATCTACATGGAACACAAAATAATGACAACAGTCCCGGTTAACAATTTATATTGATAGAACCTTTTTGTCTACATAGCTGAACACATGGGGAACACCAGCTCGGGTGGGGAGAGGGAGAGGGCAAGACCACAGAGACCAGAAGATAAACCCACCTGCACTGGGCAGACGCGTGCCCGGTCTCCTTCCCACACGCCTGCAAAGAGCAAGCCCCAGGGGCGTGCAGAAGCAAGGACACCAGTGGGTCAGGAAGGCAGCGACAGGCTCCAAGTGCAGTGCCGCTGTGCAGGTGCAGCTTAATTCTACAGGGCTACCTACAGTGTATGATGCTTCTTGTTAACTTCCCAGGACAAAAAAGTCACATGGGCACACACACACAGAACAAAGAGGACAAACACCAATCATACAGCCAGCCCAGCCACACGACCGTGGTTGGGCTACAATGGCGCATTACCTACCGAACCAGCAAGCTCTTCTTAGTCCCACGAGGGCGGAGAGCGGCTCGTGGCTGCCAAAAGCAGTGTGGAAGCGGACAGGCCACCTGCCCTTCCGGCTGGAGGAGAGATTGAGGGAACGCCTCATCCCCCAGAGTGCCCAGTCACTTGTCCCCCGTTTCAGGATGACAAGCAATGGAGCTGGACATTGTCGCACTTAGAAGGAATCACCTGCTTGGGGCCTACTTGAGGACGCCTGAAGTCCAGCCAGCCTCCATGACTGCTGGCCCCGGCAGAAGCCACCAGGGAGGACACAGTTGGCTGTGCCTGTGTACTTGGCTGTTCCAGCCTCCTTCACAGAGCTGGCATGGCTCACATCGTGTCTCAGGAGAAATGTAGCCTTTCTTATGACACCCCAGGACATTATCCCCAGGATGGCCCCAGCGATCCTCTTTGTCCTTCAACCCCTACAGCAATCAGCAAACGGCCCGTGGACCCTCCTGCCTTCTCTCGCCACCACGTGCAGCCCATTTCTTACTTGGCAGGACTACGCGAACCACCAAAGCCATGCTCGGGGACAAGGGACGTGTGCACCCTACTTGCGCACTCCCACAGAAGTGGGCGGGACAACTAACTATTCATCAGTGGACCCTGAGACAGAGCTTCCTAGTGGGCATATGTGCCAGTTATCGTCGGCCAGGTGGTGGCGCTGCTGCCCTGAGGCACCAGAGGCCATTTCCGTGGTAGGCTCCCCCTAGGAGTTAACGGAGAGACTTGGCCCTTAGACCCCACCTGATGTGATAGTTTTCTTTCATAATTTCACATACAATGAATGTCAGATACACTATTGAGATTGTCAAAGCACCAGCAATGAGACTCCTCAGACAACTTCCAGAAGGCTTCCCATTTATGAAATTGATATCAAGTGACTGAGACAGATTCAGGGCCTGTCTCCCAGCAACTGACCTTCCCCACACAAGAGTAAGTTAATCTCTACCATCCCATTATAAAGTCTCAGGGAAATGTAGGTATTTAAAATATTGTTTCAGGAATTTGTACTTGCAATAATTTTATGACTAAAGATTTTAAAGAACGCAATTGTGCAGAGCTAAACTATGATCAGAGGAAGGAAGGGCTCCTCTTCCTCAGCCCACTATCTCCCCCCATCGCCCTTCGCATTGTGAGGGCATGTCTCACCCCCGCTGCCCCGGGGAAGGGCACACTCGGCCAGCCTACGACTTGCCCGGATGCCCATGGTCTGCTTCCTTCCATCCGAAGAGCTCCCCCCACCCCCTCAGTAGCACATCTCTACCCCGACAACCCCGGGTTCGCACCACCTGTGGGTCTGTTCCACTTCCCCAGGCCGTATTCATTAGAACCCTCTTCTACATTATTTCTGTTTGCCAGCATCACGTATCTAAGTAATACATTGCTTCCATTTGACATTGCATTGTTGTTTCTTATCACCGATACAGACTGTGAGGGTCCTGAAGAGGAGCGGGGGCTTTGTCCTTCCTGTTCTCACTCTTCTTATCAGAGGAATTAGCACCACTGAAAACGAGGGCACCGAGGAATTCTTCTAAGACGGGATTTTCTCTTTAGACGAAGAGAACAATGACAGAACGTGAACATATGTGGAGGTTTGGTGAATATGCACTAGCTTAAACTGAGCTGAAACCATGAGCAATCTGTGGATGCTCTGTGACCCCCATGATGACACCCTTCATGCAGGTAATGGCAGAAAGCCCTTCCCATTTACGGCACAGACAAACTCCACCAGCCAAACTAGAGAGACCGGTATGTTGCACAATGCCCATAGCCACCACAAATGGTGCAAAGTCCCCCAAACTCTACATAGCACAAGTTGGGAACTTGGGAAATGGACAGGGAATGAAATACACCCCACAGCAACCAGTGTTCCCGTCGTGGGGCAAAATATGGAGGCAGGTACTCCGGGGTGACTCCCAGCCTGGTGGGGACAACAGGGGCGCAGAGGAGCCTCAGGGAAGAAAATCTAACTGCCGCCCTGTGAGCCTAACCAGGGCAATGAGGCCCATTCCACTGCCAGATGCTGGCGGAGGTCTGTGATCCCACAGCAGTGAAGTCCCATCCCAATCCCATCAGTCCTTCTGGGAGCCAACTATGGCGGATGAAAATGGAGACAGACTGGAGCCGGGGCCTATCCCCACTCCACCGCTAGCTAAGACGCCACGGCCTCCAGATCCTGTCCAGCTACACCCTCGATGCTAAGCACTCGTCAGTGCGCTTTCTCTTTTGCCTGCCCAGCCTCATGTCCCCAGTCCTGACACCAGGTCAGCCTGAGGACCGGGACAAAGTAGGATGGAGACGGAACCGAGGCTGCACAGCCCGTCAACACAAGCTACCCCATAAGAAAATACAGAACCGTGAGAACAGCATTAGTCACCTGCCTATGCTTGAAGAAACGAGAAACTCAATGGAGAGTGACTCCTTATATCTTATTACTGGGCAGACATACAGGCACAGACTCATGGGTGTTTGTTTCTGTAAGTCTCACGTGAACTGTAGTTGAAGGTGCCATTGCTTTGATCTTTAGGGCGCCTTGAAGGACCCCCTGGACCAACGGGAACACCAGGAGACTGCAAGGATAGATGCTCAGAACAGCACAGAGCTATAGGCCATCAGACACAGTTATCTCATCTCATCGGACTACACTTGGAGAACTCAGGTCACCAGCGTGGTGACATGGCCAGCAGCCCAAGGTAGACTCAACCCAGGCACTCTAGGCACAAGTTGGAGCAAACACTGAGAGGTGGGAAGTGAACATGTTTGCCCTTTGTGGAAGGGAAGCACAGTCTAAAGAAGGTGGTGCCACGTAAAGGGTGTGGCACACTGACCAGGCAGTGACATCCAGAACGTGAGGTGTCTGAGGGTCTGAACGAGAAAATCACAGTCAGTCCAAAACTGACAAGGAGCCGCAAACCACTCCAGCGCAGGACTGCACAGCGTGGCCAGACGTGCCTCCGCGTTGACCTGGCAAGTAGGTAAGGGGCGGCAGAGAGGGTGGGAAGCCAAAAGGGTGGGCGGCCTCAGGCGGCCCCGGTGGGATGCCTGCTCCCTCTGAACTGAAGGTGGAGGCATATAACAGCAAATTAAGCCCCTAATTTTGTTTTTCTTTCTTACAGTCCAAAATGTAATGAGACTAGTGTATCGAGAGACCACAAGGAATGTGTTTCTCTTCTAGATTAAGTAATGAATGATTCCTTAAAGTATAAGATATGCAAATATCTCTAGAATGTGTAGGTTTGGGCCCAGAAAATCGTGTTCTGGGGGTGAGGGTTGCCAGCAGGAAGCCTTGCTGCTGCTCATTCCCCAGCAACCCATCTCCCCACCCCTGCCCCACTGCAGGTTCGGTCACACAAGAAAACGCAGACGTGGGCACAAACCCAAGGACAGCCGAAAGCTCCCCCACCAGGCAGGGCTGTGGGCAGTGCGGCGTGGGGAGCGGTGCCCCTTGAGGACTGGGAAACTCACTGCAGATCCCTGCAAGAAGACTGAGGCAAGGCAGGCACACGAGGGCCGGCAGGTCCCACTCCACTCTGCCGCACAGTGCCCCTCCAGGTGCTCCTTGGCTTGGCATCATTCCAGCCTCTGCCTTCACCTGCAAGTGGCAGCCCTCCCTCCGCCTCGTGTCTCTCCTCTGTGTCTCCCACATGCATGCCGCTGGACGGGGGCTACTAGGGTAATTCCAGAGCATCTCATCTCAAGACTCTGAATCACTTCGGTGAAGACCTCTTCTCCAAATCACGAAGCCACAGACTCTAAGACACAAGCACGGACACCGCTTGCAAGGCCAGTATTCAGCCCCAGGCAGTAGCTAAGGTTTTGGCGTGTGTGACCGGGTAGGTGGTGACGCCGTCTACAGTGAGAGGAGGGATCTGGGGAGCACCGGGTAGGAGGCGAAGAGGCAGCTGGTGAAAGGGCCAGCAGAGCACGTGTTCAACTTTAAGCATGAATTAGATATCCGAGTGGGTGCCAGGTAGGCGCGCATCTGTGTGGAGTATGTTACTGGCATGATCACAAGACAAGGCTGGGTGCTGATGAAGATTCAGAAGAGGAAAGAGACAGTCGCTGGAAGCCGCCATCTTGATTATTTAACTATGGAGGCTCCAGCCAAATCCATCTAATGAGGAGAGAAGGAGCGGAGCCAGGTGAGTCCTCTGACAGCACCAAAATAAAGAAAAAGGTGTCACAGAGACGGCCGTCAGCTACCTCAGCAGGTCTCAAGCGATCAAGTTAGGTGAGGACAGCAAACTAATAGCCTGCTTGGGAAGATAAAATCCTCAGATTAAAAATAGTTATAGAAAAGCCAACCCACTCGAGAGAGGGGGTACCTACAGCTGAACACAGCCAGCTCTTCCCAGATTTCCGAGTCCTGGCTTCCCTGGATGTTGAGCTTCTCGTCAGCTTTCCTGTCTCCCATGCCGTCAGGCAACAGGACACATCCAAACAGACGAAGAGAGACACCACTCCAACTTGGAATCCTCCTATTAATTTGGAAGTATGGGGAGGAAATGGACTGCAGGCATGTTCTGTGACAAAAATCGAAGATTCCCTCAAGTTCCAGCGGCGGATCAGGTCCTTCTCTACATTCAAGAAAAACTCCTGCTGGGCAAGATCCCTCTGGACAACTGACCCCTGGCACTCAATTTCTACTGTGAGATTTTGCTCCTAAATTACTATGGTAAACCCTCCTCGATACTCAAGTCGCTCACACGCCACACACACACACACACACACACACACACGCACACACACACACGCACACACGCACACACACACGCACACACACGCACACACACACACACGCGCACGCACACACACGCACACATACACACACGCGCACACACATGCACACACACGCACACACACACCCTACATAAAACCGCTTGCATGGCATGATTTCCCGTCAAAAGTATCTGCAGCACATTAAGCCGCTCCCGTATCTTCGAGTCCTGATCCAGCACAATAAAAGCGTTTTTGTTAAAGTTCTCAAGACACACTTTGAATGCCTTGCCTTTTGTTGATTGAAGCCATATTTCTGGTGTCATTTTAATAGTTTTTGTGTGCATTTTCATTATCTATTAAACTTGTAGTTTGATTATAGGTATAAATGAATAATTTTTCTGTCATTTACATTCTAAAAGAAATGCATTCACGAAATAGCGCACGGTCTGACTTCCCCACAAATGCCCTCCTTAGACACCCATTTGGTCAGATCACAAAGGCTTAATGTCAGATTATTATTTCTGGCATTCAGTCATCAGCGCCTCCCAAAAAGTCTACCTCGCGATCTGATTCTCAGATGCTCACACCAGAAATAATTATCGTGACATTCCCGGCTAATGGAGGCTTTCTTTGTTCCTTGGCAACCCATTTAGTCAGATGTGGGTACCAATTGCACGATCACAGACACGATGTTTTCACTGAGCTGGGAGCGTGTTCTTACTCAACAGCAAAAGGATTCCACAGTTGAAAAGATAAAACTTACCAGCACCCTCTCCAGCCTGCCAGTCTGTATGAAATGGGTGCTCCTGAATGGTTCCAGAACAGGGCACTGAGACTGGTCAATGTCCAGGTGGCCACTCCCAGAGTTGGAGTCAAGGATTTCACCCTATAAACAACTCAGACACCACCGCCAGCGCCACCACGCCCCCACCACCTGCACTGGGTTGCCAGGACGTCCACACAGCCTGAACAGAGACCTTGAAACCTGAAGAATACTTACACATTTTCAGATTTTTGTATCATCTTCACTCTACTTGAATTTGAATGCATCGATCTATGATCATTTCATTGAAAACAGAAAATATGTCAAGTAAAGGCAGAGAATTAAACTGTGTCCTGTGCCTTACTCCTGACACACACCGCTGCTACGTCCGTCACACAGACGAACTGGCGCAAAGCCGGGCATGATGGTGCAGCCCTGTAGCCCGAGCACCCTGGGCGGCTGAAGCAGGGGGAGGGTGGCAAACGCAGGCCCAGGCTGGGGAACTCAGCGACTTCCCCAGACTTTCATAATTTAAAAACAATAAAACAAAATTTAAAGAAAGGACCGGCGATATAGCTCAGTATGAAAGCCCTGACTTCAACTACTGCCAAGAAAAAAAAAAAACCACTGATAGCAATAACAATACAAGATGACAAAAAAAATCTAGGTTTTCGTGTGTGTGTGTGTGTGTGTGTGTGTGTGTGTGTGGTGTGTATCTGCATCGTTGTTGTTTAATACAAGTTTGTATTCATAGGAAACGTTAAGGGAATTCTGAAGGCCGGAGTCCTTCCTGTCAAAGGCTGTCCCCGAGCTGGCTGTCCGCAGCCCCGCCCACACCACCCGCAGAAATGTGCTCGGGGGGGCCAGGTTCCGGTGAGCCAGGTTCTGGCAGAGTTGAAAGGAGTGCTGAAAGTGTGCTTGCCCGGACTAAAGAGCTCCCCAGCAGCGGCAGGCCAAGGTCTTCCCTGAAGGGAATGAATCTGGGGTCAACAAGCTCTGAGTCCCCCCTTTCAAAAACCCTCACACATTTTAAAATAAGGAGCAGCTATGTTCAGCTACTGGCTCAGACAGTCCCACAACCACAGGAAACGGGGCTTGGTCCTGCCTACTGCTGAGGTCCGTTTATCAGCTCTGGAATTGGACATTAATTAGCGCTTTATTTGCTGGTGTGCTCTTGCTTCTGCAAACATTTCCTCCGGGCCCTGACAGCCATTTCCTGCCCTTTCATGTGGCCCCCACAAGTAATTGAACCATCAGCCCCACCTGAAGGCCTGGCAAGGGGCCTCTTCTGGAGGGAGGGAGGGAGGGAGGCTTTAAGGCCACACTCCTGCTGCTCTCTGATCACAGCGCGACACATCACTAAGCTAATCTCCTTCTAAATCAAAGAAATAAAACATTGGAAGATGTAACAAACTTAAATTTGCATGCTATGAGTTTTTAAAGAAGGGAAGCTTAGGAGCTTTCAGTTTTAAATTCAGACGGCGTGAGTACTTGCAGTTAGGCAATAACAGTAAGTTTAAAATGACAAAACAAATTATTTCCTGGGTTCCCGGCACTACTCTGCGCATCCCTCCATGTCCTTGGCAGCCCGTCCTAGCGACTTCCAGGAAGCCACGGGGCACAGTTAGGGGTGGACGGGCGACACTAGAATGAGACAGCTGGAGAAGCAGAAGCCGCGGTGTAGACCCGCGGAGCGGGGCAGGAAAGTTACGGGGCCCCAAGAGGAAGAGTAGCCCGCAAGACCCACAAAGCACCACTTGCCCTGTGGCGGCGTCATGGAGGACGCTCCCAGCCTTAGGCAGAAGCTCCTCCCTTCCGCCTTCTCTCCTTGAAATGCGAATCTTCCTGGCACGTCCAGAAACGTGCGCACCCTGAAGTGCCCTCCTGGTATGAGGACGCACAAGCCTCACAAGGCAAGCTCCTGTTCCCCAGTTGTTCAAAAGAGGTTCCATGTTTGAAGCAGGGACCTTCTCCCACAGGTAATAAAATTTCTTCCCCCAATCTTGGGGTGCTGTCTGTGTCTGAGCTTGGGGTTGTACTCACTAGGAATTGAGCCTGCCTGTAGTGTAATGATCCGACGTCACAAACATAAACCTGCTGTACGGAGCAGGGCAAGCACTTGAAGTGAACTTGCTCAGGACTGTGGGTAAAAGGCAGAATGTTCTTTGTTAGGCCGTGGAGCTGTGAGTCACAGTGCCCGCTCTGGAACACTAGAACTGACGCAGAAAGGCACTCGTGGTGTGGCGCTTTAGCCTGATGTCACTTTTTCCAGCTATATAGTTCTCAAGTTGTGTCCAAGAACTTTCACACAGGCAGTGGCCACAACCCGCACAGTGAATCCACAAATGCCTGCTGTGGGTCAGCGATGTCTCACGCTGCCTGTGAAACGTGGAATAGGATGTTCCTCCCAGTTTTGAAGATGTAGGTAGAACAACTGAAATAAAACAAAATGTATATCCTGGCTTTATTTCTGATGCATTCTCATGCACGCACACACAAACACACACACACGCACACACACACACACACACACACACACACACACACAAACGTGGAGGGATTTCAAGAGGATGATTGCGGATAATCATTGTGTTTAAATGTGTGAGGTTACAGGGACGATAGCTTCTGAGAAATGGCACATTCATGCTCAATTACAGTAACAATTATTATTTCGATGCAGAAACAGCCACAGCAAATAATGCAGAGTTTATCTGGTGCGTATTTCCCTAGGTATGAAAATAATAAAGAACTCGGGTAGTTTCGTTTTCGCTTTTTGTTTTTTTGATCTAAGAAAATAAGCTACTCACAAAGGCACTCTGATTTGAGGCTTTACAATCACCTCATCAGATGCAATTCTCCCTGGGAACGCTGCTCACGTTGTATATTAATGTAAAAGCGATAAACCATTTTCCAGTGCCAAAGGACATAGAATCTGAGTTTTTCGTTTTGCAGTAGCTGCATTAACTTGGTCTTGACCGATGCTCTTGCAATCAAAGAAAAGGATGAGAAACTGGAAGGCAGCGCATTCAGCAGCATCTACAGGGAAGGTAGGGAGAGGGTGGAACTGGTCCCTGCACGGGAAACCTCTGAGTCTTAGACCGATTTTTTGAGGCCTTATTAGGGTTAGGGTCAGGGTTAGAGTTAGGGTTCCTCCCAGGGCAGAGCTCAAATCCACCTCTAGGAGGCGTCACGGAGAGGCTTACCTGAGGCTTGCTGACATGTCCGCCACATGCGGAATGGTGTCTGTCCAACCACTGACCTTTCACCACCTGCCACCTTGTCTTACCGGCCATGGCCTTGGCCGAAGCTCCCCACTGCAGCCTACCCCGTGGATTTTCAGAGAGGCGTAGGTATCCACATACATCAGTTAGCTCTCCAGCGCCTGTAGTGGGTGGACTTGCTCTGTCTCTGCCCCCTTAAGTCCTCTTGGCCCAGAGGCCACTGTGCCTCCAGCCACTACCCCTTTGACCAGCCCACTCTCCATGGAGGCCTCATGGAAGCAAGGGAGCCAATTGGGGCAGGCCACGGGAGGATGGACAGGAAAGGCCACGTTCCTGCATGAGTGCAGAGGCTCACACTCAGAGAAGGGAATAAACACTCCTTGAAGCTCACTCAACACTTTGCAGCCTCTTTGTGTTTTCAGTGGTTTCCAGGCATTTTTAGACCAAGGTTCAGCACCGCAAACAGGTTGATTGGATTGTGCTACTCACTCAAACGTTGGAGACTGACCTACTACTGCCACTTGGGCTGACTCAGGCTGGGGTCTTGGGCTCTCCCCTGTCACAGCCTCATAAGGAACCCAGAAGAACTCAGACCCTCACCTGCAGGCCGCAGGCAACCAGGTAACCTTGGGAAACAGGTTTCCCTTGTAGGCATTGTCATTGTTTCCTGGGCTAGCACAATGAAAGGTCCAAACTGATGGCTTGAAACCAAAACCTATCCTCTTGCAGCTGGAGACAGAAGCCTCAAAACCAGGCGTCCACATGACCATGCCCCCCTGGGGTCTCTCAGGAGGGCTCTGCCAGCCTCCCCCAGCTCCCTGTGTCTGCAAGTCTTACGTGGTTTGTGGTTGCTTCTCCCAGACTTCAGCCTTCTATGTTGCCAGAGCTGTTCTTTTCTTTAAGAATGTCTGTTAGTAGACTTAGATCCTGCGCTAACCCAGGACAATGTCATTCTGACATCCCTACTGAATTAAACCTGCAAAGCCCTCGTTCCAAGTAAGTCATAGCAGGGTGTGTGTGAATTTTGAGCTGCACCATTCAACACTTCTTCAGGAAAACGTAAGCTCAGTTTCCGGAAGGGCATCTGAGTTTAGGTTCCCATCCCAGCCCCCCTTAATCTAGCAAGGATCAGAGAGCCCCTAATTGCTCATTCCCTATTCATACCCCGGGCTGACGCCTTAGGTATATTGTCTCATTTAATCCCCTCCGTAACCTCAGAAAAAAAAAAAAGAACTGAAAATTCTTACTTGATGTGGCAGAAATCTGAGTCTGGAGAAGTGAAGCTACTAGCAAGTCGCAGGACAGTGTTAGCCAGGCTTCACCATCCACCATTAGCAGCTTCCTTGGCTAAACCAACCCCAAAAGCCAGAACTACATCACTAGCTACAAGAGGCCTGGTACCTTCTAGGTTCTCCGGGAGGGTGTTTGTCCCCACTCTGGAATGGGCGGGACCCTGACTACAGCAAGGACACACGGCGACTCAGCCTGAGAAACTGTACTTCCTAGCAGGGTGTTTGAAGCTACCGCCGCCTGATATGGCTAATGAATTTCACAATCAGAAGCTAAAGTGAATTAGCCGTAGCAGATGTTTTTACTCTGGGAACTACCAGACCTGTCTGGCCATTCATTTATCCTTCAAGGGGATAAAACTCTACACTTCTATTATGCCTTGTCATCGAAGCATCGCACAACTTTATCAGACTTTTTATTCTGGAAACTGAATTAATTTTCTGCAAGGGGGTTTTTGTGTGGCTCTTTAATCACATTTACTGGGGAACATGTGTACTGTAGGCTGGAGAGCCGATTACGGCTTCCAGAAAGGCCACTTTCAAAAGGGAATCGCCCTCTCTCCTGAGGCTGCCATCCGAAGGTCCTGGGTTTTGTGAAGAGGAAAAAATTAATTACTATTTTAATAACGAAGTCAAGCCTGCTGAAAATCCTCTTAGAGAGTAGCCGGGTGATGTAATGGCTCGCAGGGGGACATTGAAAGCTCTGGCCACACAGCCTGGCCTTCACACTTCAATTCACTCTGTAAGATGATACGGGCCGCTGCGTCGCACATTAGGGAATTAAAAATATAATACTAGCACTGTGCTTTCCTGGGAAGGGGAAAAGTTGGGATCCCAAGAGAGCGGGCTGTGGGGAGTCACGCCTGTCTCCAGGCTCCACCTTCGCTGCGAACCACGCAGGGCCGCGCTCGGCTCTGGAGGTGGCGCCTGGGCTGGACTCTCGGGCCACGCGGTCGCAGGCAGCACCGGGACCTGAGGGCTTTGGGTCTGCAGCGCATGGCTCGTTGGCTGCATTCATTTCCAAACTCGGCCGGAAAGCAGGCGTGTCCTCTGATCTCTAATCCTCCAAGCCCATCTCCTCCTCTCAGGCTTCTAAAGAAACCGAGGAGCTTTCTTTCTTTCTTTTTTTTTCCCTTTGCTTTTTTTTTTCCCCTTAGAAAGTAAACATTTAACACAAGATTCATAACCAAGGGCAAATGTTTTAACCTTGTTAAGCTCTGCGCATGCCGGGAGGAGGCCTGGGCTCCGACCTACTGGAGGTTCTCACTCCGAGCTGAAGTCAGCCTTAAGGCGCACCTGCACCCCGCCCCGGTCGGGGGCCAGCCTGGCGCCGACCTGTCGGCTGTGGCTGCACCCCGCCCCCAGTTCTTCATTCACCCTTTGGGTGTTTTCTCGGGGGTCTCTCCGCTTACCCCTTCTTGCTGTGCTGCCTCCGGGTCTTTACGACGCACCCCTGCACCCGGCGCACCCACGCTCAGAACGGGACCCCGGCCAGCCCCGGGCCTCCAGAAAGACACGGCAGAACTGGGTCGGACGCCAGGGCTCAGCCCAGCTGCAGGCTACCTCCGAATCCGTTGTACACAGGACGCCAAGAAGTTACCAAAAGCTACCTCTGAGAGAGGAGGAGCCCGCGGAAGGACCGTCCGAATCCGTGGGGTCAGGGCGCCTCCAGACAGCGCTGCTGCGGTCGGCAGTCAAGCACACGTGGACCGCCCCGCCCCGACTCGCAGGAAAGCACAACCCACGCGAGCGAGCGGTGCTCATTGGAAAGGCGTCGTAGAGGCTTTCAAGGCAGGCGTCGGTCCGTTCATGGAGAGCGACGAGTGCCGGAGACGCCGCTCCGAGCAGGCCAGCTGCGGCCCAAGCTGGAATGGTCAGCGCAGCATCTATTTCTAGCGTAAACACGGAGAAACGACAGCTCTGCCTGAGGCCGGGGGCGGGAAGCCTGCGTGACTGGGGCCTCCCGGTGCCGCGGTTGGGCACACGGGCGGCCTGCGGTTACGGCTCACACGAGTCTGCGCCAGGCCTTGACGGGCTAACTGATGGGGTGCGGGAGCCGGAGGCCCGGAGCTGAAGGGAGCCCAGCGGCGTCGGGCCGCGCGGCCGAGGGCCCGGGGTGCGGCTAAGGCCAGTCTGCCTAGGGAGGAGCCTCGTGGCCCGATCAAGCGCCGGACAGGCAGCAGCCTGGGCTGTGGTCGTCCTGGGGTGCGAGCGGCAACCCTAACTCCGCGGCCTCCCTGGCCACGGGCTAGAGCTCTTAGCGCGCGTTAGGGGCACTTGTCACCCACCCAACGGGAAGCCGACTAGGTTTCACCGCGAGAGATCAGGGCCTGGACCCGAACAGACGCTCAATCCGAGGGCGGAACCAAGCGCCGCGCCCTCGCTCCTCGTCGTTTCGCCGCGGGGGTTGCTGTCCTTCAGCGCAGTTTTCAATGAAAAAATAAGATTGCGTAAAGAGATGACCACGCTTCTTACTTCCACGACAAACTTGCGGCCTGGCTCCGGCTTCTGGGGAGCAGGGCGCTCAGGGGACGCCTCCGTTTCTGCTTTCCCCAGCCTCCCTGGGATCTTGGGGCCCTTCGTGGTGTCTGCTGCCGAAGCAGGACCTAGGATGCGGTTGCCAGCTCCTGCAGACTGTACGATTGCTGGGCTCCCTGAAGCGGCCATCACACCCCAGAGGACGGCACTGCGGGAGCGCCGAGGATCCTGAGTCGCCTGGCGGAGAGAAGCCGACCTTGGGAGCACGGACTGCTCACCCCCGTGGCACCGCTGTCTCCCGGGGTCTGCCGCCCTCTCGCCTTCCGCGCCGCTGCTTTCCACGTGAAAAACGCCGCAGCCTGGTCCCTAAGCCAGAAGCTGCGTGTGCATTAGGGAGATGGGCAGGGGCAGAAATGGGGAGGGAACGAGAGAAAGGTCTTTCAAAAGCTCAACGATGTCTCCCTTCGGGTAGTAGAACCGGCCAGAAGACACGTTATCTCCTGCCACCTTGCCCAGCCTGCCCACAGCATGGCTCCCCTCTGCATGCCCACAAGGGCAGCTGAGACACTGCTGGAGGGTATTTCTAGCCACACTCCTTCCTCCTGATCCTCCAGACTGAAAACCTTTCTCTGCCCATGAGTACCATGTTAAATCCACATGTTCCTGGGGACCCAGCACCACAAGCCTCATGGAAAGCAAGACCCGGAGAGGGAAGGAGGGGTCTACACTGTCACGGAGTGTGACGTAGACAAGAGATCTAGAACCCCATCCCCACCCAGCTCGGCAAGCCAGGAGTGCAAGCCACCTCCTACCCACTCCCCACCCGTGCTCCTCTCCTGAGCCCAAGTATTTAAATTCTGGAAGATCACACCGGTGGAAGTCACAGTGGGAGGCATGTGCTCTGCCCAGAATTGGCACCACTTCTTTCCCTCCTCCCACAGGACCCAAGTGGGACACGGCAGTAGGTCCTTGCCAGAAAGGCACCAGAGCTGTGGAGGGGTAGCACGCACTCCCTCTGGGGGTGATCTGGAGCCAGACCCCAGAGATCCAAACATCCTCATCGGGGTCACGACTGCAACCATGCTAGCTGCTTGTTGGCACACTGTTTATGAACAGAGAATGACTTACTTTCTGTAAACAGACGAAAAGAATGAAGAAAAGAACAGGATTTCATGGCAAATGGAAATTGCATAAGGTTTAGATCCAGTTCCACCAACAGAGCTATGGCACTGCTATTTCCATGCTCTCCCAGGGTAGACCCTTTGATCCCCAGAGTCCAAACTCCTCCACTGATCCTGTGCAGAAAGAGGTCCCCCGCGTGCTCACATCCCAATGTCCGGCTACTATAGACGCAGTAAACACGTTAGCGTAAAACTCATATTCTGAAAACCCCCAAATGCAGCTGTAAAAACAAATTTGCCTGGCCAGCTGACCAGGGCTGTGCCAGTAGCACTCACCTAGCTGGACACACAGTCTCTCTTCCTCCCTTGGTGGCTTTTCCTTCAAGGCCAAGGAGAAATTCTTGACTACACTGAGCAGAGAGAATATGCATCAGACTAGCAAATGGGGAAGTTTTATTAGCTGTTTATAACCTGTATTTTTTTCCAAATTGCTGGAGTTAGCATAAAAGAGATGTGTCACATTGATGTGAAGGCTCCCAGTTAGGATTATGAATTCTGTGGCAGCACAATGGCCTTGATATCAATATGTTTTTTCATGAATTGCAAAGAAAAGCAGGTGTATAAAAATAAAACTCACATAAAATATAAATTATCATCGTGCAAGTTAATTCTATACCCTCAGGATACAATAGCTCACGCACTTTATATTTGCAAAAATGTTTGTGAGCTCCTTTTTGAGGTTTATTTATTTATTTCTATTTATTTATCATTTCCTTTCCTCATTGAGGGATCTCTAAGGTAGACATCTTATTTCCATAATTGTCCCTGGGGACAACAGCCATAAACCGTTTCTGTAGTAACCTTGATGTCCCAGGTAATGGGGTGCAGAACACACCACCAGAACATGCTCCCCTCACACCAGGTCTTCTCCTCGAGGGGCTTGAAGGGGAGGAAGAGAACACGCTCTTTCCTCCCCCGTGAGCCTCTCAGATGCAGGGAGACCATGGCGAGCAGGGGCTGGCGGCTTCAGCCGACCCTGCCTGACTCCGAAGAGCCAGGGGGCCGCGCCCCACCGTCGTCAGAGGAGACGCCACCATTTCTGCTCAAGCCTGTCTGCTTCTACGTTTGACATCATTTGCCACTTGGTCTGGACGGAAACACCTTTGGGGAATGGATTGCATCTGTTGAACCGTGAGGATTTGTGACACTAAAAAGTTGCTACCAAATCGTCTCTGAACTCCTGCTGTGCCCAGACCACTCCAGGAACAGCGCTGCCTTCTCCCCCAGCAACCAGCCACCAGGCTCTTGCTGATGCGCGGCCTCTGATTGGGGTCCCACAGGGACTGCGAGGCACCTGGAGCAGCCCGCAAAGGTGGATTAAGTGCTGCCCAGCCCACGGGAGTGGAAGATGCCAATACTGCCCTTTGCAGCTATGCCCGAGGCCTTGAGGTGCCAAGGCCTGGCCCACCCCAGTTCTCTTTCTCTCCATTCTCTGGCTCAGCTGAAGTGCTGTCTTCCCTACTTCAGAACCCACACACAGAGAAGGAGTTGTGTTGCCCCCGCCTACAAGGGTCAGTGCAAGCTTCCTACCTTGACCGGCAACGCTTGCCTCCCAGCCTGGAGGGCACCGGAGGAAAAGGCAGCACTTTGGTGTCTTGCCTTGTGGCCCAGCAGTGGGTCTCTCTGGCTGCTCCAAACCCCACCCCCGCCCAGAGGTACACTGGGCAGGTAGATACCTCCAGGGGAACAGCCTCAAGGAACACACAGCCCATACACCTGCCCCCTCCTCTGTGACTAATTCCTGAAACCTCACATCCTGACTTTTGCAACGTATCATACATACTATGACCCGGTGGCATCTGGAACCGAGTTCTCACCATGAACAGGAGTGCTTCTTACCAGTCCCCTTTCCTTCTTGGGACTGAGGCAATGCAGCTCTATGGCATTCATAGACAAACGCCTGGATCTGGCTCCTGGAATGTGGAGACAGAGGTTGTGTTCGGTGTGCCTACGGCCTGACGGTGGCTATCTCATGTGTCTACACCTCTCCGCTTTGCAGTTCCTGACGGAGTATATCCAGGCAGATTCCGAGCACCTACACTAAAGACAGAGGCCCCACAGCTGAAGAAGCCAGATTCCCCCCGAGGCGGGAAGTCACTAAATACCCAGCCAGGCTCCTAAGAAAAATGCCAACCCAATAGTATTGAGTCATCATGCTTCTGGAGATGACCCTGCAGCAGAGGAGGTGAACAACCCTAACACAAGACAAGCACTGAATCAATCTCCCTGTTATTAGAGATTATTTTATGTGCTTTCCAAAAAAGCTACCCTACACCTCCCTTCCTTTTCTACTTTCTGATGAAGAAATGAAACGTGCTCTGTCGCCTCCTTCAGAGCGACCCAGCAGTGTAGTTTTGCTCCCAAAGCGAGCAGAATCTCTCAGAAGCAGAGTTACATGGCAAGATGACTGATATTTTGGTGATAGTTTCCTCTGAAGGTTACACTCGGTGCTTGGCACTGCAATAAAAATGCACATGAAAGCCTCACCAGCACTCACCTGATGATATTGACTGTACACCCCCTGCACTGCAGATGACCGTAGTGTATTAACAGATACGGTGCCCCGCAACAGAAATATGCTTTGTGCACCCCGTAGCATCTAGCATTGTGCCTTGACACTTGGTAAATATTTAATTAATCCACACAATGTCAATCCTGCTAGGATATACTGTTCATTAGTCTTTTGATTGGGAGTTCACTTCTTAATTATATTGATCACTCATATCATGTGAACAATAATTGCTTCTTTTCCCTCAACCATATATTTTTAATGAGGAGCTTTTGACCTCTTTGCAACCACGAAGTACTGCTGTAAGTGAGGCGTAGCATTCGCATGAAAATGGTTATCGTCTTTCTTCCTTTGCATAGCGCGGATGTTAACGTAGAGTTGGAGGGGGATGCTTGTTTTCTACCAGAGACATTGTCCGGACAGCCAGGGTGCCGCGCCACCTAAGAAGGAAGAGGGAGGCGATGACAGCCTCAAGGTTTCCAGGCGAGGGCACTGAGGCACCACGCTGTCACAGGCTGCCCCACAGAGCTCCGTCATCAGAGCCAGTGGCTTTCTGAGTAAATGCAGCTCATGCCCTTCTCAGATCCCAGGTCACCCAGAAAGCACAACTGCAGCAGAGAGCAGCTCTGTGGCTGCCTCCCAAAGACATTCCTTTTATCTTTTGCCTCGGAATCTGACCCTTCTCGGAAAGGGATGCTGATATGAGCACTCCGCCCCTCTCTCCCTCCCCCAAAGGCCACCTGCAAGGTGCTCACCCAAGAGCCTTGGCCTACTCTCTAGTGTCAAGACTTGCATAAGGGCAAGGACACACCCATCCTTCCATGTCCATCTGTCTTGCACAGATGCTCATACCGGGTCTGCTTGCCCAGCCATGAATGACTCAACACCCAGCTGCCAGCTTCCCTCGGAGAGGCCTGCTGCTGGCCTCACTGGGCTCCTGGCCCAGTGGCTACTTTCTGGGAACTCCATCCTTCAGTTGACACATGTGTACCGACCGCCTCTCTGGGAATCTCCTCCCCACCCATGCTCAAACTGGAGCTACCCCCTGGCCAGGAAACCACACCCCGCCTCCCACCCCAGCCAAGCCAGGCCATCAGTCACTGTCACGAGTGTCGTGGCCCCACCATTAGTGTCTTCCCCCAGATGTACAGATTGCCAAGCACTGCCTCTCCCAGTCACTATGGGAAGACACAGTGAGAAGACAGGACGCCGAGAAAGGAATCAGACCTTCACCGGCCATGAAGTCTGCCACATCTTGATTCCAAATTTCTAGAACTGCGAGAAGTAAACTTCGGTTTTTCATTTTATAACATTCCAAACTGACAAGAACACAGGTGTGCGAAAGGGCAGTCCTTGCCTCAGAAGAGGCCCACACTGCAGTCAGGGCACGATGCCGGGGGCCTTCCTCCTGGGGCAGCCCCAGCCAGACCCAAGCAGATCACTTGCTGGTTCCCCAGATTCTATGCCCTTCCTCCACTCCCCTTCCCCTGAGAACACGCTTGGAATAACTTTTCTGAAACTCTGATCTTCAACTTACAAATCAAGAACAGGGAATGCTGGGAAAAGGACTCCCGGATGGAACCAGATGTTGGATGTTGGATGGCCCACCCACCAGAGAGCGAGACCCATTCGGGGCTTGATAGGATAGCCATAGGCCTGGCATGCTGAAGTGGGTGGTTGATGAAATGTCCCTCTGTGGTGTACTGATTCATGGTGAGTTAGTCTAATAGACCTGGAATTCTGGAAGTGTTAGAAAACAGTAGACATAAAGACCACAGTGAGTCAGCTCTGGGTTAAATGTCGCTGATTTATTGGAGAGCTAAAATGGCAGATCTCTTGGGTGACAATTTAAATAGAAAAGTTTGAGAGTCAGAGCCCCAAGCTACTGTGCAGCAGGTAGAGACTCTTCGGGTATACTGGAGGTCAGGCAGGCTCAGGTCGGCCACAGGCTGGGGTCAGGATAGCAAGACACATAGATGGCAGCTCACTTGGCAACGGGCAGAGAGGTCTTGGTGGACGAGAGGGCAGAGCACAAGGCCCACCCCAGAGCAGCCCAGCCGTCAGCACAGTAGGGGCCAGCCCACTAGCCACAGAGACCAGCCCCAGCCCCAGCACAAAGCCACCTTTGGATGTGTCCAGCCATTCACGCGGCAAGTCCCTTCCATGTGCCCCCTCGCCATATCGGACAGGGTCCCATTGCACCCTGACCAAGGCTAGCAAACATTCTAAGTTCAGCTTCATTTATTTACAGGTCGGAGTTCAGCAACTAGCATCATCTGAGATTCACAAAGTGTGAAATACACCCTGTGAGACTGGCATGAAAACTACGAGGCCCCAGAGCAGCAGATGAGCAACAGCAGGGTGCTATGTTTTGGACCTGGAGTATCCCCCAAAAGCCTCACGTATCTGAAGGTCCTCATTACCTGTGGATACTGGGTACTGTTGGGAGGTGGGGCCTGAGTGAAAGGGGTCAATGCTTGTGGCTTGACCTGGAGGGGTGTGTGCTGGGACCCACCTTCCTGCTTCATTTGGCTTCCATCTGCAGTGTTGGAAAGATCTTTCCTCTTGACCCAGCTCTGCCATATTTTTCCAACATCACCAGTCACCCATAAACGAACTGAAACCTTCTGAAACTGTGAGCTACAACAAATCCTTCCTCCCTTAAGTTGTGGATGTTATTCTGTGCCAGCAACGAAAAGGTAATTAACACAGAAGTTGGTGTCAAGAGTGGAGTTCTCCCTGTGACTTTACCACATGGTGTAGTATAGAAGTTTTTTGGATCTGGTTTGCATAAAGAATTTGGAAAGATTTGAAGATATTGGCTGGAGAAGCCTTAGAATGCTGTCAGCCAAGCTTGTTGGGAGATTCTGGTTAGAGCTCAGAAAACCAAAATGCTGATAGAAGTATGGATTGGAAAGGCTGGGCTCAAGAAGTCTCAGATATATTAATCCTCAGTATATTGTGAGGTAAGTATCTCAGAGTAAAAACATGGTTGCTAAATTTTTCTTCTCAAAGTCAGTAGCTTTGTTTTGTATCTATCAATAACTATGTGGAGATGTATTTGAAACTGATAACCAAACTGCTCCTGGACTGTTATAATACACTATCAAGCTTAGGGCTAATGAAAATTTTTCTCTCATATATATATATAGAGAGAGAGAGAGAGAGAGAGAGAGAGAGATTTCTCTAAAAAAAAATACAATTTTTCTTTGTGTGTATTTTGTGAATGGTAAAGAGCACACATTCAAGTGCTTATAAACTGTTAATAATAAAATGACAGCCCCAAAATTAAAAATCACATGGTTTTCACCACTAAAGAAAAGTTTCAGATGGGAGCGAGGACTTGGTCTATAATTGGTCTAAAAATCATGCATGCTATACTGTGGGAAAAAGCATATTGTTATCTTTTCTTGTGCAGAGATTTTGCCTAAAACTGAGATTACGGGGTGGACTACTTAATCTGGTGTAGGAAATCTCAAGGCAACCTGATGTTCAGGCTGTAACATGCCTACTATTTGTGCCTTTAGTTAGCTCCAGACCGAGCATCAGGAGGGGAAAATGGCAGAGAAAAATGATGTTAAAAAATGTTCAGTTTTGCCAGAATGAGAGGAGCGTCAAAGGTAGAAAAGCACAGGGAAGTTAAAGAGATTAGCATTAAAAAGAAGCCAAGTGCCCAAAAGCAGGATTATAAAAAAAGACACCTTGAGAAGGTGTCCGGAATCAACAAGCCCCTACTCTTTATCGACTAAAGAGTGGAACGTCAAGGGCCCTGGCTCTGAGAGTAACACTCCAGGGCATCCTATAGAGCCAAAGAGAAAAACGTTTGCTGAAGTTCAATCATCCAAAAACTCAGAGGCCTGAGCAGTGATTGTGCAAGGGGGCCCGGCTACTGCTAGGGTCAGTGGTGACCCTTGGTGACATCAATGTGGTTCTGGCCTTAAAGGCTTGCAGAGTGCAAGAGTCCTGGGGTTACATAAGCTTCCACCCAGATTTCAGAGGAAGGCTTTGGAAGCCAGGCAGAGTGCCCCCTGGGAGGGTAATGCATGAAATTGTGAAGGAGAAGCCTGAGGTAAAATGAAGACCCCAGAAATTCAGAGATGGCAGGGTTATGTGCTGAAAAAGGATCCGGGCCGTAGGTGGGGTCAGCCCAAAGGAAACGCTACCGCTAGAGGCAGTGCTGCCAGGGCAGGCCATTTGGAGTTCACAGCTCATCACAGCTTGCATGGGGTGCTAGATTCAGAGCTACAGAATTGAATGAAACTAAGGCTTTGGTTATTGTCCTGCTAAGTTTCTTTCCTGCGTTGGTCTGATTGCTTTCTATCTTCCTAGCCCTCCTTTTTGGAATAAGAGTGTTTACCCTGTGCCATTGTTCTGTTTAGCCCGTGCCAAGAGTTCTCTGTTGAGTTTTTGTCTTGTGTCTCAGAGGAGACTTTGGATTTGGAATTTTTAGCAGCTTTGAAACTGTTAAGGCTTTGGAAACTCTTAGAGAACTAAATGCATTTTGCATACGGAGGTAAAGATAAGTCACCTGGTGGCCAGGGGTGGGAAGCTGTGGTTTGGATCCGGAGCATCTCCCAGAAGTCTCATGTATTTGGATGTGTGATTACCTATGGACACTGAGTACTACTGGGAGGTGGGGCCTGGCTGCAAGGAACCGATGCTGGCAACTTGAGGTGCAGGGCTGTGGGCAAGCTCGGCCCTTCCTCCCCACTTGGCTTCCATCCGTGATGTCCTGAAGAGCTTTCTTCCGGCTCTGGCTCCACCATCTGTCTTCACCACAGCCGGCTGCCCATACATAAACTGAGAGTTTCTGAAACTGTGAGCTAAAATAAGTATTTTGCCCCCTAAGTTGTGGATGTTAGGTATTCCACCCCAGCAATGAAAAAGTATCTAAGACATCGTGGGTCAGCAGCCTGGGACCTCGTCCAGTCACATAGCCCTCCAGCGGCACATAGTGCCATGATGTGGAGTGTCCCCTGAAGAGGGGAGGTGACACATATGGGTAAACACTATGGAATTTTTACTGTCTTTCTTGTATTAATATCTTAGAAAAAATGAACATTGCCAAGCTCTGAAGAACTCTTGAACAGAAGTCTAAATAACAGTAACACATATACACATATGCACATATGGGGGGACTTTATTACTTGCAATGGGTTGTCCTGACCTATGTTATTTCATTAGCCATATTAATTTTTTATTTAGCTTTTTAAAGCTAAATGAGATTTACATATATCACAATTCAAAAGATCAAAAAGCCAACAGTGAAGTTTCCCCACCTGTGTCTACCGGGTGTCCTTCATCCCCAGAGAAAGCCAAGGATGTCTAGTGCTCCGTCCCCTCCAGAGGTCTTCAAGGGCCATACCACAAGCATGCATTTGAGGATCGCTGGGACGGGCCCACAAGTGTGCATTGTGCCCAGTTGTAGTTTTGCTTCCATTTTACACAGCACTTCAAACTTTTTCAAACCCCCTAACCTTGCTTTCTTTACTTGGTGGTATCTAAGAGGTTGCTTCAAACAACCATAAAGCCCTCACTCATTCCAGGGAGCTAGTGAGTGCTCCTTGCAGAGTTACCTAAATAGATAAATAAAGGATTCGGTTCCGTTGTGTGGCACCATGGAGCTTTTAAGGGTCTCCAGGGAGAGGCATTCATTTCTCTCCTGACTTGCTTTTACAAAAAAAAAAAAAAAAAAAAAAAAGTGTCACTTCTCTTACCAGTGTATCTATAGAACAGATTTCTAAAAGCAAGATTACCGAGTCAAAGAATAAATGTGCAATTCTGATAAATCTTGCCAAGGGCCCTCATTAGAAGTTTTACAAATTTCTACTTTCATCAGCAATTTTCAAAGATTGATTTCTTGCCTCATCGCGTTGGCTGTTTTATCAAGCTTTCAGAACTCTGTCTCTTATGACTACAAAATGATGGCTCAGTGCTGCCTGAATATAAATTTCTTTTATTAAGAATGAAATTTTTCATGTGTACTTTTTTAGTAAAACAGCTTATATTTTGTGCCTATCATTCTATTGAGTTGTGGGCCTTTCTTCCTTGATTTGTAGAGAAGATTTATCTATTAAAATTAGTTCTTTTTCTATGATATGAATTATAAATAATTTCTGTCACTTCATCATTTGTCTTTTGACCAAGCAGAAAAGAAATATTAATACTTAGCTGAATGTATTGATCAGTTTCCAAACGTTTGTATCATGCTAGAAGATCTTCCTGAGCCTTTTTACATATCACATCCTAGTTTCTTCCAGTACTTTTATGATTCCATCTTAAAAACAATATTTAATCTACTTAGTTTCATTTTGGTGTAAAACATGCATCGTGTTTTCTAGTTCTATGTGTATTTGTCCCAGTGGCAGGTCTAACCAATCCTAGTCCTTTTTATATATTAAATCTAACTCTTGTAACTCTGGAAGGCACATGTCATTACTCCATGTTACATGTAGAGTTGTGGCTCAGAGGACTCCAGCCACTACAAAGCTGTGGAGCTAAGATTTGAGCTGATTATGTTTGAACCACACTCTGTGTCACTGGTTGCTTACTTCATGTGCAGGCTTAAATTTCTACCAGAATAGCCTTGTATATGCATGCAGCATTCAGACACATGCAGAAAAGTGTGAGATGGAGAGATTCAAGTAAGAAAGACAGCTGAGAGGAGGAAAGAAGAAAGAAGGAAGGAAGGAAGGAAGGAAGGAAGGAAGGAAGGAAAGGTTGTGAACAGGTGGATGAGGGAAAGGATGCTTGAAAGTGAATGTAAATGGAGCAAATAGCTCAGGGAAGAGGTGCCCATTTGAATCTCTGTTGGCAAATGGATGTGCTCAGGAATTGGGGACCAAGGACAAGCCAATGAGTTCTTTGGGGCCATCTCTAGAGCCTCCTACATGCTGCACTTCCTGGCACAGACTCCTGGGATCCCGAGCAACTAGCCCAGAAGAAGCCCCCAGTAACGAATGGGCCCACCTCCCCCCAGGATAATCTGCTCCAGAACAATCTTTAATATTTGTTTACAAATAAGGCTGCTGAGTTCACCGCAAGATTCCTGGGTTAACATCTGTGGGGAGGATGGGAAACCCCATTCCTGACGTGTCTCTCATAGAGAGATTCTAGGCTCTAAGATCTCAGACAGTAACTTACAAAATAAATTCGAAACATTCCCTCACTATAAGAACTTTTAATGAAAATAGGAGGCCTCACTTTTCTTTCAGAAATACCTAATATTTATGTGAATCAAATTTTTCAAATTCAATTTTCTTCTTTATAAAAATAAATGGCTTAAACAATTTCTCTCTCTAAAATCTATCTTACATTTCACATTGAAGATAACTACCACCACCAAAATATTGTGATAAAATTATATAGTAATTCTTGTTTAAGGAAGTCACCTAAGTAATTTCAAAAGTTGATGGTACTTTGTACATCTCTCTAATGGCCAATTTCAAAGTTTTTGGTATTGGTAAGTTGCTCTAAATCAGAACCTTAAAATTCACATGATTAATAGAATATACTTTCATTTAGATGAACACTGGTCCAAATTATATTGAGTGTATAATAGGACGTCTTTTCTGAATTACTGTAGGTCATTTCTGAAATGACAGTTCTATGAGGAGACCATGACTGAAGCGCTCACTGGCTTCTGAGAATCATGGACAGCTCTGCACCTCAGCTGCAGCAGAAGGGCCACATGAAACCAGGCCTGGGCGCCGGCTGAGCGCAGGCCCACGGCTCCGGAAGCCAGCCCACCATGCAGCAGATCTTGACCTTGAACCAACACTGCCTAAGATACAAGTGACCTCGCTCTGCAGAGAATGCTGGCTGCCAAGAGCCTGCCACCTGGCTCTGTCCTCAGCGGGCATCAGGGCACGCTTCTTGAGTTCGGATGGCGAAGGTTCACTTCTTAAGGCATTCCATAGTTACTTATTACAGAACTGCTGAACACCAGTGACTTTTTGCTTAACTCTAGGAACATAATAGCTGTGAAGCAATAGCCCTTTCCTTGACAAAAAGTGTCCTGCTGGGTGAGACCAGAGAGAGTTCACCCAGGATGGTCACAGCAAGGAAGACTGCCAGCGGGAGGCAGGAGCGCCCGGCCAGGCTGGGACGGGAGCAGCAGCCTCCATGGTAAGAGCCAATGGCTCTCAAAAGCAAAACCCATAATCTGGCGTTCAGCACCGAGCACTCACAGTGGAAGACTGGAGGAGAGCCAAAAATGAACCTGTCCCATCTCTGTTACCCGTGAGCTCGCACACGCTGGTGTCCCAGAAGCTCTGCTGCCCATGAGAGGTCCGGGTGCCTCTGAGCCGCGGCGCGGGTCACGGAAACAGGCAGCTGCAAACTGGCGCATCCTGCCACAGGGCTGCACAATGCAAGCCCCATCTAAGCACATTTTGATAAATTGCACTGGCTGCTACGTGTCTGGCGTCCTGCTACCTCGCTAAGAAAGCCAGTGCTCAGCAAGGCGCTGACCTCTGGCCAGGGCTCAGGTTTTACTCAATATCTCCTTTTGTGCATGACATTCGACAACCATAAACAAAATATTTGGCACAATAACAGCACAAAATTTAGTCTTCTATGTGGCTGTCACTAAACTTGCCGTGGCTTTCTCATTCTGAATTTTTGTGAGAAGATATAGAAATAGGAAATGGCTTGTTTGAACAAGAGAAAGAAAGCCTTAAAAATTAATTTCCTGTGACTTTCCTATTTTTTTTTTTTTTTTTTTGAGGCAGGGTCTCACTCTGCAGTCCAGGCTGGTCCTAAACTCACTATATAGCCTAGGCCAGCCTTGAACACATGGCAATCCTCCTGCCTCAATTTCCTGATTGCAATTTTTCTATCTTTGAAGAAAACCAGATTCCAAAGACAAAGGATGTCTGATCCCAAAGTGTGGATGGCAATCTTTCCAGTTAACTAATTCGCAGATGGTTTTTAAAATTCTGTATTTTCTCATTAGAAAATTGGGACCAAATTCTTTCCAGCTTCTTAGACCCTTTTAAAAATGAAGTGCTTGGGGCTAGAGGCATAACTCCATGATTAGAGCACCTGCCTAGGAGGCACAAGGCCCTGGGTTCAACTTTCCAGCATCACGTATTAGCTTGGCATAGTGGCACATGCCTGTAATCTCAGCACTCCAGAGAGTGAGGCAGGAGGATTTCCGCACATTCAAGGTCAGCCCGGACTCCATAGTGAATTCATGTCCAACCTAAACTACAGAGAGACACCCTGTCACCAAAAAAAAAAAAAAAAAAAAGTAGGTAAAAAAAAGAAGTACTTGATTCCAGCTTGCTCTCAAGGGTAGTGGTACCATTTGAAATCACTCTCCAGGAGCTCAGGGGTTGGAGACCAGCATTCTCAAAAGTGCGGTGGTCTAAGTGAGGCCACTTGCTGTGGGCACTCCCATGCCGAACACACCTCTCTGAAGCCCGGTCTAGTGCCTCCACTCTAAATACTGTTCCCCCTGCCAGCCCCCTTCAACCCTTCAAGTTCAGCTTCAGAATTGCTACCTTCTTGAGCTCACACAGCCCAAAGTATGTGTCTTCAAATTAGCACACAGGCCTTGAGGTCATCCAGGCTTTGGCTGTAAGGCCCAGTGAGGTATCTGAGGCAGGAAAGAACTTAACCTCTAGCAGGTCCCATGCTGTCTAAAAATTAAGGTAATACTGTCTTAACGATTCTGTTACAGATATGAGTGATGGGAGAGAGTTTGCAGCAATTCTTGTGACACAGAAAGCACTCAGCAAACAGTACCCACTTCTGGTCAGTGTAGCAGGCCCCATGGCCAGAACACACCCACCAGATTTCAAGTCTCTTCCCTCATGGCCGTGATGGTGTCCGGCCAACCCTACACCAGCCTCAGACACATTGCCACCAACATTCACAATAGCTCTGATTGGTTTCTCCCTGTTATAAACCTTTTTAAAGGTCCCATTGCAACATACCCAATGAGCCTTGAATCTTAGCTCCTTCAAGAAGGCCTCTGCTCCTTGAGGCGCATTGGCTTCCTCAGATCTGCTCTTGGAGACAACGTCAGCTCTTGCGGTCGTCGTGTTCCGCCAGGTGTGTTTTCCAAGTTTATCTCACCATCCAAGCTGGACGTCTGTGAGGACAGGGCTGGTCCTCCCGTGAGTCACCCGACTGGGCCCCATGCTAGGCTTCCGCACTACCGTCTGCCAGTCACTTCTACATTAATAGGCCTCATTGACAGGAAACTCTTCGACAAAGCTCTTCCTGCTGAAACCTAAAGAAAACTGTCTCGTCCTCTCGCAGGAAGCTATTTACAAAGCTATTCTGTGTAGTTTATTCTTCTGGAATAAGATCACAATGACGTTAATTCTTTCCATCAGCTTCATCCACGGCTCAGACCTTTACTTCCCAAATGTGACTCTCATTCTGACTGGTCAGCCACAGGAAAACTCTGGCAAGTGCTGAACAGGTCACAACTAGACAATCCGAACGCTGGTCAAGTACCTTTAACCTGAGCCTCACTGCCCTTACTGGTGAGGCGTTAGGGGGTATTCACCTCAAAATGGATATTTTGGTAAGTCTACTCTGGATAGAACGATGTGCCCAGAGTTTGTTATGACAGCTTTATGAAATGCACAGCCTACTGGAGAAAGCCCTTTACACGCAGGCCACAGCCGAAGTCCCCCTCAGAGGCCCACAGAGCAGGTTCCAGGCTGGCCAGGGGATGGTCAGCACCCTTGGGCTGGTCCACACTCCTGCTCACCGCCAACCCCGGTATGGAACAGACCACCGTGTCAAAAATGGCCACCAATTTTTCAAGTGCGAGACCTTCCCTCCACCCGATCTCGGAGATCCCAGCTTGTGGGAAGGAGGAACAAAACAAAAGCATGAAGCTTTCCTGAAAGACGTCAAAAGATTTTGATTAGATGCTTCGGAGAGCCTTGCCAGGAGGACATGGATGAATACTGATCTTCAGTTCAATCCAGTCTAAAGGCAATAGAGCTCTTGTTCTGGCTTTAAATTTGCTGAACACTTTCCCGAGGGGCTGTGCTCTGCCGGGACCTGTGTCCCGACGACTTCTCAACGCAGTGGGCGACCTCTCCCCTTTCTTGGCCTTCATTCCTAAAATTTGCATAAAATGTCTCTTTCGTGAAGCCAGGCCCTCTGCACTCAGTGCTGGCGCCTTCGCTGAGGTTCTGCGTGGTGTACGTACACGCACAGTGGTAAGCTGGAACGCGGCGTTGGCCAACACCTCATGAGATTTTTGTTTTTGATGAAAATTAGATTTTTGTGTTGTTGTTCCTTTTGATTCACTCGCCAGGGTGCTGATTTTGATTAGGAAACAGCCCTTCCAAACTCCGAGGAGACTAGAATGGATGAAACGGAAAAGCAGATGCAGAGAAGTCCAGGGTGGCGAGGAGGACAGAGAAGGGGAAGCAAAAAGCAAAAATCAGGAGCAGAGAAACTGTGTTTTCAGAATCTGTGGCTGTGTGTGAAGCTGTGTCTAAACAGAAAACAATGCGTTGCACCTGAGGACTAGTTGCTCTGAGATCCAAACCCTAAAATCCCTCGGGAGCCACGGTCCACCCCCGCAATTGGTTCCGTGAGGTGTACCCGTACACGAACTGCATGTTCCCACCCACAGACTGTGCCCAACACACTCTGACCCCGCTGTCTGGCTCAGCTATGTGCAGGATCAGAATACAGGGTCTGACTTAACAGATCCTGTCCCCAGGCATCTCCGCCCACAGAGCCACTGAGATACGCAGACAAATGCCAGCTCTGGCTTTGACCATTTCATCTAGAAGACAGAAGGCCAGAGTGGGTCTGACTCAGCACTGTGGGGCGCTGATGGCGAGACAGAGGGTCCCGCTCAGAGTTACAGAGACCCCACGTGGAGAGCCCTTCTGGGGGAGGGTAGTGCTCACGCCGGCATGGGCAAAGAGCCATCTGGATGTTTGGTGAGCCGACCCCAGACTTCTCGGCCGGCCCTAAATCCTCTGACTCTATAGATCTGGTGAGGATCCAAGAAGCTACATTTAACTTTAAACAAATTCTGCTAGTGCTTCGCGTGCACCTGCAGGGGAGTGCTTGGAGGAACGTCGCACCAAGCTGGGTTTTCTGCAAGGGCCGTGCCTCACTTCACTGCACTGACTCGCTTCCAGCTTATGGGCCGCAGGTAAACAGGATCTGCGCAGTCAGACCTGTATTCGATCCTGCCCATAGCTGGGCCAGACACCGGGTGTCGGGCACAGTCTGTGGTGGGAACATGCAGTTCGTGTACGGGTACACCTCATAGAACCAGTTGCGGGGGTAGACCGCGGCTCCTGAGGGATTTTAGGGTTTGGATCTCAGAGGAACTGGTCCTCAGTAACTGGTCACAAAGTACGTGACGGCGATGTGACGTACAGAAAGATGAACTGGCGGCAAGGGTAATGACATTTCTCAGGGAGGGCAGCGCGGCTACACACGTTTAAGGTGCCCCCTTCGTCACAGGCATTCTGCTGAGGCCTTCCAGAAAGAGGAAGAGTTAGTTATTCAAATTTTCTCTCCCCTTGGATGAGGGAAAAAAGGCTCCAGCCAGTGGAACTCTTGCCTGCAATTCGTAGGAGTCCTAGCTCCTGGTGTGAGCTGTGGACGTGGCCTTTGTCAAGCCAGCCAGGCCGGTTGAAAAGACCCAGGGCCCGCAAGCAGCAAGCTCGTGGTGTCATCTGAGCATCTAATGTGTAGATCGCCTGGCGCCAACCAAGGCTGCTCCTGAGCTTGAATAGACCATCGGTGCGGGTCATCTTTAGAGGGGCTGGCCGCGGGCTGCTGCGGGGAACGCGGCCTTCACCTGCTGGGCCTCAGGGTTGCCGCTCTGGGAGCGATGCGGTGGGTGTTGTGCACGGTGGCAGTGGAAATGAGCGTGAGTGAGACAGCGCACTGTCCTGCAGAGGCTCGCATCAAGGGCCGGGCTGGCGCTGAGAGCAGCGTCTCCCGGCGGATGAGCAGCTGGGCCGCCAAAGCCCGGGACCGGCGGAGCCAGTAACTTCTACGCTGAGAAAGTTCCAGCTGTTCCTTTCCAAGTTTCTTCCTGTGGGCTGGTAAACAGCACACTGTCTCTTTAACGGATTTTATTTTATTTCTTTTCTTTTTTTTTTTTTAGTTTAAAGATTACATTTAATATCTATTTCCCAGCAGTGTACAAACTGACATCATCTACTCATAAAAGCGAATGCTTTGCTTTTTTAAGCTTCAAGCTGAATAACAAATTGCCACAGATGACAGCATAAAAGAATAACAGAATGGAATCAAAAGGAAATTCATTGTCAACAGAAACCCCCTGCTGAGGAATTTCAATTTCATATATCTAATTATCCCTGTCAGTCGGAAGAACTGACAAAAAGCATTCTTTGTTCCTCGTTCTGCCTCCCGCTTCTCACTCCCAATTAATTCCGGCATACAAATATGACTAATTGTCTTTGCAGTGCTCAAGAGCTCTGTATATAAATGTTCACGAACTGAAAATGATTTGGCGGGTATTCATGGACCGATTTATGATATCTGAACACAATAGACATGCATAATTCAGGTGACCATGTTAGCACCCTCACAAGCCCGCAGCGCGGAGATCAGGCTCCACACCCTCTTCATGTCCTTTTTCATATCTGCTTTGTGACAATAATTCACTTTGCACCTATTAAAAGAGGAAGCATTACATGTCTGCAGTGGCTCATTGAAATTACCATCAGCATTTAAATAACATATGGGCAGTGCCGAGCCTGGGAGGGGGCCCGAAAGATGCTGGGGCTTCCAGCGGCTCAACCAGGTCCCTCCAGCAATGCCGAGGTCGGCATTTTTGATTTCTGTTTGTTGGTGGTGTTGCTTGGGGGATTTTCTGTGGTTTTGTTTGCTTTGACTTTTTTCTTAATTTTTTTCTCATACTTCCCTTGTTTTTGTTTTGCCTTTTTTTCCACCCCTCAGACTCAATCACTAGTGTCAAAACGCATTTCCGTTCATGTAGCTGTCGGTCTTACTGTCCTTTCTTCGTTAAAGTAAGTACAGATTTGTCTCAATTATTTTAACTTCAGCAACTTATTTTTACACTATTTGTGGAAAGAGCAAAATGTAAATAGAACTTGACGCACGATAAAGAGGAAAGAACGTTTAGAAGAACACACACTTGCTCTACATTTGAACAAAACCATGTTTGTAATTATAATTTAAAGTCAACTCTACTTCAGAAAATGAAAGTTAAAGTTCTGCCCAAATTATGGCATTAAATTGTCCGTTAAAATAAATCTATAATACTACCGCTTTTATTTAACTGTTAACAGATATATTTACTTGAGTGTTTGATCTAAACATATAGTTTATTGCCATCTGTGCTTTTTGTTGTAAATTTTTTTTTTTTTAAATAAAGCCGGTTCTGGTCATAGCTGAGCAGCCTCTTAAGGGTTAGAGAATGAGGACCTATTCACTAGCAAGCAGACATTTTTTGGAGTGTAATCATATTGTCAAGGTTACTAATAAAAGACCAATATGACAGTCTAAAAGGCTTAGTATAAATTACCAAAAAAAAAGTGCTTTAGAGCAGTGAAAAAGATTTTTTTAATTGTTTCTCCTGAACTTTTTTAGTGTGGGAACTTTAAAAAGCATGTTTCTGGGATTATGCTTTACAGGGAAGGCAGCATTGCCAGGAGCCATGTGCCTGGCGCTGGCCGTGCCCGCCAGCTGCCACTACCTGTTGGGAATGCCCGGCGGCCGCAGGCTGGCTCTCCCTGCTCCCCCACTGCCCGCTTCTCTCCCACTCCACCTTTCTCACAGTCTATTTTGCCGTTTCTTTCCAGAATCTTCTGTTCTACTCCTATCTATTTCATTTTTACAAACTCTCACTGTAGAGCTTGGTAGGAAGACAACTAAGCCAGCTTTGAGCTAAATAAAGGAGTTAAAATTAATAAACTCGAGGCAGCATGCAATTTGGTTTGTCACTGAGGTGTGTCTTTGGGACACGGAAGGTGTGTACATGGGCCCAGTTCTCAGACGCCGCGGGAGGGCTTGAGTGCAGACTCAGTTAGGTGTCTTTCTCTCCCTCTGTCTCCGCATCTCTGGGCCTCTGAATTTTCACAAGTAAAACACGCGTGCACATGGGTTCATGTGCGTAGATGCTCAAGAAACTGCAAAAGGTGCTTTGAGATCGAGTGTGAACTATGTTTCAGAATTCACTCCTAAACTCAGAAATACGACCTCTAGGAAGAAGAAATAATACCATGAATCCAGTTAGATATTACGCCCTGGTGGAGCCCCGGGCACACAGTTTTATTTTCTTGAGACAGGGTCTCACTCTGTAGCTCAAGCTGAGCTTGAGCTCACTGTGGAGCCCAGTTTAGCCTTGAACTCAAGGCAGTCCTCCTGCATCAGCCTCTTGAGTGCTGGGATTTCAGGCATACACCACCACCCCTGGCTCACGTCTGATTACCCAGGGCCTTGTGCTTGCTAGGCAAGCACTCTAGCCACTGAGATATGGCCCCAATCCCCTCGAGGCTGACAACTGTCACAGACAGAAACAGCAACCTGGTAGCCATCTATAAATGCACACAGATTTTTTCTGTGTGTGTAACACTTGACAAAGTATTAATATTTAAAGAATAGATCTCAAACGAACATGGAAGTATTCGCCACCTTTCCAACGTATCACCATACATGGCCTAGTCAAGTACATTTATCTTTGATACAATGATAAATATTCATAAACTGCAGGAAATTTTTCTGGTACTGTATATTATAAAGCATTGAGTCTTAGTGACAGACGCTGTAGAATCAGCAGCAGAGGTGGTGGGCTTATTTTGTGCATAGCTGTTTTCATCATACTCAAAAATAAGACGGTGCTGGTGGGAGGTAACCATCAAAAGTGATGGAACGTGGTTCTAATGACTTTATTTGCATGGAGTCTGTGGTTACCGAAAACTTCATTTTCTCCTTCAGCCAAGCACAGGGCTTGGCAAAGATGAGAACCCATGAGTGACGAATTCCTGGGGACAATCTCCAGGACTGACAGGTCCATGGTGGCACTTACTGTGAGGAAACAGAAGAGCCACCTTGCTGGAGACCGGCATGTTCTACGCCGCCCAGAGAGGTCAGAGTCTGCGCGAGGGCGCGCAGGCAGTGACCACCTCGAGCCGGACCCTAAGGAGCTTGCTTACAGGGCAGCAAAAGCCCCACAAACGACTTTCTGCCTCCTGGTAAGCCGATGGGGACTGCAAAATCCAACTGCATGATCTTCAAGGCTACTCGCCCTCTCCTCAGGGTTGCATTGCAAAGTTGTCTCATCACTTTCTCTGCCAAGATTTTAAAAATTTAAGGTTTTTATAGAGCAATTGATTGCTGGACAGCTCAGAATCTGCTGCACTGAGGCGCTGCCAGGCTCCCTGCCCAGTTCCTTGCAAACGTGCTCCAAAAGAAGATTTTTTTTTCTAAATTTAATTTAAGTTTAACCAATTTTAATAAGACAGATTCCATCTTAGATTTCATTTGGGAAGGTGGGAGGAACACAGATGTGGTCCCCACTCACAAGGAAGGCTGATGTCTCCAGGACAGGACTAAGAAGCCATCTCTGTTTCCACCCTGGAAGAAACCAGCCTGCTACTGGGCACAGTGGGGCAGCTCAGGGCCAACAAGGGGCACAGCAGCCCGTAAGGCCTCGCCATGCGGTAGAGCAGCACCGGAGGGTGTCTGTCCCTGGGGGCAGAGACTCAGGATGCAGGTGGAGAAACGTAGAGACTGCTGAAGACGGACTTCCAAAAGCTTCCAGACGTCTTAATTGTAAAAGAACCAAAAACCCATTTTTTTCATCATCATTTTTTTAAATAAATTGGGATAGTTGTGGAAGCTCATATAGTTGCAAAGTTTAGTGCAGGGAAGTTCTGCAAACCACGTCCCCCCTTCCCCCAGGAAGGACCAGCATCTCAGGCAGCGCAGAGCAGAAGGCCATGGGGCCGTCTGGGGCCTTCTCAGCATTCGGCCGTCCTCACACCCTGCAGTCTGTGTATGCAGTGGCATCGGCAGAGCCCACTCAGGTGACCTCTAGGCCGGCTGTGACGCTGCAGCTCTGGCACCAGGATCCCCAAGCCTCCTGCTTGCAGTCTCAGCCACCTCAGGCCCAGGCCCCTCCCTCACCAGCACTGACTTGTCCTCTGTCTTCAAAATTGAGTCCCTGCCAAGCACACCGTGAACAGCCCCACCCACACAGCTTTCGGGGATTGGCCTTCTCCACTTGGAACAACTCCGGGGGAGTTGGGGATCCTGGCTGGGGTCACCGCGGGCGCCGCGAGGACTGGTAGCTCCTGGTTCCTTACTGCCACGTCGGATTCTGCCATATGGACAGGCCAGTTTGTGTAACTGTCCACCTGCTGAAGAGCTCAGCAGCTGTTTCCACGTGTTGCTGTCACAGATAAGGCTGTTATAAACACACGCAGGCTTTTTTGTGGACATTAAAGTTTATTTTCTCTGGGATACAAGCCCAAGGATGGAACTTCCGAGTCACGCAGTCAGTACGTGGCTAGTTTTGTGAGAAACTGACAAGCCTTTGCTTCTGCCTTGCTGTGTCATTGTGCTGGGTTTCTTTTTTAGTACCATGTTAATATCTGATTTTTTGTTATATTTAGGCCGCTTTATGTTTTATTTTTCACTTTTTATTTCCTATTTCTCTATTTTTCTGTTATTGTGCTTCTGGGGGCTACTTAAGCAGTTTTTAGATATTCATTTTGAGTTATTTCTAGCAATTTTGCGTATTATTTTGTATAGTTTTGGCTTTTGTTCTTTAGTAATAACATATGCTTGCATACTTTACCAGTCTGCTGGTCTCAGCCGATTGAAAGATGCATATTTTAGATATTATCTGATGAGACTGGGTCTCATTCAATATTCTAGATACTGTGGGCAGTTCTCATGAAATACACCATGCGGGGGACAGGTGAACGTGCGTGGCCAGTTTCCAGGTAGATTCCACTCACTACATCCAGCCTCACCATAATAACCGAGAACAATTTCCCTCGGCATCGCTGACCTCATCCCAGCAAAAATGCATGTGACTCCCATCACCCCCTTCTGCCACGTAGAATATTACCTGGTTGGTCCCAAGAACTCCCGGGAGGGGGACGGAAGGTGACAGGACATCGGGGCTCTGCGAGTTGACGATGAACTTCCAAGCTTCCACTGGCACTCGCTATCAGAGGAGCAAAGTGCTTCCCGCTTCGCCACTGGGAATTCACGGACGATGACAGGCAGACCTGGAGCCCTGAGGCCTCTCAACAGAAAGGAAAGGTCGGTACAAGGAGAAGGCACTAGATTTGCTCCACGAAAATACTGCCGGGATCTTGGTGTAGGGGTGAGGCTGTGCCTGATCAGGATCTCCCCTTGTTGGCTCACCCTTCAGCAGTCTTTGGCTAAGGGCAACTGGCTCTTGTGGCGATCTTCCGCCTGCTGGGATGCCCCTTGGGGTGCAAGTCAGGAGGCAGGAAGGGAACCCCGGAGCTCAGTACCGCACCGCACCAGGAGTTGCTGACCAGCTCTTCCTCCTCCCCCTCAGGAGTCTCCCTGTGCTTATGGGTTGCACTGTGGCAGGGTTGTGTTCACTTGTATAAAGAAAAATTGGGTTAGGTGGGGCTACTCCATTTGACCACCACCAGATATTTGTGATTTTTCAATCCATTAAAACTGGAATGAGAGAGGAATTAAGCAAACTGAATACAAAGAGGCTTCTAAACCTTAGCAATATTGGCACTGGGTGGCAAGTGACTCTTCACTGGGGCTGCCCTGCATTGCAGGGTGCAGGGCACCCCTCCCGCCAGTAGAGATGCCTCCCCCAGGGTGGCAACCAGAACGACCCCAGACTTGGCATGTGCTGCACAGGAACAGAAAGGAATCACTTTTACGGAGAACGCCAGTCTAGACAAAATAAGAGTACCTACATACATTTATATTTATATGTAGCCAATGTATCCTTTTGAGTCCTCGGGAACAAATAACGAGGTATAGCAATTTTGCAACATTATCAAAAATGTATGATTAAAAATATCCTGCTAAAGGACAGTCGGTCAAAATTGTTTCAAAAAAAAATTTTAGGATGCGTGAGCTCTGTGGTAGTGAGCCCCTCCCAAAATTCTAAAGCAGATCCCTTCATTTGTGAGTCCAGGAGTGAGCTCCACTTCCCTCTGACATGAGCAGTGTCCCAAAGTCGGTCCTTTCTGCCACTGGTGTCCACCTTTCACCTCCTTCCCCCATGCACAGGTCACCCATGCCTACCCCTACTCACAGGACCAGCTCTGCTTGAACAGGCCTCAGCTCCCAAAGGCTGTCACCCCAGCCACCACCACGGAGGAGGTGCTCATGACATTACTTGCTGTCTTGATTACTTTTCTGTTGGTGTGACTCAACCTGACACCCACACACTTAGAGAGGAAAGGTTTATTTTTGCTCACAGTTTCAGAAGGTCACAGTCCACTCAAGGGCGGCCAGCAGCTACAGAAGTACATGGCAGAGAGAGGTGGAGGCAGCTCCTCATGACATCACAAACAGGAAGTCAAGTTTCATCAAGTCCAGACTCCAAAGGGAAAAGCGGTGACAATCTCTCTCCTTCCTTCTTTTTATACAATTTGAGTCCCCGTTGGGCCTCCCACACCCAGGTGGCTTTTCTTCCCTCATTGGCAGGCCCACAAATTGCACTCTAATCCAGGCTGGTTCCTAATTGCCTAATTGAGGTGAGGTTCCTAAACCCTAACCCGGGCGCGGCTCCTAATTGCCTCAAGTTGACATAATCTCTCCAAAGGTCACACTTGCTTAGGGTGGAAAGTCTAGAGGGCCTCTGGCCTAAACGTGTCGCATTCTTGAGTAGAAAACGTGTTCACACCCACGTTTAGTACTGACGCTGTCTTCGCTCACATCCTAGGATCCAGACCCAAGGAACTGCCCCACCAGCAAGCAGGAGCCACTCGGCAGAGGTCGAGAGCGTCTTGTGATTGCAGCCCAAAGGCCAGGGCTTGTGTCTTTGCTCCTGACGCCATGATGCTTTCTTCCATGAGCCCCTCTTCCTTTGTATGTGTAGTGAGTATGGCAATCCTCCTTCTGGGGTAAAGTTTGAATAACCTAGGTAGAATTTCTAAATCACACAGAATTTTTCAAAGAGGATTACTCTCCAGTGTTTTCAAAATCCTTATAGCACTTACAACTATATCAATAACATATTAATTGCCAAGATATGTTATTATAGTTCATCTAATCAAGAGATGAATTAATCAATTAACTCATTAATTGCAGTGATACCACCAAAACTGTATTTTAAAAATCTTCGATGTACAAATTTTGTGCCATAAAACTAACTAGTTTGGGAAATATAACGCTAAATATGTTATGTTATTGATTTTGAGAACTTTGAAATTATGTCCCCATGTGTGTGAATTAATATTTATTGATCACTTATGGTTCACACCTATTAAGTACTGTCTTGGTGCTGGGGACAGAGGACATAGCAACGATTAAGGCAGAGTCCTCGGCCACAGAGTGCACCGCACAACGATGGCTCACGGGGACACCGCCCACGAGGAATAAATCCCGGCAGTCTGAAGACAGCCAGGTGGCCTGGCTGGTGCCACTGACAGACCTGGACGGGACTGGCCCAGTCTGGGGAGCCACCCGGGCTTCCTGCAAGAAACAAGACCCAACGGCCTTTACTCAGACAGATGAGTAAAGGGGGAAACAACGCAAATAAACGGAAGCTGTGGGACATAGAAACAAAGCAGCCGTGCCGCCGCAGGGAGTCGTCTCCTAATCTGACGGGCGGCTGACTGACGGGCAGCCAGGTAGACTTTGCAGAAACAGAGAAGAAAAGTGCACAGAGGACGAGACGGGTCCAGGGTCGCTGCCACTAGAGAAAAGTGAAAAGCCCAGATTAATATCTGGCATGTTGGGGCCTTCAGAAAGCAGTCTAAGGATGGCAGAACACGCATGTCCCTACGCATAGAGACAGATCAGCCCAGAGCTCAAATCCTCCTGCAGCTTCCCACACACTCTAGAACCAGCCTAGAATAGACACTACGTGGGTTGGCAGGTTTGGTGTTGAGATGGAGATTCTAACTGCAGCGAGCAGGTGCTTTAAACGCAGCAAAATTAGTGTTCAGAGGTGCTCAACAGAAAATGCCCAGAATACCAGATCTTTATGTGAGTTCGGGAGTTAGGATAGACAGTCTGCTAAGAGGGGCAAGCCCAGGCGTTGGCACCAGCATCCAAGCAGTGAAGAGGTGGGCAGAAAGGACAGGGTTCAAAGCAAAGGCCCAGCCCCAGTGAGCTCCGTTTGCCTTTGCAAGAGGCCAACCACAGGGTGCTGCACGCTGTAGCAGATCAGGCCCTGACCTGTTGGACGTAAAGGTATAAACACTCCACTTGCCAGCAGAAGAGCTGCTGCACCCGTCTGAGTTGCACAAGCTTTAAAAGTTCATGTTGAAGACAAAAATCCCTGGAAATAGATGAAATGTTTGTGCAACCCCAAAATCATGAAACTGAGACTTTAATTCCCCAGTGGTAAATCTCTCTCTCTCTCTCTCTCTCTCTCTTTTCTACCACAACAAGATGCAGCCAGAAGAAAGCCAGTCCCACCTGCGCAGGGCCCTCATCAAACCCAACCATGCCAGCACCGTGACCTTGGAATTCCTTTCTCTACACTACGAGAAAACAAAGTTTCTGTCTTAGCATTTTTGTTACAGCTTCCATACTGACCACTATTTATCAATCAACATCATGTCAGAATATTAATGAATTTAACACACTTCAAAAAAAACCACTTTCTTCAGGCTCTTGTAAAAAATTTTTATATATCAATCCAATCCCTAATTATATACAAACATAATTTAATACTCCCCATCCAATGGACAACCGACAGGTTCTAAGCAAAAGCAGTTTTACTGATCCCTTCTAAGTAACACTGCAAGATTTGAGTGTCATCATAAGTGACACACCATACCAAAACTGTGACCACGTATCCCCTGGAAATAAGAAACACAGTGAAGTCACCGTTTTTGATATGTGACTACGCAGTATTTACTACATATCTACAAAGGTGAGCTTAGAAGCCTCTGCTCTTCGGCAGAGCTGTGGGGTGTTGTTCCAATACTTGCTCAATGAATGTTCTGATTTATAGACAGACAGAGTGGCCTTGCGTGTGTGGGAGTTAAAGATCTACATTCCAAAAGGAAACAATTCACATGACAAACTATCTCAAATATGTTGCAACACAAAGCCGGAAACCCAGGCATACATATGCACAATATGATGCCATTGACCGTGTTTCAGATACTTGTCAAGTACTTTCATGAATAAGCTTATTTAATTACTACAATAAATTGAATATTATTGTTTTCATTTTACAAATACATGAAGAAAAATGTTATTTTTACAAGTTCGGTCTGTGAATTTGTTTGACGGGGTCTTGCTGTGCAGTCCGGACTGGTCCTGACCTCAGTATGTGACCCTAGCTGGCCTCGAACTGCCAAGCCACATGGATCGCAGGTGTGCCTCACCGCGCACAGCTAACCTTTATCCAGCACTGGAGAATCGAAGCCAGGGCTTTGGGCGTGCTAAGCCAGTGCTCTACTGCCGAGCTACGCTCGCAACCCCTGTGACGGCGTGACGTTGACAAAGAAGTGGGTGGGAGAACAGAGACGTGCATACATGCACTCAGACATGCAAACGTGTCCGACGTACTAGGGAAGCGCAGAAAGAAGACAAAGCCAGCGACCGCCAGCAGCCCGCCAGCGAGCACGGGCAGAGCTGGGAAACTCGCTGGAGCGAAGGCTGCTGCTGAGGACGCTGGCCCAGGTGTGCTGCTGTCCGCGGTCCTGCCGGATGCTGCTGCCCAGGCAGGTGGCTTCCTCTGCACCTGCTGCTCCACCCGAGCACTGACCCAGAAGAGGTAAGAGCCAGTAAGGAAGTGCAGGGCCCAGGCAATGGGAAGAACGCACTGGGAAGGGTGTGCTTTTGCCTCTCAGTACTTCCTAAGACAAAGAGTGACTCGTACAACACTCTAGACCTGTGTTTGTGCGTGTTTTCCAGCGTTTCCCCTTAGGCCAGACCCTCCTGCCCCCGGCCCTAAGCCGAGTATCGCCTTTGACACCGCGTTGCCTTGGTAGGTGCCATAGCACCTACACTGGACTCGGCTATGTGGCCGGCTGCAGCCGCTGCCTGCGCCACTGCTTCTCAGCCCACCTGCTGTTACTCGTGAAGTAGACCCTCCTTGCCCCTGGAATTCAAGTCCGCTGCTCACTGCCTTCCAGGCTTCAGAAGCAAGCACAAGACGGGCGGGCAGGGGGACAGCAAGCAGCCTGGGAGCTGCACCCCTCCCTGGACACGGGGCAGATGTGAGGATAAAACTGTCAGGAGAGAAAACACAGAGAAAAATATTGCTATTTCCCATTCTCCACATTCTTCTCGGGAGCTGTTTGCCCAGTTGCCATGGCACGAGCACTGGGATTTCATAATTTTCCCCCTGCCTGCCATGTGCTCATGCAACAATTGAGTTTAATCAGCCCAGACAGTTGGTCGCGTTTGTCCATGTGAGTGGAATAAAACTTTTCTCACCAGCTAAACCCACAAAGTATCTAAAAAGCCATAAATAATCGGTGACTCCTAGAACTCGCACCTGCCTGTTCTAGTTGATCCAGTCTGTAAGGGCCCGGACGGCAAGAGCAGCGTCCAAGGGCTGGCTGGTACGTGAGATGTGTTGTCTCAATGTACTTTTGGCAAAAAAAAAAAAAAAAACAAAAACAAAAACAATCTGTGTTGATAGAAAAATACTCATTCTGCAGGACAGAAATCATTCTGATCCATGCACAGACTTCAAATGGAAAAGTCCTGACCAAGACTCCTTGTACTAAGCAGAGAGCGGAGTGCGCAGGCGAGTCAGCACCGGAGGACGGTTGACTGTCCGCGTGACTGCCTGCCCGGAGGGGGGCATAGCAAGTACATCATCGGAGACAGACAGCAAACACCACACACACCGGGTTCCACACCTCTCTACTCAGGGGACAGGTGCAGATCCCAAACACCGGCTAGCTGTGTGGGTATGGAGGTGCCCAGGTGGACACCTGGCACACCCAGAGAGATTACGTGGGCTGGGGTTATGTGGACACTTTCAGAAATGAATTTTCCCTGTTTAGATATCTTTAGAATACCACCAAGAGGAATTTTTCTTTTAAAAAAACAGCATTGATATACCATAAAAATACAATGTTAGATTTAAATTTACAGTGGTAGAAATTTAAATATGCTTATTTTACCTCTGTATTCAGATAAAGGATGTTCAGTTTTCAAGATCTTTCTGAAGTATCCGTCCTTTATGTCACTTGTCATTGCACTTGTTAGTGTATCAAAGGGCTTAGCATATGTCTTGGATATAAGCCTAGGAGCTAGGATTACAGCAAGTTTCTTTGCTGATATCGCTTTTCCTGCTAATAAGTTTATTTTCAGTAATATGCCACTACATCACTTCACTTCTTGGTGATAACACCAGAATGACAGGTGGCTGGGTGGCTTAGTTCAGCTGGGATTGAGGAATAGGCACCAGGCAAGGGGTGTTTGAAAACCCATCTTTCACAGCAGTATATAATGCCCACGAGGCAAGTCTTATTCTGACAAAGAGGCAAATTCTACATGTGAACTCTTAAGCAACTTTGAGCACTGGAGGGAGTGGGGGGGAAACCATGGAAATGGTGGTGCCTTCTCACAGAGCTTTGGTTCAGATGTGACCTGTCTCGAGAGCTGGTCTGCTGGAAGCTTGGTTCCCTTGTGGCCATGCAGTAGGGTGGGGTTGGGGTTGGGAGAGCTTTGAGAGGCAAGACCGGGTGGAAGATGAGGTCAACTGGGCGACAGCTTCACACAGGACGAAGGCAGTTCTCTGAGATGCTGGTTAGTTCTCACAAGGCTTGCTGGGCGCTCCCTGATCTCTCTCACTCGCTGTCTCTGCGGATGACCTCTCCTCCTACAAGCACTTCTGCCGTGATACCATCACCATGATGCGAGACATTCAGAGCTGGCACCATGCTGCTTGGACAGTCAGCTTCCAAAAGTGAGCTGCATTTACTTTATGAATTAAAAGCCTCAGATGTGTTGGTATAGCAGTGGGAAGGACATTGACGGGCCAATTAATGCCGTGTTATTTTAATCACGCTTTCTCCGTTGAGCCCTGGCTTCGGCCCATCTCTTCCAATCTTTCTTTTGCTGTTCTTACACTTCACCATAGAAGACGACAACTTATTTGAGTCGAAGTGCTGCTCGGTGAATGTGGTTAACAATGGAAGAACTCCTAAACCACAGTTTGCAGCCACCCATGTACCTCAACTTCACCTTGAAAGCAGCCGGAGTAAAGAAAACGCCTCCCTAGACCTGATTTTGAATATTGGCCATATTTGGGCAAGTATCATCCATATATAATGAGATGAATACAGCTTCCCCGTAAACGAACTGCACTCACCAACTAAAGCAAAGCAGAACCTGAGAAGGGTCTTGGTTATACCTTTTCAAAAGATGAATGAAAGACATTCAGGGACCTCAGCGGGGCAACGACCTAGGGAAATGAATGAGACTGTGTTAGGTGTCCAGCACATAGCGGGAGCTCACAGAGTTCTGTTTCTCCACAGAGTCTGTACGTGAATTTCACCTTTAAAATGCATTCTCTAATTTTGGTACTATCTAATAAACAATTAAGCTACGGAACTCCAGAGCTGTTCCACGGCATTGCCGAGCATGGGAAGCAGCGCAGGTGCTTCGCATTTTCTTATCAATTTCCACCAGCTAAGATGTGTGAATTTTTGAGCAATAAAAATTAAAGAAAAAAGAAGTGATCTTTGTGTTTTTACTCCATTGAGCAAAGAAGTCAGAGAAGGAAGAAAAAGAAAGGGAAGAACCAACAGGCCAAAAAAAATGGAGTAAAAGAAATGAAGGGAAGAAAGAAAGGGAAGGGAACTGGAAACAGAAAATGCCACCCGGAGACAGGCAGCGCGTCTCTGCCAACTCAGTCTGCCACCGGAAGTTATCATTACTGCACTCAAGCGGAGGGTTGAGAGTCCACGTGGCACAACAGCTCCTGCCGAGAGTTCAAGTGCAGATCAAGCATGTCGCTGAAGCGTCTGAGCCCGCTGATCCGCGCGCTGGCTTCCTGGCCCAGTTCTCCCAGAGGCAGCAAGGAGATGGCCTGTAGCAGGCTGGCACCTTCGGGCTGCCTCTGGGCACAAAATGTGACTTCATCGGCTTTTGAAAACTGCCATTCTGGTCCAACCTGACTGCACTCTTGCAGTGCTTAGCTGTCCCCAGTGCCTTGTTCCACGCACGTCATCAGTGATTCACATGGTACCTGAGACTGTCGGGGTCAGGACAGAATGCGTCACCCCAGGATCCCAGGTGTATGAGTTTGGGCTCTCTCAAAGGCAGAATTTACAGACTGTATAACAAAAGGATCTATTGGGAAGGCTTACAACCCCAGGATAGAGTCCAAGATGGCAGCTCAGCCGTGAAGTAGATCTCCTGTCTGGGACTGCGGGACAGCTGGGGGGAGTCGGCTGCGGATCTCGGTTGTTCGAGGAACAATGGCAAAGGCCAGAGACTGAAGACAGGCGACCGAAGACCAGCAACAGGCAGACAGACGCAAGTCCAGCCCGGAGCAAATCTGTGATGAAGGTCTGCGGCACGTAGCAAGCCGGCGTCCATAGACACGGAAGGACAGAGCTTTCCCAGAGGAAGCAGCTGGGACCACCTTCCCTCTTCCCTCCTTTTATACTGCTGGAGTTCCAGTTGGGCCTCCCACAACCGGTGGGAGTTCTCCCTCATTGGCTGGCCCCCAAATCACTCATACTCCAGGCTGGTTCTCAATTCCCAATCTGGGCGTGGTTCCCAAAGCCTAATCCAGGTGTGGTTCCTGATTGCCTCAAGTGGACACAGCCTCTTCAACAGTCACACCCGGTAAGAAGTAATGACCCTCGAAGAGCACTTCCTGCTGTCGTCTCTCCCTGTGCAGAATAAGCCCTCGCTGCTGTCCCGAGTTGGCACTTGAGGAGAAGGACCTTTGCCCATCATCGCTTTTTGACTAGCTACGACCTCTGAGTGCACCGAGCAGCCCTCCTACAGCAAGCCTTTTTCTCTCGTCTGTGAAGGCTGCAGAGGGGTGCAGCAGCCACATTCTGAGAAACACATAAAAGGAGTAGGAACAAAGGTGGGTTACGGGTGGGAACCTCACAAAGGTACCAGTACAAAGCAAGATGCCCGTCCAGGCACACGGAGACCACAGTCACGTGATACAGTCAGCGGAGAGGAATGATGGGGGGCGTGTAGCAGAATTGGGCAGTGTCGCCTCCCAAGACAGGATTGGTCGGAGAAGGGGCCAGTCCTTTCTCGAGGCAGGCGCACGCCGTGCCCACACCAAAGCTGCAGGCGTGAGCTCAGCCTCGCGATGCGCTGCCGGGGCACCCAGGGTGGAGAGCAGCCGTTCAGACTCTTTTCGCGAGGCACTCAGCCGCAGCTCCCCTGCTTCACAGCGCGTCCGGCTTGCCTAGGGTGCTCCGGAGGGGACACAGCACATGCGGTGTGGCACACTCCTGCGGGCTTTGCTTTAGCAGCAGGGGAAGGCCAGCTGGCAGCGGCAAGCCTGGCCTGCCATGCTTTGAGCCTGTACCCCGGCTGGCTGCAGTGCAGCGGCACCGGCTCAGATGCAACACTGCTGTCTGCATGCAATGATGACAATTAAACTCAAGTGCGATGTCCCATGCAGAGAGCCTGCTGAGCTGACCACACCCTCCCCCCCCAGCCCTGACACACACGCACACCGGCAGGCTCTGAAACAACAGCACTGTGCCACAGTCCCCTTGAGGCTTGGGTAGGCGGATGAAGGCCTTTGGTGTAGACCTGCACTTCAAACCTCCACCCCGAGGGACAAGGGATGGCCTGGGGCAGTCACAAGGATTGCCCCGTGGAAGTACATGAGCTTTTCTTTTCTATCTTTCTTTTTCTTTCTTTTTAATTCTTTCTGTGGTACTAGGGACTGAACCCAAAGCCTTCGCAGAAAATTACATCCCGACCCTTTGTAAATATTTATTAATGCGCGTTCTTTGTAGAACTGATGGTCGGACCCAAGTTCTTTGTCCTGAGCGACACTCACATTCCCTCGCTTCCTCTTTTGAGGCGGGGTCTCTCTAGTTTGCTCGAACTTGCCATTTTCTTTCCCAGCCTCCACACTGTTGGGATTCGCTTACCACGAAAGAAGGGCAAGGCCTTTAATCTGGTGCTAACATATTCCAACTCATTTTTAAGGCAAATATGTTCAAAGAGACAGAACACTCCTTTCGGCTGAGGGACAGGGTGGAGGTGTGTGTGTGGCGTGGCCAGGCAGGCAGAGTCGGTCTGCGGAAGGGACTGGGCACCCTTTGCGCCTCTGCTCAGGAAAGGTTGTGCACCCGAGGACATGTCTGGGAGGACCAGGACACATCCAATTGCGAAGTCACGTCTGCCCATACCAAGGCTGCTCTCTCAGGAGCTCTTCGTGTCAGTGCTGGTTCCACCTTGCCAGGGGGACGTCCACGCAAGGTTCCTTCAGCTGGGATTTCTGACCACGTACAGAAGATTTAGCAACGTTCCAGGGCTATGGCTTCAGAACATCACACGCTGGCTGGTGATGTGTCCGATAACAAGGCGTCAGCACACCTGGGTTCTTGGGGGCCCTGGGGGTGGGGAGCAGCTCCGTGTTTGGGAGTCGGGAGGTAGTTACCGCCAAGTAAGGGGCCTCAATATTTGAGATGATTACGTAAGCAAGAAAGTGGCTGCTAAACTTTGCTCGCCCTCCTGCCCTGAAGCGGGCCGCGGGAGCTGGGGCAGCCCCCGGCCTTGGGCAGCCCCCGGGCCTTGCGCAGCAGGCCGGATGGCATTTGTGGGAGTCGTTTACCTTCCCTGAAGACATGGGGCAGGTGGACAACTGGGGCCGCAGTCTTCCTTCCCACTCTCTGGTTTGCTGTCATTAGGCTGCCATTTTTACCCGTGACTATGCCACCAGGACTGGCCACTTTTCTACTCAACCTAGCATTAAAATGCACATGTAGCACCCTATAATCCTGTGTAGGTGAAACGTGAGCAGTACACGTGAACCTCTGGGAGGCTGAGGCAGGAAGGTCACAATATCCAACCCAGCATGAGCAGCGAAGCAACCTAGCAAGATCCTGGCTCAAAATTTATAAATAAATCAACAAACAGGTTGGAGAGACATAGCTCCGTGTGGAGTCCCTGGATTTGGTCTCAGATAATATGCACACACACACGTTCGTACACACACACACACACACACACACAAACACACACACACACACACACACACACACACAGAGCACAGATTTGCCTGTGTGTTTGGGTCTTCATTTCCTTAGAAGGGCTCCAGTGTCGTATAAACATTACTAAACAAATTTGCATGCTTTTTCCCCATTTGGCTGTCTTTCTGAGACGCTGCCAGGAACCCCAAATCCTTCCCCACCTCCGTCCTCCCTTAGGGATTCTGGTGGCCAGCAACCATGGGTTGGGACTCCTGCATGGGCAGCAAGCCTCGGACAAAGTCGTGCCCATCTCTCCGACCTGCGCTTCCGGGCCACTGGTGCCAAGGTGGTGAGAGTTTTCATTTTCTGACTGAGCCGGGGTCCCCAGGAGGGCAAGAAAAGGACCCCTCCTCTACACAGACCGCTTCTTGGGCTCACCACCACTGCTGCACTCCGGCAGTGTGGCCTCCCGCAGGTGCCAGCCCTGTTTCCGGACTTCCATTTGCCTAAGGACTCCTCCTGCTGGGTTAGAGCCACCTGAATGAGCCCTTCTTCCTAACCCAATTATCAGCAAAACCTTTTCAAATAAGGTCCCAGGCCCAGGAAACTGGGATTGAGCATATGAATGGGGGGCGTGTGCTGCTGGCAGGGTGCCAGAGTAGCCAGATGCACCTGAAGGACCAGTCAGGGTGCAGCAGACACACAGATAGGGCAGCGTGGGGTGCCCAGGGCCCACCACAGGCCATGCTGGTCCCGTGGGCCGCCCGGCCCTCAGGAGACTGCCGCGACCTCTGGTGCCGCAGTTCTTGTCCTTGAATGGGGACAACGTGACAAGGGCCAGTCAGCCCCCCCGCGCCGCCTCCAACAGCAGCAGCGCTGGCTAGTGTGGAACCCGGAAGAAGTGCCAAGGCCCCAAACCTGCACCAGACCCCTGAGCGGGGCAGCAAGGTGGGTCTGCTCCTCACCCACATCTTGACGTTGCTTTGTGGTTCCTCACGCTCAGGTGCAAAAGGCGTGTGTGACCGTGGAGCAGGGCTCCCTTCCTGGCCCGGGACTCCCGGCTGACGCCTCCTGGGGCTTCCCCCTTCCCCGAGTGATTTCCGATGTGGCTTGGGGGAGAAACGGGAGGGAGGACAGCAGCCCTGGGCCTGGTCAGTACCGAGACCCCCTCCCAGAGGATGGGGCTGCAGAGGAGCTGCAGGCCAAAGGCGCACGGGGAACGGGAAGGACACACCCACCCCAGGAACGTTCAAGCGGTAGGTCGCTCACCTGAGAACCACCTCAGTCTATTCAGAAGCAAGCGGGGAGAGGTAGCAAATCCCTGGGGAAAACCCTGGCTCCCTTGCCACACCGACTTAAAATACGAGGCCTCACATCTCACCCACGTCAAGGCAGCTCTGGCCAGCCAGGAAGACGCCGAGCATCCCGGTGCCAGGGACTATTCATGTACCAGCAATTCACTGTCAAACGTTAAAGAGTTTGCCAAAGAAGAATACATGCTTTACATTTTATGCATAACTAGTTCTGAGACCAGGCCTACAAAAGTTTTCTATTAACATGTAAGCACTAAGACAAGGTTTTTTTTTTACTTGATAAATATACATAACTCCTGTACAATGGGGCTCTTGTGTTGCTGATGGGGACCCTTAATGGAGAGTTATATTTCCAGGATTATATCTTTATTCAGTTGCAAATGATTTTTGGGGGGAGTTTAATACTCTGCTCCGTCTATGAATAATAGTGTCATTTGAATGCCGGACACCTGGTGCAGGGAGCAGGACAGGGGGGCTCTGCACTGACCTGGCAGTTCTGCCAGCTCCGCATTTTCCCAGCCTTTCCTATCCGCTCCATTCAGCATCTGATTTCATTCTCTCTCAGCAAAACGCTAGACACTTGTAACTTTATTCTCCCTCTGCAAAAACTTGCTCTCTTGTAAGAAAAAAGTCCTGGAAAAAAAATTTCTCTTATCAATCTCTTCTTCTATGGAGTCTAGTAATTTGAAGGCTGGCTAAAGTTTCAGGAAAAACCTTCCAATTAAATACTGTAAAAAGATAAAATAACAGTGGCCTTGCTGCTGCCCAATGGCTTTATTGAAGCACTCTTTTGTTGATTTATTGTACATTAGCCACTGAGCCGTGCAAAGAACATTACGTTTCAGAAAGAGCTATTCGTATGCGGCCTGCATCCACTCCAAAAACAATCAGGCCTGTATTGCGTTTTGCAAATTTATACCAGGATGTTGGTTTAGAGTGTTTCCCTGGAAAGTTTTTCAAGTAAGGGTCTGCTTTCATGGGAGAGAGTGACTGAGGCACACAAACAAACCTTTGTTTCTAAACTCACAGATGTATGGCCCGGCCTGGGCTTTGTTTTCCCCTTTAAGAAGTATTCTCGGATTTTTGTTTTGAGCACAACACAGGATTGTACCAGAAAAAAAAAAAAAAAACTAAAGAAAGAAAGAGAAAATCGGTCCAAAGATGAATGTCTTGTATAATCTTAGTCTTTTCCAGATTTTTCCCAGGGTTAATTTTTATACCCAAAACTTTGCATGTTGCATGGGTTTGGCTTTGGTATTTTTCTTTTGTTTGTTTGTTTGTTTTGCTTTTTAAATTCAGATACAGAAGGAGAAGGAATTCTGGCCACTTCAGCTTTGGATGGCTTCAGAAACTTCATTTCAGAGCTGTTTGAGGCGCTCAGGCTCAACAAAATATAGTTTTGTTCCAGGAGCGATCTGCATTTTTCTTGCTAGGCAGCCAAGGTCATTTTGAACATCCCTGAACGCCAGGCTGTGTGATGCCATGGAGCCAAGAGGACAGCCACCTAGGTCACGCTAGAAGGAGCTCCCGAGTGACAAAATATTTATACTCTGAGCCAAGCCTCTCCGGGGTGAGAAATACAACTCTCTCCCCAAGAAGCGATGAGGAATTCTTAAGCTCCACAGTTATACGCTCAAATAAAAACTATTGACCACAATAGTGAATGAAGGAAAGATCTACACAGAGATGAGAAACCACAAAGCTACAGGCAGAACAAGCAAGGGGGGTAGGTGAAATGAGCCCGCACACAGCGAGGGTGACTGCCAGTGCCAGTCGGGTGGGTGCTCGGCAGGACCCATCTGTGCAGGGGACCTCACCCTCAGGAGGTCAGGTCACAGGATGGAGGTGCTTGTGAGTCGCACACAGCGTGGGGGCCTGTGAACGGTAGGGCCCGTGGGCCCAGGCTCCGTACTTAGCAGATACGTTCCCCCTTTGAAGGACCAAGCGATATCCCACAAATCTAGTTTAAAAGCAGCTGAGGACCAACATGGGAGAAATTGTGGGCAGGCTCCAGGCATAAGTAATTAGATCTAGTTGAATCACGATTAGCTAAAGTCAGTTACTGAGCACTTAGATCCTTTTATATCATTTTATTTGACTTTTTAAAATGCTTAATTAACTATTATGTTGTATATTGCTGTCATTTCACAGAGATCTTATTAATCCCATTTTACAGATGAAAAAACTGAGGAAGGAATTAAAATAATTTTCTCCAGGTCACCTGCTGGTCTCTAGCAGAGCCGGGTTCCCAACTCAGGTCTAAATAGAAACTGAACCTGTGTCCGTGACGCTGCCTCCCCTGGGGCTGAGCAGAGCCCCCAAGGACACGGTGGAGAGGCGGTACCACCCTCAGGCCGAGGGGGGCACGACGCTGTCCCTGGTGCCTCCTCTTCTTTGCTTTCTCTTTTTCCTTCCCCGTGGAAGATGATCTAATCACCTCCCAGCTCTCCTTGGGACTGGCTAATTTTGGCATTCAGGCAGCCTGTGCTTCTGCTTTCATTGTTTAAAGACCATGACTAAATTGGACTGCGCCAAATTGTACTACAGTGTGAGAATTTATTGCTGCTTTGTTCTTCCAAAGCTCCATCTCTACCAAGTAACATAAATGTCCTGCTCTCTTGGGAGGGTCAGAGACACTGTTAATTGATTTTGAGATGTTAGCTGGGACATAGCTTTGTGTTCACACCCCCAGAGAGCTGTATGTCGGGGTGGCTCCCCAGGGGAGGGAACTGAACCACACAGGAGGGGAGCGTGGGCGGACCGGGAGGCCTTCGGTGGGACCCGGCCATCAGAAACTCCCACTCGCTCATCCAGGTAAGGGGGAGGCTCTTGCTGACAAAAATCAGCGACTGAGGAGTGATCCCAGCATCCCAAGATGCCATCCTCAGCATCCTCCCCTCGGGTCAGTGGTATTTATCGTCCATTCACTGAGGATATCAAAATGAAGTCAGTGCATCTGGAAAATATATGTCATTGCAAATAAAACGCAGGAGAGATAAGGGCTTCTGGCGAGCACTTGTGAAGTTAAAGGAAGTGCTCCAAGCACAAAGCTCATTCCCAAACATCTTTCCAGAGAGCCCTTGGCACCAACACCAAAACGATCAGCACTCACACACAGAAAGTACATGTACCCCGGGGGGGGAGGGGGGCTGAAGGTGAAGCCCTCAGACCCCCTAAGCAACGAAGGTCGCCTCTCTCCTCACCCTGCCACACAGGGTGCGACGTCTGCCCCGGGCTCGCCGGTGTCTGACTGTTTTCATTCTCAACTTGATTTATTCTCTCTACCCTCAAGAAATTGGGACTTCTGTGTGATAGATGAAGAAAAAAACACACACACAGATTCTCTTCCCTTCCACTTTCTGCAATACGGTGTTTGCAAAGCCTCAGCTTTCCCAACCTGAGCTGCAGCTCAGAGCCATGAACGTGTCCAGCATCCTCAGCTAAGGATCAAGGGCGCTGACGAGCCAAGACAATGGAGAAGGAGTCTACGTCAGACCTGCCCGGGCTGCGACTCAGAGTCCCGGGCGTGGGTCCGGGAAATGCCATGTAATGTCTGAATTCACTGAAATGTTTCTAACACAAGAGCAGGGGGAGTTCTTACCAGCTGAAAGTCAATTTTCTAACCAGAAGAAGCCATATAATAAAAAATAATCATAAAAAACCTCTTTTGAGCATTGTATCCGGGCAGGTATCTGAAAACAGAGATTCATGATTGCTATTTCACGTGTTCTTTCCAAGAGCGAACTCAGAATTGTCCCTCCTCCTCATGGTGACGGGCGCTCCAAAGCGACCAGCCCAAAGGCCCCAGTCACCTCGAAAGAGACTGGCACCCCGACGAGCAGGCGTGGCAGTCACCCACCGGTGGCATGGCCGGCCCTTTGCGCCCTGCCCAGCCCTGTCCCGGCCCCCTTCTGCGGGTACCCCCGACTGGCCTTCTCCGCGTGCTCCCCAGTCCACCGCCTCCCCTGACCTTTGTGCCCCTGTGCCACAGCCCACTTGAGCCTTTCCGAAGGGAAGATTACCCTGCAAGGACGGCGCGAGCGGCTGGCGGGGCGCCCTGGGACCGCTCCTCCTCGGTCCGCGACTCCCCAACCTGCGCTCCGCGCACACCGCTCGGAGCCAGCGCCATATTCCAGGGACCAGTCTGTCCGGCTGGCCTTTCTCGACAGCCTGGCCTGGGCTAGACCCCTCGGGGGGTTGAGGAGTGCCCCTGGTGGACTTGGGCCCGGCTGGGAGACCTGCAGGGGCCACTTGCCAGTCCCGCATGGATGGGCTCACTGATGCCGGGCCAGGGCTCCCCAGGTCCCTTGCAGGGGAGAGAGCCAGCGCTGAAGAAGCCGGGGCTGGCCAGTGTGGGCTCTGGGCACCTGCCTGCCGCCGCTGGCTCCCATGCTGTCCAGGACTGGCCTCCCGACCGCGGGGTCCCCCTCGCCTGTCCTCCTCTGGGAAAGCAGGCAGACAAGGTCCGTTTGTTACCATCGTGTCTCCTGCTCTGAGTTCCACTAACCAGGATGACGCCCGACGAGAATGAACCCCACAGACTGCAGAGAACTGGCGGCTCACCACCTGTCCAAAGAAGGCCCCGGGAGCTCACGGGCCTAGCACCATTCTCAGAATCTTACCTGTGTCATCCTACAGGCTGCAACTCTGCCGTTTTCTCCAGAAACATAAACGGGTGCAATTCCTACATGCTCAGTGTATCACCGGCCTGCCTGATGTGTGCAGGGACAGCAACACAAACACCCCACCCACCGAGGCTCTGGACACGCAGCTCAGCCAGCAAACAAGGCCTCCGGTGCACACACATGCAGAGCACCTGCATCCGGCGAGGCGTGCAGCCACAGGCCAGTAGGAGCCCAGCCCGCCACAGGCGTGTCCCTGCAGTGGGCCCCACGTCCGGTGGCCTCGCCATCTTCTGGCCCGTGTCGGCGGGGTCCCCAGGCAGCCAAGGCCTGGCTTTCCCTCCAGCAGCTGCCCTGCTGCACAGGCCGGGAAGGGGATGCGTCCATTTGCAATGACCACGCGTCAGAAAGAGCTTGTGTGACATCTCAGGGTTCCGTAACATGCTGGGGTGATAGATGGCCGCCAGGCATCTCGCAGATGGACGCCGCTTCTCAAAACAGAAAGCACCGTGTGTGGCTATCAATATTGTACATAGAATTACTGGCTTCTGTCCCCAGAGCCTGTATTTCAGCCAACTCGAATCCTGGAAAATAATTTTATTCAGGTGACATCCGTGATAAAGAGTCCATCAATAAATACTTTCTGCCTGAGAAAAGTGCTCACCCGGTTCACTGGAACCAAGAGCCATGCTTTGTGCAGCCCAAGCATTGTCCAGGAGAGTCCACAGAGACCCAGAGGCCAGCTGGTGCCAGCATCTTCTCCACACATGGGCTCACTGAGTAGTAGCGGTGGGATTGACCAGCCTCTGGAGACTAACCAGAGGACAGCTGCTGGTCCAGGGACAGAGTCCGGCCAGGGCCACCATGTGCACAGGCCAGGACCAGTGCCTTCTACCACAGGAAAGACGTCTCCTACCTCTGGGTGCCCGTGTCCACGAGGGATTTTAAGGGACGCGCATGAGCCTGCTAGGGTATCTGCCCGGCAGCAGGGCTCCTGCCCAAGGGCCAAGGCCAAGTAGCCTCCAAGCTCTAAACCACGCTGAGCAACTGACATTCCGAGACAGAAGCGGGGCCGTCCTCTGGACCGCCGGGGAGCACCGCGGTGTCCTGGCTCTGGCCCACTGCCCTCCATCAACCTTGCTCTCCTGTTACTGGGACTCAAGGTCACTGGCAAAGAGGGCCCTGACACCATGCTGTCGACACAGCTGGAGCCACCTCCACTGGGGGCTTTGTGGTGACTTTGGTCACCATAGGCCCGGAGAATTAGGTGAGTTTAGGCTTGTTGAATTTATAATTTATAGATCTCTTTACAGAACTAAACTACCCCTCAACAGTCTCCTAATGAGTGAGCCTTCTTTGCTGCCCCACGTTCTAGAGGTCATGCCACCCAGCAAGTCAGCCTTCATCACCACAGCTTTCTAGAGGCCTTGTGCAGGCTGCACGGCCCCTGAACGGCATTTCCAGCTCATCTTTCACACAATTATACTCTAGAATCTCTACAGGTATCTGTGAGTATCTAAAAACTGGCACATCCATACCCAGACTTGTGTTTTCCCACACGCCTTAATCGGCCTCTCTTCCAGACTCATCCACCTCAGGACATAGCACCTCCCTTCCAGCTGTCCAGAACAGAGACCTCAAGCCCCTTCTCTGGGTCCTTTCTCCTCTCATCCAGCACTCGTGACCCCACAGTGGTCATTTCCCCAGTCACCCTAAGCCTGTCTAAAATGACTGACCTCAGCAGCCACTACCACCTGCTTCCCTGACACACGTCAAAGTCCCCAACATTGCTGTGTCCAGAACCCAGAGCCACACTTCCAAATCGGGGGCAGGCTCACACTACTCCTCCACTCAAACCCTCCAATGGCACCTGGCCGTCCTGTAGCCGAGGATTCACGTGGCCTTTTTTTGAGATCCCTGGGCTGGCCTCTTCGGCCTCAGCTCCTCATGCCCTACTCCTGGCTGGCCTCCCAGTTGTCCTACAGAGCCAGCACCCAGAGCCCTGCGCGGCCCGCCCCTGGCTCACAGCACACCCTTGCTCGTGGGCACATTTTCCCCAGTAGAACGTAAGGAACGTAAAACCCAAGCAGACAGGGCTATGCGCCTACATCTTCTAGAACAGCGTCCTCACTCCAGCAGGAAGTCAATAAGCATTGTCAAGGGGAAGGGGGAGGGGCGGCAAGCTAAGGGGCAGAGGGTGGGCGGGTCCGTGACTGGTGGGAGGGGTAGTTCAGGTAGCAGTATGATTTATCATTTTTAAGTTGTCAAAAAAGTAGATTTCATTAGTTTTAACAAGTAGGGATTACCAGGCTTGTACAACTCATGCTGCTAAAAAGGCGGTTTGGGCACAGCCTGTCCGCCAAAGCCCGTTCCTGAGTCGTCCTAGGTTCACCTGAGGACAGAGGCGCACTGACAGGGGAAAGGAACTTCATTCTGAATATTTGACTGGTGATTTGGAACTTAGTTATTTTTAGGCAATAGCAATGCTTCAAAATACTTCCCAACTGTCCCAGCTCCTTATGACACAACACCGCAGGAGACTGGGGGGATGTATGGATGGCAGCCTGGACCTGGTTTCTAAGGTGGTCAACACGGACAAGTGGCTAGATGGGGTGACACCCCCACCAGCTCCCCCCTTTCATGTAACCTTTTCTGCTACCTGCCTTCGTACTAATTTTTGATGATGGCATCTTTGAGCTATGTCAGCCAAAGGGATCACATTTTTTGACCCAAGCCCGAACTTACAGTAAATTCCCTGGGCTCTAAAAGCGGGAAGGTTCCCAATAAATCAGTTGCCTTTTCAGCGGGCTAACCACATCGACACAGCCTGTGGACAGCGAACCCACCAGTGACCTCCGGGAGTACGGATACCACCTTATGGAACCCTCAGTCCGCGTGGCAGAGAGGATGGATGTGCATACAGTGCAATCAGCTTCCCTGAGACGCAACAGGAAAAGAGAAGCTTTTTATTTTTTAACCTAAAATTCCTAAGAATTTCCTACAGAGAAGGACCAAGCTCCCGCAAGACGCCAGTGGTGCCCTCCCTTCTTGCTAGATAGCTTCCAGGAAGGCGCCACTTCAGCTGGCATGTCTGAGAGCACCTCACAGCACCCAGAGGGAGGCCACGATGGGCCTCTGAACCAGGGCAGGCATGTGGCTGCGTAGGGCACGAGTGTGAGGGAAGCTATTCTGGGTGACCCCCAAGGCCAGCTCAGAGAAGGCACTGACACTTTTATCTGGGTTTTCCAGAACACCCCACTTCCCAAGGGGAAGACAGTGCCCTGAGGTATGGGACTTTCTGAAGACTAAGGCCCCCCCCCCCCCCATTCCGGGGCCCTCACAGTGCTCCCCACTGAGAGCCAGCCAGCATCCTAAAAAGCCTGTGTTGGACTTTCGCACCCCTCTAGTTCTGGACCACAGCGCCTCCAGTGGCCAGCCACAAGGACTCAGCAAAAGCTGCTCAGCCTCCCGCCTCATACTCTTGGCCCAGAAGGCCAAAGGACAAATAAAAGGACCACTTTCAGCCTTGTGCTCTGCGATCATTTGCTGTGCACCCAGAGCAACCAAACGCTCAGTGAATCTTCCCCGACAACTGAAACCTGCTTTCTTCCCCTAGGCAATTGGCATCTGCCCCCTCCCACACACCCCACCTTTTTGCGTTCTCTTGGGTCTGAGCTGGGAGGAGCTTCCTCAGAGCCTCAGGCTCAAACGCATTCCGCCTTCCACTACCAGGCCCGACTGTGCTGTCACATGGGGTGGGTCTCACCGTGGCCTCCTGTCACTCCTATCTTCATTACTATTTATCCATTTGTGCCACAAGCCTAGAGGCCCGTATAGCAGGACAGATTGTGCCGGGCTTGGAAGGTGCTGGAGAGAATTGGTGCTGGAGAGAAAAACCACCACAAGCATAGTTAAGAACCACAACACAAAGATCCGCCAGCTGGCCCTACCTCCTGGAGGGACCTCACCGTCCAGCGGGAAAGGACTGCAACTCACGACTCATGTCCTTCCATTTCCAGCCGGGACCACCCGAGCTGCAGAATGGCGTATGAACTGCCTTGCCAACAACTTCCTCTCCGTGCCTTTCAGACACAGATTTATAGATGCAAAACCAAACCCCAGTTCTGCTCACCTCCCTCCAATCCTGCTTCTCTCATAGGCGTTCCATTCAACCTGCCGCAGAACCCATCCACTGAATTCCACTGGCCAGAAACCCTGGAGTAACCCTACCTCACTGCCTCACACCTCATATCCAATCGGTCAGTAGTAATGGTTAATGTCATTCGTCAATATTGCCGGACTGCTGAGCCTCCAATGCCTGCTCAAACATTATTCTGGGTATCTGTAAAGGAATTCCCCAGAGGAAACCGGCATTTGATTCAGAGGACTGAGAACAACAGATCCAACCCCGCCATGTGTGTGATTAAATTGAAGGTCCAAATGGGGGCAGGAATCACTAAGGTTGTCCCTCACCTGTATGAATCTTTGGGATGGGACATTGGTCTTTCACGCACTCAGCCTGGACCTCACAGCGCCCAGCTTTTCTGGGTTTCCAGGTTTTCTGCTAGACCTGGGAGCTCTCAGCCTCCACACTCACATAAACCCGTTCTTACGGAATTCTGCCTATCTGTTCTTCCACTGATCTGCCTGCCATCTGTCCACATATCCATCCTGGCTCCACCTGGCAGTCATCTACTCCCAATCACACACCCATACAGCCATTGCCTGACTGTCATCTGTGTGTCCATTTGTCCATGGATCTGCCTGTCTTCTATTGATTGTCTCTACAGATCTGTTGATGCCCTAGCGCCGTCTCCAAAATGCACCCAGAACTCAAAGCTTTCACGACAGCCTCCGAGTCGACCTCGCATTCGGCTCACTCTTTCCACAACCACCATTCACAACCAAGCAACAAAATCAATTCTTTTGAATCAGAAACTAAGATGTGGGTCTAACCCCCCTCTTCTCCATGTCATTCAGAGAAAGACCAGCACCCTCTCATGATCTGTCTAAATTCAGGGCCTTTCCACCTTTCCACAGGCCACCTGGATGGATTCTCCCACCACATTTTCTTCATCTAGAAGGTGGGTCAACAAACTGTTTGACTTCTGTGGGTCTTAGTATTCCTTATCTGAAAAAAAAAAATAGGAGTAGTAAATCTATCTCTCCTGGGACAATTTAAATGCTACAAAAAATCATGACACACAATAAATGCTCAAAAATGGGATCTTCATTGCTGTATAGCACTTTGTTAGTGGGACTTACTCAGTTGCGTGAGACGTACTTGACCACCTTTAATGCAAACCGTTTGCCTCTGCAACTCACGTTGTACATTAAGAGTTCACAAAGGTGTGTGAGTTACACACTGAAACAATGTGAGTTTGAAAAAAAGCCAATGTGATATTTTCACTCTTCCTGAAAGTTTCAGTCCAGGGTCTCATGATCTCTTAATAATCTCAGTGGCACCTGCACACTCCAGGTTCTGGGCCTAAGCACTTGGCCTGCCCTGCTTTGAGCAGCAGTATGACCTCTTCAGACATGGGAGTCAGGCTGCAGGCCCCAGGTGACTGGTGGCTCCCCACCTCTCAGTGCCAGGGCTTGTGGACTGCAGACAGGCCATCCTATGTAGGATGGCTTTTAACCTACTATGCTCTGAGCTAGGCGAAGAAGCCACTGACATTCATACCAATCTAAATCCAGCTCTGGCGTTTCCGCTTTCCACTCCAGTTTCGGCTAGTCGGCTAGAAACAAGACCACTTCCTCACTGGTGTGTAGACACCTTCTAACAAAAGCCTTTTGGGAAAAACACATGAAAGGTAACAAAGCTCCCAATTTCGAGGATAGACGGCAGATGACATCTCAGGTCCCCACAGATCCCTCCCACGAAGCATCCCACAATTTCATGATGTCCACACCAGCTAGGACAGTGGGGATCCTTCATTTCACCTCTTTTCCTGGCATGGCCACATGAGCGGGAGAACAAGGCAGCATCGTGCTGTTTCTGGGGCATCGAGTGCTCTGAACATGCTGCATGTAAGTATTCTCTGAGGAATGGAGGGATCCAGCAGCTATGGAGCCAAGTGACAGAGTGTGCAGAGAATGCCAGTCCCAGATCTCCTTTATAGATGAGCAAACAGGGCCACCTCCCACCAAGAACTGGTATGCCACACAAAAAGTTTCTCTGGGGATGGAACAGAAAGTTTCTATGTGTATGTGAGTGTGTGTTTGATCATGGCAGTATGGAGACTACTGAGCTCAATAACATGTGCAGCTCCATAGCATGTATGTGCCCATGGCACAGTGCTCATATGTATGTGCTTGCCCCATGGCACATGGTGAGGGTTTCCTCCTGGGTCCCTGACTTTGGGGCGTTGCCATTAGCGGCTCCCTCCTCTTTCACGAGAGGCCCTGTCCTTCATCTGTGATGCTTCTGTGGTTTTCACAGTGGACCAAGGATGGCAGCTGTCCACTTGGCTGCAAGACATCATGGTCTCCAGGCTCCCAGATGCATCTCTGATACCCAGACCATTGACGCAGGCAGTGAGGGATTCTGCTGGGGCAGGGCATGCCGTCCTCGTGAGTACAGAAAGGGTAGTATGTCATTCCCAGAAATAGTCCTGGTTTGTCATGACCACCCCAGACTGTCTCCATGACACGTGTGTGATGCCTCAGGCAGCCTCCAGAGCCTCCCACTGCACTGGGAGGAAAAACAGCCCCAGTGGATGGATCTCATGGCTCCTCTTTAAAATGAGAACTCGAAGTCAAGTTCTATAATTTTGTACCACAACTGGCCCAGGACCAACTCCCAAGGATAGCATGGCACAAAATGAATGTGCTGCTCACCTGCTGCTAAGACCACGGGCAGATGGTCACCCTCTGGGTAAACTTCATCAGCAGTCTGGGTGTCCTGGGGATGTTTTAAAACGTGGATTCCTGGGTAACAGAATGAGAATCTGTAGGTCCTAAGAACTGAGTGATTTGAACAAGCCACTCGCCTACCCCCCCACACACCCACACCCGTGGTGGCCTCAGGCTTGTCAGGGAAGAGACGCCATGCCACTCTGATAGCACCTTATCAGCTCCCGGGCTCAGCCTAGCTGCCCCTCTGCAAGCAAGGCCAGAGGAGGGCTGTGCCTGTGTGTCGTGCTGACAGCGTGTTGGGGCAAAGTGCCTTGTCTGCTTCGCCTCATTTTGAAGAAGTCACCGGCAAATGTCTGACCTCCTGCTCCAGCCCTGACTTGTAGTATTTAATAATTTCTATAGTATGAAACCCTTGCCAAGGCCAATTTCAAGCACTGAGCGAGGCTGGGGACAGGCACCGAGTCAGAACAAACCACAGTACTTCCGCCATCCAGGGCAAGGACAGTAGAGGTGAGAAGTCTAAGTATTTACCATCTTTGTTTTTAATAGGACTTATTCCTAAATGTAAGCTTATCTGATTTGATTTTTAGTAATGGATCTCAGCAACCAGCTCACATATTCTAAAAGCTTCTCGGGGAGGGGGGCAGTTCTGAGGCACCATCCGTGTACCCGGTCACAGTGCATTCAGGGGAGGCCGGCAGCAATCGAGGTACACGGCAGAGGCAGAGGTGGAGGCGGCTCCTCACGACATCACACACCAGTCTGAGTCCCAGTCCTCTTCTTCGTCTTCCTAGTCCTCAAGGAAGGCAGGAAGCAGCTTGTGTGTCCTCTCAGGTCTCCGCCCGGTGAGCAGCCCCTCCTGCAGCCAGGTGTGGAAGGTGTGGCCACCACACACCCTTAATCCTAACTCACACGCCTTTAGTCTTAACTCGCATGCCTTTAGTCCTGACTTAACTGTAATCCACCCCTCCAGACCAGACCCCAGTCCACCAACATCACATGGTTCCATAGACAATCCATAACGTCAAAATACATGAGACTTTTGGGGGACACTCCAGATCCTAATCACAACACTGGGGGCCTGGGGACAGACGCAGGTCTGGCCCCTCCTGTTTTGCATTCTGTCCCTGATTGTAATGAGAGAAAGCTACGTGTCCCTATGTGTCCAAAGTCAGTTCACATATGCTCTAAAGGCCTGAGAGATCAGTCAACAGACTTCTGAGATGTTAACCACATAGAATTCTGTGGGAAGGCCTGAGTCACGGCAGCAAGCTCAAATCCATTTTCTTAAGCCATTTATCTCCACCCCGTGTAATCTAATTACACCCTGCGCCCCAAAGTGGACTACTTGTTATGCTGAAGAATATGATAGGAGCTGTGTGTGTCCTGGGTCCCCGCTGACCGGGTAGCTGTGTGTCTTAAAAGTCCACACACAGAAAGCCTGAGCCAACGACCACATACCTAGGCCTTTCCCAGGCTCTCGGAGGCTGAGCACTTCCAATGGCACCCCCGAAATCACGCTGCCCTTTCAGTCCCTCTCGAAGGCACACCTTGCACAGGGGGCGCACACGCAGCGTGAGCGTGCACTCGCCGTTGCCCTGAGGCGCCTGATGTGGCCCACCATGGCAGACAGGGTGTACTTCGGAGCACACTCTGGCCGTGAGATACACCTCACCCTGTGAGATGCGCCTATCACGTGCCTCCGAAACGAGTCTCCTTGTCCCTACCAAAGGTGGATGCCCCTGCACAGCCCAGGCCAGCTTCTGCAACAGTCAGCCGGATGCAGGGAATGTCGCTCTTCTGCAGATCTGCCCAGCCATCCGCTGTCCTCAACTAACCAGATGACAGCAAAATCAAAGAATCGTATCATATTCAGAAGATTCAGCGCAGACAGGTCAGGATACAGCGCTCTCTTCTTAAGGACTTACCAGGCGAGGAGGGAGAGGCGAGGCTGGCTCTGGCTGGTGCATCAATGATCCGCAAAGACGTCCTCTGCCAGGCCGCTGAGCACAGCACTCAGGATAACCACGGAGCTGGCTACCACCCTCCTGGCTTGCCACCCTGTTCCCTCACCCAGAAGCCCACGATCAGTGGGACCAATGGTTGAGTCCGGCACTCATCTGTAGGCATCGAGGTGCTCACAAAGGCTCCTTCAGCCTGGAGCAGGGGGTGGTTTCCCCTGCTGCTGTACCACAGATCACACACTGTAGAACTCAACACAACGCAAGCCCACCGCCTCACAGTTCCAAGGACCAGAAGCTTAAAGCCTACTCCATCCACAGGGTTGCTAAAATTGCCAATGTATTGGGAAGTGATCTTCCCACATTAATGTGAGTTTCAAGTATCTTCTCCATCTTGTCATTTGCGTTTTAATCTGTTGTGTGTGATTTCTCTGACTACAAATTGATTTTAATGTAGTTTAATCATTTAACCTTCATTTTTACATTGTCTGAGTTTGCTTCAAGCTCAGAAAAACCTCCTCTATGCCAAGATTCAAAGTAAACAAACATACTACCTCTGTGCTGAGTATTTTACAGCTTTGTATTACAATTTAGATATTTGGTCCATTTTCACCTTTATTTTCGGGTCATATTGTATTAATTTATTCGGAAAAGAGCCCCGTGCTGTGCAGGGTCAGTGACTAATCCACTTGTTCCGCACTGAAACTGCATCTTCATTCCATGACTCGTTGCAGCTTGGCACTCTTGATGTCTTCAAAAATGCCAATCTCATCGCATGCCGTGGGACAGTATGGCTTCCAAGCCGGCAGAGCCGGGTTGCTCACTTGTGCGACTCTGGCAAGGTTGGAGCTGACCCTACTAACTTCGCAGTACATCTGGATCCCCTGATATAGTCTACTGCCACCGTGATTACACCGAACATGTAGGTTCAATTAGGGAAGAGCGATTCCCCTGGGATATCAACGGTTCTTCAGAGGGAAGCATGCCTTCCCGTCTGTTAACCCCTCACCTACATTCCACAAAATGTTTTAAATTTTAAAAAATAGGCCTTTGGATATTCTAATTCTTGATGTTTTTATCTTAAATTCTTGGGATTATCAGTGGGACCTTGTATCATTCAAACTGGATGTATTTGGGCATATACGGATGGCATCAGTGTTTGCATACTTTGTACCTGGCAACCTCACAAAATCTTATTGACTTCTTTCTTAGCATTCCAATTTATTACTTTAGAGTTGATAAGTAATTACATTACTGAAAATAATGATAATTTTAACTTTTCCCAATTTGCAGGCTACATCTCTGCTCTTCCAGTCGCGTCACAGGCACTCCGGCAGGGGATTAGTTACAGGCATGTTAGCGGGCATCTTGTTGGCCGGTTGGGTTTTGAGTTGGCGTGGGCTGGTCTCCCTGTCTTGGTAGAATCCTTCACAAAGCTTTCCCATTACCCGTCCACCTCTGCCCTGCAGCCTAAGACTACAACACCAAGGAAGCCTGGGTCGATCCTGTAAGAAAAGAGAAATAAAATTATGGCAGCTTTAAAATCAGAAGGTACTGAATTTTAGGTGTTGTTCCAGGAGCCTCTAGACTCCAGAACTCCATTGGCTATGTCGCGCATCGCCAGAGTCGTTGCTTCTGAACACTTTACTGAGGGTAGTGCTATTTTTTATGTGACAAACTGAGCCTTCACTTCTCTTTTTTATACTATTTTTGTTTGGTTTGGCTATCTTTTTTTTTCCCGGCTGCAGCCGCTGACTTCTGTTCCCTGCTCCTGTGCATGGGGTCCCCGCTGGCCCTCGTCTTCGCCTCGTCTTAGGTCTTCCATGTCTTTTTGGCCTCCTGTCTTACGGAAGCGATTCCTTCAAGAGACTGTGCTTGTGTTCTGTAAGCCATGAAAATATATTTGGTCCAATTTCTTTTCCTTTTATTTATTTTTTTCTTTTTTCTGGCAAAGCCTTGCTCTGTAGTTCAGGCTGGCCCTGAACTCACTCTGTAGCCCAGGCTGGCCTTGAACACACAGCTTCCAGAGTGCTGGCATTACCGGTGCCTTCCACCATGCCTGGCTTATGTGGTGCTGGGGAATTGAACCCAGGGCCTTGTGCTTGCTAGGCAAACACTCTAACCACTGAGCCACACCCCAGTCCCTGGCCCAATTTCTATGGGCTCTGTGTCAGCATTTGTCTAATGAATGTTTTTCATTTGCCATTTTCCTATCATTCCCTCCCTTTTGTGTAGTCTTTTTTTATAAGCTCAGGCCACCTGCTTCTTTCTAAACGGAGCACTTGCAAGAAGCACGCTTGTGGGCGAGGGGCGGGCTGCAACTGCTGAGTGGCAGGCGCTCTCGGGGTCAGGCTGCAGGTTCTGCTCTTGGGTTTCTTCCTCCGGTTGGGAGCTGCAGGCTGCCGGTGGTCTGGAGCAGCTCCTCCTGTAACCCATCCACTGCCACATTCACGGGACCTCAAGCCCACCTCGGCGCAGCCCTCCCCCGGCCCCAGCCCCTGAGTCCGCCGCACCTGGCCCAGCCCACCCCACGGGCTCACTGGCCAGCCGTGGTGTGCTCCCCCCCTCCCCGGCAGAAGCTGCCTTCTCTGTGTGTGTGCGCAGCCTTCCTCAGCGTTTAGGGTTAAGGCTACCTCCTAAGCCCACAGATGACGTCTCTATTTCCGCTTCTCAGCATTGTGGCTGCTTGGCGCGTTTTCTATGAGGAGCAGGCTGTCCTTAACGCTGTCCTTACAGAATCCGAGTCTACAGAGTATCTCTGCGTCCGGTAGTTTGGGCCAGTTTGCCTGAGTCCCTCGCCTTCTGGACACCGCCCGGAGGGGGCACGAGCGCAGCGCCCCCAGAGCGTCCCCTGTGAGCTCCAGCTCTCCGCAGTGATTGTCATCCCGAGGTAACAGAAGGGAAAGAGCGAACACTTGGAGTGCAGGGAAAACGCAGGGTAGGAGAAAACGGTTCAGGAACGCACTAAGGAGAAGGCGGAACCAAAGGCAGGCCTTTGTCTGGGGAAGGCCACGCGTCACAGGGGAGGGCCCTGCGGAGCCCTGGCCCAGCAAAGGCTCGAACCTTGCCGGGCCAGGGGAGTTCAGGAAACCGCCCTGCGCAGACAAGCCTGCTGCCGCTTCTGTAACGGCCTGAGGAGCACCCCTTGTCTCTCCAGCCACGCGCCTGGCTGCCTCTATATTCCAACCACAACATCCAGAGGAGACAGCATGCTAACCTTTAACTATTGAATTCAAAGACAGTAGAATCCTCATGGCAACCACAATCACAGGCAACCCCTCGTCTTAGAAGGCATCTCCCCCTTCCTGGCTGGCCGGAGTCTCCAGGCTGCAGCAGCACCCCTAAAATTGTCACCACTGCTCCTTCGGCTGTCCACGCTCATGGAGGAGGTAGCCTGGATCTGATCCCCAGAACTTGCTGTCTCAAGATCCAGAACTGCTTATTTCCAGCAATACCAGTGTGTAGAACCAGAGGTTCTGTCTTGGTGACATGAACTCTTCTTGGATGGGCAGTTCCCACAGGGAAGGAAAGCCCACCTGGCTGAGGCTCTGGCACCCGGGCTTCAGGGACAGGGTCACTGCTGTTCTGCCCCTTGACACCGCTGTGTGCTACAGAAGACACCTAATTGGTTCATTTAGAATGTGGTCAGGGTGGTCCATGGGCCCATTTCGTTCTCACTCGTGAAACGCAGACTAGCTAACGATTTTGGACAAGAGATTAAGGTCTGGGCTCCGGAGGGCCGCAATTTCATCAGGTCACATGTAGTCTGGCTTGAGATCAAATTGAAAAATCAATTTAAACTGAACACAAAGGCATGTCCATGTGCTGGGAAAAACCACGGAAACAAATTCTCATTTCTCTGGTAAGCCATCTTGGACCAGCCAGCCCCCTCCCCTGCAGAGCACTTCTGGCAACTTAGTTGAGACGTTTGGCAGTCACAAATCTTCTTTCTCTTGTGCCATTACTAATCTTCCATCGCATGGCATTAGTGCACAATATGCCTGACCCCTAACTGTGTTCTACAATTCAACTCTGAGTGACCATAATAACACTGATATTAGCCATGTTCTTCTGAGTATTATACTTCAGGCCCTGCCTGACTGGATGTAGTGGTTATAATAAGGAATCTGGATCCCAATAAATGGAATCAAACAGCACCTAAGGTAAAAATGCAGTGATACATTTCTTTTCCCCCAGAAACCCTCGGCCACTGAAACTCAGTTAAACAGAATTCCTTGCTATTTTGAATACTATGGAAGGGAATATTATATTTCTCTCCTCTGTAAGAAATTTGCAAAAGTTACGTGAGTCTTTGATTCATAGGATGTAAGCCAAGTAAACACACCTGAAACTGATTATTCTATGAACCCACTGGGAGGGACAAAAGAAGAACGTTAATACATTACTAGCCGCCGGCAAAATGCCACACTCTACCTTTTACTGCGCAGATTACATATCCTAGCAAACACGGTAATATCGTATGGGTTTTACCAGCTTGTGGCTATTTTCAAGGGTTTTGCATCGATGTCACCGTGCATTGCAAAGCAAAACAGACAAAATTTCTAAAGTGAAGATTAAACAGTGAGGTTCGCTAGACGAGCAAAGATGACCACTGTGAGACACCCCCAGCGTCCTGCTTCCGAGCACTCAGGCGTTAAACACCCTTCTTCGTAGAAAGTAGTGATTTTAAGCGTGACGTCTGGCATTCTTAACGTTCCTCAAATATTCCTGTGCAGGGCATTTAGCTTTTCAAGTATAACTCACAAAGAAATAGGAGAGCCATGCATGAGGCTCAGTGCTCTCACAAGGGCAGCTCCAGCGAGCGGGGTGCGATTCGTTCTCTGTAAGGGTTTATGGGCAAGGCTATGGTAAGAAGCACATGGTAAAGAAAGCCAATGTGCCCCTTCCATGTGAGTGGCGGGCCCCGCCTGGGCTCCTATTCCTGTGCCCTCTGACCTCCCCCTCTGAGGCTTTGAGCCTGCTGCAGCCCTGGCTAGCTTTTGACCTTGGGCAGAAGGGTCCTGGGCAGCTCCCACCCACCACTGTCCTCAGACTACCCAGGTTGATTGTGTGGGACTGACTGTCATCTTTGTGGCTGCAACCTGATCCCTAGTAGTCCACCCCTAAACCCGAATGGGGTGTCCCTCTTTCCTGTGCATTGCCAGATCCTGATGCCAGGTCCCTGCACCCAGCAATGAGCCACTCCCCATCCTGGCCTGCCTCTCTCTTCAAAGGAATTTTTCTGCAACTGAGGTCCTCTGCTTAAACCATGAGGCGTGCTGCTGTGCTGACCAGCAGCCCTCCCAGATGGTGTTGCCGGCCTTTCAGGATGGAGTTCGCAGCACCTTGCAGCCCAGTGTCTGTGCCTGCTGTTTCTGAGCCACACCCGCGCCCATCATGACACCTTTGGCTCCACAAAGGCTCTGCAGAACATACTGCAAAGGTTGTCGTGACTATGCAAACTCAGAAATGTAGAGCAAACACAATACTCTGCCCTATCCTGCCATTCTGGTTATCAAAAACAGGTCATCATCTCATTTTAAGGAGTCCCGGTGCACTCTGGGCACTTTCCTTGATCCCTACAGAACTTTGGCGGCTAGTTCTATGAAGCCAAGTTTTCCAGACATGCCACCGGCTTCAACCTGCCCACCTTAGGCACCACGTGCTGACCAGGACACCATACCAAATACAGGTTCCTGAGCAGGGGTACGAGGTGCTGACCGTAGGTGCCAGGGATGGCCCTGGCACAAGTGCCCTGCAGCCTGACTTGGCGTCAGCTCCCCAAGTGTTTTCCCCTCAGCCATCCTGGGTAGGAATCCACGGTCAACACCCAGTGCCCACGTTCGGCATCTGGCAGCCATGGTCAGCACCTGATGCCTGCTGTCAGCACCTGGTACCCAGGGCCAGTACCGAGTGTCTGTAGTCAGCAACTGGTACTTGTGGTTATCACTTAGTACTTGTGGCTATCAATTGGCATTCACGTCAGTACCCGACACCTACTGTCAGACTCTAACGCCCATAGACATCACCTACTACGTAGTGGTCACCACCTGGCGCCCAAGTTAGCACTTGCTACCCATATTCAGCACCTAGTATCCGACCACAACCACTCAGAGCTCAACAATCAGCACTAATCACCTGGAGGCCATCATCAGGCACACGGAGGATGGTCACCAGCGCCCTCCAGGACCTGAAGGCTGCACAGCTATGGAAGCATTTGCCCAGGAGTACTCTTTTGGAGGGGGTTGTATTTGCATATACCAAATTTTCAGAAAACAAAAAGGCCAGCTTGCTGTGAGCACCTTTTGTGAGCATTCTATTTGAGCAAAATCCAAATATATTTTAAACCCAAATTCCATGCATTTTACAAATTGCTTTTTGTTGTTGTTGATGTGTGTGCTTCTTTAATTTCTGGTAATGTTCAAGCGTGTGGTTCCCTCTACATGGTTTTTCTAAGTCTTGATCCCTTTGGCTGCCAGAAATTAAAACAAAAAGGCTGTGTGACTCCTTGTTCTGACTCCTGAGGTTTCAAAAAGAAAGCTATTGTTAACTGCAAATTACACTGAATAACTCACTTGGTATGGGTTTTTCTCTCGATTCTAATTATTAATAATTACCCTAAAGTTTCAGAGCTGAGTGTAAAAAGAAATATTCTTGTTCCTACACACCAAAAGATCATGGCTGCCTTCCCATTTTGCCCCCAGTGAACCTTCCTGAGAAACAGAGGTGGGGGAGTAGCAAGTAGTTGGCCTTCTTTTATGAAATAAATATACTCTTGGAATATTGTGCCCACTGTATCTTATTTTGAATGAATCAGGAGAATCAACCAATTCCAGCAATAAGTCTTTTAATATATATTGATCATTCTTGGCAAGTAATTATACCCTACTATATCTAAGGTTTGAATCCTGTTTGCACCTTTGGCTTGCGTGAAGGAGGACATTCCACAATCAAACAAGAACACAGTTTTGTCAGGTGGACAGTTTCACTGTGGAAATGTTAGGCCTCGAACAGAGCTCTGAAATAAAGGCTGATGGGCTTACATACTTAATGCATGCAGCCTTGAAAACATTAATGTCTTCAAAAAGGGATCAAGCCAAGAAAAGTAGCCTCCTAGGCCTGGGGCGCTCTTGGCCACCTGACATGGTCCAGAGGCAGGCACTGTGACGGCTGACAACCATGCCACAGCTGGCTCATCTGAGCACTTCACACAAGACAGGAGAACAGACTTGCTCCGGCTACATCGAAGTCCAAAAGTTATCAGGGCACACTGACTGTTCCTGCCTCCCAACAAATTAATCCTTTCTGAAGAAAGATTGACCTAATTTCAAATTTTCATTCTATAAACATGAAAAAATATAGATATTAGACTGGATGCAGACTATTCAGTTTTTTTAATTGTCTTTTCAAATGAAAGAAAAAGGATAGCTCCACGCCAGCCCCGCACGGGCCGTCTGCAGTACGGAAGGCCTTTGCTTCAACTGTGGCTTCCCTCCCCCCCGCTCTTCCGGCCCCTCTGGCTGTTCCTCTTCCCCGTCTTAGCCCCGTCCCCTCCTCCTGCCTCCACCCCTTTCCCTTTTCTCCCTTTCTCTCCTTTTCCTTTTCCTCTTTTTCCCTTCCTCCCCTTTTTCTCCATGCATTGATCTGAAACAGGTAGTGGAAGTAAAACCCCATGTGTGTGACTCACAGCTCACTCAATCCTGGAACCGACAGGAGAGTGGCTGCCATCCTTAGATGGTCGGCTGGAATGCCCCCAAGCTGTCTGCATCCAGACCCTGGCAAAGTGTGGGGACATTGGCTGAAAGGGCATCAAGAAGGCCTGCTGCTCCCCACGGCCACCCGAGGGTGTTGCCTGTTGAAGTCATTTCAGGGGCATACGATGGGAACCAATCACCTCCTTGGGTCAGCAAAACCAGAATTTATGAAATCAGTGGTGGAACACAATTGGCAAAATTATTCTACTATAAACCCAGTCAAAATGGAAAGGGAGGGGACTGAAATTCCCCCCATTCTCCCTCCCACTGCTACAGCACTGTATTTAATTGACTTATAATTTTTTCCTAATATAATTCTTTATGAAACCTGCCTTGAGCAAAGGATCCGTGCCTGTTCACCGAGGGTCGTGCCTCATCTGCTCCTGAGGATTGTGCCTAATTAACGTTAACTTGTCTGTACATAAAAGTACAATAGGCTGTCCTTTCCAATTTAATTCCGACAGTTTAATCGAATCTGTATTCTTTCAAAAATAATTAGATCATTTACACTTCATTAACATGTAATGTAGTGTTGGGACATCCATCATAATGATTTCTTATTTTTCTTGTGCAATATTATCCTCTCTAATGAAACTGCTAACACCATGCATGCCTTAATTAGCTGTATCATATCACTGACACTCTCTGAATAAAGCCCTTTTTTACAGATGAAACTGAATTATCTGGGTAGGTACATTTCCATCGGGATCTGTTCTTTTCACATCGAAACACCTTCTCATGACTCAGTCCCACAGTGCTAAGACAGGCACTGCCGTGGAGGCCTAACATGGGCCGCGTTGAAAGGAAGGCCCCTGTGAGTGGGGCACAACCGATTTTCCATGCGATGCTAGGCGTAACCACGCAGGCTTCTACGAACAGCACGTGGCCAGGAGAGATGTCCAGTGACACAGGATGTGGCTGGCAGGCAGCAGGCAAAGTCACTCTGGCTTAAAGAAAATAAAGGGGGAAGTCTGCCGAGGACCAGACAGATGTGTTCTCCAGGCAAAAATCGGAAGCTTTGAGCAAACCTGGCTTAGGTGAGCAAGGAAAGCAAACCCGCAGACCTACCCGGCTCAGGCAAGCAGACCAGAAACGATAAAGACCCAGCTGGCTCGGGTAAGTGGCTAAGGCAAAACTGCAGGTCCATCTAACTCGGGTAAGGAGGAAGGTGAAGCTACAGGCACACCTGGCTCAGGTAGGGAGATGGGGGGGAACAGCAGACACAGCTGGCTCAGGGAAGCAAAGGAGGGAAGGCGACGACCAACCCGCCTCCGGTAGGCAGGAGTGAGGCACTTACCAGGTCATGAGCCACTTAACCACAACTGATCGTGACGACAGGCACTGCAGTGTCTTCAAGCACAGGGCAGTTCATCAAAGAAAGAGTAGCACCTGACCATCACCTGGGACTCCCCCGGTGGGACAGGTGAACGGCCATGAGGTGGTGGCACAGGCGTCTGTGACATTAGAGGAAGGGGAATCATGGGGGCGGGCTCTCACGACACAGGGAAGAGTAACCGCTGAGAGACGCTCGCACTCCCAACAGTCTTTGCCTCTGAGGTCGCTCCGGTATTGACTCCATAATTACCGCCTCCGTTTTCTACCTAGGGCACCACACTTTGCATCCACACCCGATTCCCTCCAAGCTTTCTTGAGTGCACTCAACAGAGGTTGGGTGGAACTATGGAGAACCGTATGATGTTCCATGTAGGCAGACATTGCGGGAAGATTGGGTCAAGCTAATTAACATAGTCATCACCTACATAAGTGCCACCTTGTTGGGGTGACAACACGTAAGACCCACTCTTTTAGTAATGTTCAAGCACATGCTATATTGTTAATAACAACTGTTAATGTATGCTGTGCTGTGCCCTACAATAGATTTCTTGAAATGTTTCTTCCTGCCTGAAATGTTTTACCCTTCAACCAACACCCCCCGACACCCCTCCTCCTCCACACCACAACTCCTAGACACGATCCTTCTACTCCATTTCCATCTCACTTCATTCAGCTTCCACATCGGTGAGATCTCGCAGTGTTTCCCTTTTGTGGCTGACTTCCTTCCAACTTTCTCCACTTTGTGCAAATGACAAGATTTGCTTCTTTTATATTAGTATAAAACCTCTAAAAATGTTAGAACTAATAGTTCTGTAAAGTTTAGGATACAAAATCAACATACAAAAATCAGTAGTGTTACCCTACACTAATGGCAAACTGTCCATAAAGGAAATTTTTTAAAAAGAAAATAAAAAACAATGTCATTTGTAATTTTAATAAAGTAAGATAAAGATAGCTGGGTATAAATTTAATCAAGAGAGCAACAAAATCTGAAGAGTGAAAACTCTAAGGCACTGAGGAAAGTAATTGAGATGGTATGAAGGAATGAAGGACATCCATGTTCATGGGTTAGAAGCATTAGTACCGTTACATGTCTGCACACTTGACACGAGCTGCGGGTCCGATGCAGTCCCATACCGGAATTCCAGTGCCGGTTCCTCAGGATGCCCCAGGGAACCACAAAAAGCTATGAATAGCCAAAGCAATGTTGAGAGAAAAGCAAGCAAGCAAGCAAACAAACAAACAAAAAAAGCGAAGTTGATGACATCACATTGGCTGAGTTTCAAAATGTACTACAAAGTGACAGTAATCAAAACAGAATGATCCTGGCATGAAAACAAGCACGTAGACCAAAGGCACGGAATAGAGAGTCCGAAGGTGAATATACACATGTATGTTCAAATATTTAAACAAAAGTACCAACAGGGAAAAGAAGAGTCCTCTAAATAAGTGGTATCAGGACAATTGGACATTAATGGGTAAGAGAATGTACATTTTGGAAAAAAAATAAAACCTAGTTCAAAACAAGGTAAAAACAGAAACCTAAGATAGGAAGCTGCAAAACTGCTAGATGAAATCATACAGTACAGAAAACATTTGATGAGCTTGACCTGAGCAGGGATTTTTTTGGGATATTATTCCTAAAAGAAAAAATGAAAATGGAATTATATCAAGCTAAAAAGCTCTTCACAGAAAAAAGAAATTTGCAAACCAGATATGTGGTGTGATAAGGCATTCATACTCAAAGTGTGGAAAGAACGTAATAGAATAAATAACAAAGAAATAGCCCAACTTTAAAAAGACCTGAATAGACAGTCCTGGAAAGAAGATATGTAAATAACCAATGATTATATGGAAAAGTTGTAAAAATATAATCGTCAGGGAATTACAAATCAAAACTGCAGTGCGACCTCACCTCACATCTTTAGAATGGCTCTCGTCACAACGGGGAAACACAACTTAGGGAAGGTATTTCAGAAAAGGGCAACGCTTTTACAGAGTTGATGAGACCACAAGTCGGTGGAACCATTATGGAAAACAACATGGAAGCCATCAAAAAGCTCAAAAGAGAACTGTCATACGTGCCACCAATACTATATATTATATGCTTGTGCGTGTGCATGTGTGTGTGTGTGTGTGTGTGTGTGTGTGTGTGTGTGTGTATTTCCAAAGACAATGAAGTCAGCACACTGAAGAGTCATCTTCATTTTTTGTTCATTGTAGCACTATTCACAATAGTCAAGACATGGAATTCAAGCTAAATCTTTCAGTAGATGAGTGTATGAAGAAATGGAGCTGAATTTTCATTTCGTATGTATAAGACTATACAATATCTGTATAGATATAGATACACACACACACACACACACACACACACACACACTTGAATCTTAATTCATCTCACCAAGAAGGAAGCCTGCTGCTTACACACCAGTTCTAGTTGACTAACTGCACGCTCCACATCCGGCCAAATCCTGCCTCAGTCAGGATCGAGACAAGGAGCAGGTTAAACCATTCACCTCCCAACAGCCCCTCAGCAGCTGGCTGCGTCCCTCAGGCTGGAATCCCCCTCACTAAGTCAGCCCACAAAGCGTCCCACTCAGACCTCTATCGACCTCTCAGCTCTCCCACCTGAGCGCTTTGCTTCAGCCGTACTAAGTCAGGCCACACCTCCATTACTACACTTCTGCAAGCAAGCTAACAGGACACGATCGGCAAGAGCACAAACTGGGGAACCAGAGCTGAGATGACATAAGCTGGAAACCTCTGAGAAAACAATGACACCAAACACCAGTGTATTGTCCGTGAAAGGTGGGTGCCCCTGTTGGCTCATTGGAATTTTGCTACTAGAGTTCTCAGGTCCGGGTTGTGGTGACAGCCAAACCCCGGGACATGGAAGACTCAACCCCGTGGTGGCACTCAACAGTGCACACCTGTGTTGGGGTGGTCATTTTGTATCTGTTCACTCTTCCCATTTTTCCCCACCATGAATTAAACAAAAACCATATATGGATTCGGTTGTAGGCGAAGAAAATGGAAGCGTGTGGCACGCTGCAGCCCAAGGCTTTCAGATGCAGTTTACCTTCTCCCTGGACGCCACGAGGAGGGAGCTGGGTGGCCGCGGGACCCCAAAGCAGAGGTAGCCAAACATCGCTCTCGAGTGCTGAATCTTTTGAAAGCAGCACAGCATAATTGTCCTGCAAAACATTTTGGGGAATTCAGGCTACTAATTAACTGCTAGTGCATCAATTAGTTATAATAGCTGTAATAATACACAAACAAGGGCATGAAGCTTTGTGCCGCTGCGCCTCGCTGTACATTTAGGGCGCCTTTTTTTTTAAAGCCTTTCCTTTGAAGATTTAAGTTAATAATTTATTCCTAATGAATTGAGTCTTTCTGTTTCCCTGGTACACAGGACATTAAATGGCTGAAAGAAACAATGCTGTTAACGCGATTTCATTTACTAAAGAAAGCTTTCAACACCAAGAGCAACATTCTCATGCTACGGTTTCTATTCTCAAGTTCCAGAGAGCAAGGATGAATGAAGCAGTGAAGACATCGGAGAAGATGGGTGTGATAAACTCGTAGAAAGTAGATTTTTTCCCTTTGTCTGGTGATTTGACAACACTTCATGAAAATTCAGTTCCATCTTCTACAAGATCTACAAGCTCATGTAACATGTACATAATCCATGGATAAAAGTAATTCACAATCAAGCAAAATTGTTTGTGAGCCTCACTTCCTATTCTTGTTTGGTAGGAGGAAATGATTCACAGAAGTAAATCCATTGCTCAACCAAATGTCAAGTAGCAAAAAACCTTCCACGATGCATCAGCATCTGTCCACGCCCCAGACAGATGTTCTGCTAAACACAGAGTCGGGGGCCACACCCTTCCTGCTATCTCCTCTGCCCTTGGATAAACTTACTCGTTTTTCCTCCTTCTGTGTCTTTCCCAGTTTCCTCAGACCCTGCGCACTCGCGCCTCTCCTTCTGTCCTGGACGAGCGTCTACACAGGGAAGAGGTGCTCGTTGGCTTCCTGCAGCTACGGGTCCTCCTCCAGCCCGTGTGGGAGTGAGGCCTCCGCGGCAGAGAACACCAGCGCCCAATGTAGCAGCCAGGCGGGGTGTCCAGGTGCAAGTGAGTTTGACCTGGCTTTAGAATATTCACATTATTGAAAATATACTTCAGGTGAGACACAGTTTTTTGAAAGAGCAAAAGTTGTTAATGTACTTCGGTAATTTTTGAGGCTTGGTGATATGGACACCAGTAAGACCTTGGCCAGATAGTGGCTCCTCAAACTTTGGAGTAACTAAAATTATCCCCATCCTAGACTCTGTTGTGACAGGTGGGACCAGTGCGAGCGAATACGCATACCTTTATGGAGGAAAGCCCGCTGCTATGACATAGTGGCAGGGGAAGGCTCTACAAATGCAGCTTCTTGGGATGCTTACTTCTTGACTCATTAAACAGTGTCTGAGCCCTTCTCTCGTCCTGGGTTTGTCATGATGAGAAAGACTCAGCCCTTTTATCGAGTAGCTTTGACTCAAATAGGAAGCAAAGAGGAGCAAGCCCAGGTCAGGGCTGCCAAGGGCCCAAATGGCAGAGGAGAGAGTGTGCAGCTATGGTTGGGAGCCCGTAGCTTGGGTGCACCTCAACCACAGAACCCAAAGACTTCCCACCTCCAGACACATCGGTTGAGGCAACAACTCCCATGGATGCCAAGAGGTCAACAGCAACCATGGGGTCAGCAAGGGAAAGAGGGGTCCAAAGAGGGCAGCTTGGGCCTGTAGGCAGAGCTGGTCTCACCGGGGAGACTCAGCAACCCTTCTCCCAGCATTCTGCCTGGTTTGAATGTCTCCCCATAGTCCTAAGCCATCAGCAAGGCTGACCTCGCCACTGAACAGACAAGCGCTCATCTACAGACCTCCTTTTCCCACCAAGAGTCTTTGCATACCCCATCTCCGCGTTGGGGAGCGCCCTGCAGTACAACAAAGGCCAGCTGGGTTCTCGTCAGTTCTGCTCTTAAAGGAGCACCATAGTCTCTGGGGAGACTAGACAAGCGTTTCTAAATCATAACTCAAGGTTAGTAACATCATTGTTTTGAGGTCTGTAATTTTGAATGCTTGTTATACAGTCACCTCTGTGATTTTCTAGATTCTTTTAAACTTTCAGGATCATGTCAACTGCAGATGTGTAAGCAAGTTAAATGAAGCACCAAAATGGAAGGTGCAGGTGCGTGGACTGGGCTGGCTTGCCGTGTGCAGTCTCTTGGGGCCAGAGCTGTTTGACTACAGACAGAAAAAGTGACATGAGAAATAAATAACTCAAAAAGGCCTGTAGACTGTGGCGCGGCCCGAGCTGTCCTTCAACCTGAGAGCACCGCAGTGCCCCGGGAGCAGCAGAGGGCAGGGCGCCAGAGGCCCTCCTCCCACAGGGCCCCACACCGTCTGTCATGACTCCCAAGATCCCAGGGAATGGAGACTCGGTGCATTCTCCTTTTGCTGCCTCTCTTTGCTCTTCCCTAAGTCATCAAGACACCCTGCACGGCTCCTAAATTCGTATTCTTCAATCCAGAGCTTCCTGAATGGGCAAGTACCCCATGCCCGGCAGTCTGAGAACGGGGAAACTGAGGCAAGAAAAGAGCAGAGCAGATGAGGCGGGGGTGGGAGGGGAGCACCTCCTCCTCCTACCTGTCGCTCTAGGCGGAGACAGCTGGACGATGTGCTCATTTCTACATGGCCTGAAGGGAAGAGACTGATCACATTCGCAAAACAATCTTTGCTGGAAACAAAAACACTGTTTATGATTTGAGGAGGGGCCAACACCACTCAGACCACTGACAAGCCCACATTTCACCGAGCACAGCTAATTCTGCCTTCATGTTATTTGCTTTACACCACTGAATTGAAATCAAGATATGGAGATTATTATCATTTTTACAAGTCATGAGCCTGAGAACCCAAAACCTGTCTGTGGCTGTGAACCGGGATGCCTCAAACTCTGACCTATGACCTGCAGTCTAGGGGCCTGTGACCCTTGAGCTGACTGTCCCCACACATTCTCGGTAGAAGACCTGACCCCCGAGCCCTCTTTTCTCCATCTAGAGAGAGAAGCTGTCGGCCACAGAGGGTCACGAGTGCCTACTTCACCACGTGTCTGGAAGTGGGTAGAGGCAGGCGGCAGGTGCGGTTGGCCTGCGTGTAGCAGCTGGAAACGGAGACGTGGCAGGAGCTCCCGCATCACTCTGCCCCATCAATCCTCGTTTCGGTTCCACAAAGACCAGAAGCACCCAAGGACACCCATGTGGGCCACAGCATTCTCATGACCCGAGCGTGAGAAATCATGTGGCCTTCCCCACCTGTACCTGGAACACAACAGGTGTTCCCAGTAGTTCCCACTTTCTCTCCCTAGTGGGCTCTACCAGGTCAGCTGTTGAGCTGAGAGCACAGAAGCTGATACCTCCTGACGGACCAGATGGCTTTTTCTTCCTGCTTTCTCCCCAGAAAAATGGTCCCACAAAGAGACCTGCCGTTTGATTCCCCAATAACTCCTAGGCAACCTACACTTTTTTAATTAAGGCTGTCCCTCAGCCCCCATCTGGAATTCACAGCTGTTCTGAAGTGGCTAACTTTGGAAGATTATTAATGTGGTGTGAATTTTTCTCTTCCTGGAATGGGTAGATGCATTGTTTCACTAGCTACATAACAAAACAAGACGACTTGGACCTCACCCTGTTGGCCGCAGAGGCCTGGCCACCAGTGGGCAGCTCCGCCGGGATCCCTAAGCGGTACAGGGCCCACAGGAGTTCAGAGAGTCCACCTGCAGCCAGGGAGAAGGCGCCGGGGCAGCCATGTAGGGCGTGGCCTCCACGGAGGACACGGTGCCGTGACCTGCTCGCAGACATTGTAGAATCCAGAGCATTGATCCTATGTTTGATGTGAAAAGAAATTAAAGCCCTCATCTCATTAGATAAACCAGTTCTGGTGGGAGATCACAGGGAGTGCACTCCCCCTTTGTAGACGCTGAATGGCCACAGCAGGCAGCTTCTTGCCTGCAATTGATTTCAAGCAGAGTTTTGTCTGAAAGATGCTTCTAGATTATGGCAAGAAAGCATTCTATAATCCTCCTGCCGATGCGGTTATGTTTAACAGACGTGCCGCTCTTATCACTGATTGATAACACTTAACTCAAAACATATTTCAGCTTTGGGAATGTCAATATTTTGCCTCTGAGTGAAGGTGACCCCGCTCTGCGTGTTTGCTAAGTGCGGGCCAGGGTTTGCTGGTACGTTTGCAAGGGTGGTCGTGTGGGCAGGCTGTTATGGATTTGCTATCTTAGCCTGAAGTGTTTGCTGCTGATTATGTGATTAAATCAATAATAATTTCTGCTTGGATCCTGGGCTTCTCGACTCGTCCTCTGGCCCCCGACACCAAGCAGCTGTGCGGCCAGCTCCATGGCACCCCTTAAGGGCTGTGTGGCAGAGGAAATGCCCAGGGAGGCATGCGGTCCTCGCCACTCCTCAAAAAGCAAAATATTATAGTAACTCTGCTAGTAAACAAACAAGCAGCAGCCCTGTGCTGCAGAGCCGGGCGGAGGCGGGCGGGAGGCAGGGGCAGCTGAATCGATGCGGCTGTTTACCCCGGCTTTACCTGGGGTCCTGTCCTGTCCGGAGCCTCCGTCTCCCTTCCATATTAAGCAGATATGCTTTTGTTCCTGGCAGGGGCGGGGGGGCCGGTGGATATTTGTGTTTAGACAGGCACAGGCCTTACTGACACATTCATCCAGAAATCTGGGCACTGAGCACCTCAGCCTCACAAGGCAGAAGGGTGCCTAGGGTACCCCCTCTGTCCTCCCTTCTAGGAGACCTCAACTGCCCCGGCAGGGGCGGCCCATCCACACCCCATGTCCCCAGAAAACACGTGTCCCTTCGATGACTTCACGGCTTAGCCGTCCTCAGTGGCACAAGACGGTAGCTCGGCTCGCGGTGAAGGGCTTCAGAAATCCGTGTGACCCCATTCTTGTGTCAATCTGCCCTGCGCCAGAAGGACAGAGCTCAGGTGACAGGAAGAGCAGGGCCACTCCAGCCCCTGGGCCTCAGCTGGACAATCTGGGGCCATTCGGACCCCAGCGAATCACCCCCCTGATCCTTCAGAAAGCAAAACATCTGGTCAGTGGCCTACCCCCCGTAGGGAAGCCAGGCTTTGTTAACAAGGCCACGCGGGAGAGGAACTGAGGGGAAGGCAGTCCTCACGGTGACAGCAGCGGCGCTGGGCTGGTGTGTCCACCCCGGGAGCTGTGCACACCCCAACGGACAACAACTGTGCTAATCAGTTCCTTTAAACAACAAATAGCTCTTAGTGATGTTAAATATTACTTTAAAAAAAAAAGTAGGCCAGCCCCGGGAATTGTGTTCATCAGCTTGTTGGTAAGAGGCAAGTTTCCCAAGGTTCTCGCTTTGAGAGCCAATTCAGTATTTATTACTAGGACGCAATTGTAATCGTAATTACTATTTATCTATTGGGAATTGGGCTTTTTTAAAAAAAGGATTATTTTGTTGGGAAAGGGAGCCAGGAGAGGGAGAAGGCTTTCTATTTCCAGACGCAGCCCAGCCACCCCTGGGTGGGTCCACTCGGGCAGCTCCACAGTGGAAGGCAGGCGGCAGGGGGCAGGCGGGCGGTGGCGAGGCCGTCCGGTCCTCCCAAAGGTTAGACTCTTACGCTTCACACTGCGCTCCATGAGAGTAAACAGCACCTCAGCCTCGGGCCCTCGGCAGCCCCTGCCCGGAGCTGCTGAACCTCGCGGCAACCTGCGGCCCCAGCCCACCACACACACGCGCCGCAGCACCCAGCCTCTGCGGCCTGAGGAGGACCCAGGGAAACACACTGTGGCAAAGACCAGGAAGACGCAGACACCCGGTCGGCCCCGGGGTGGCCACTACCTCCTTCTCTCCTGGGTTTTTCAGGAGGCTGCAGACCAGCAGGCCAGGCATTGCCCACCCTGAGGTGACACCCGGTGTGCACCCACCCCCACTGCTATAAAGTGTGGGCCAGCTCTTACAGAGATAAACCCGTGTAAATCAGCCTTCTGCTCCGGGAGATTTCTGGAAGGCTTCTACCTGAAAACATGCTTTATGTGTGTCTGGCTGTCAGAAATCTCCAAGGCAACATGTAAACAAACAGGGATGCAGTCCCTCGCCTCTAGGGACAAACCCGGGTGAGTGGCAGCACCTGAGGGTGGGCAGGGTCCCAAGTCACCCGGGAAGCACTGCACTTGGCCCGTGAGACACCGTGCAGGCCCTGTGGGGCCGTGAGGCCCCTGAGGAACCCCGTGCCCAGCCCAGCCGCCAGGGCACCCTCCGCACACAGGTCGCAGGGGCAGGGGAGGGGCAAGGGCACCGCCATCTGGGGTTCTCCTTGCTGCCTTGTTTGCCCTGTCACCTTTCCTGTGTAGCTGCCTGGTGACCCAGAAACTCACTTTTGCTGACACCTTGCCCCGAGGCTGCTATCAGAAATATCGCCCAAAATCAGGCACCAGGCCTATATTAAATTTTGAATCACTGCTAGTTTATTGTCACTTAATTCTGTCATCTACTGCTACTCTTCTACACCCGCCCCTCCCTTTGGTTCTTACGACCCTTCCCATTCTTGTGGTTTTTGCCTTTAGAAACCCCACCAAATGCCCACCTTGGCATGCAGAATTCTCTGGGGCACCTGCCCATTCTCAGTCGCTGTCTAATAAAGGACTCCTCATTCCTTCTCAACACGCGACACTTCTCCTGCAACCCGGGTCCCCCATGCCCTCTGGGCTGGCCTCTTCTCAATGCTCAGAACTCAGGACTTTCTTCCCGTGGGCACGAGGGAAGGAGGCGAGCTGCGCCCTCAGCCTCAGGCGACCTAGCAGGGCGCGTCGCCGCCCCCAGCTCTCACCTTGTCCCAGAGCCGCGGGCCAGGCCCTTGTCCCTCCTGGTCCAAGTGCCAACCTTTCTGGGTGGACACTGCTACCTAGAGCCATGCTCTCCCCGGGGCCCTTCCCTCCCTTCCAACAGGCTGCCACGGTCCCTGATATCGATGCCTGTGCGCCTCAGGTCTCAGTGGACAGGACAAAAGCAGCGTAGGGTTGGGGTGCCAGGGGGAGACAGGTGACAGACTCCCCGGAGGGGTCGAGCAGACACAGGCCACATGCAAAAGCACAGCTGGCAGCAGCACTGGGTGCTGCTCCAGACACCATCTGGGGCCCTTTCCAGCACACAGAGCATGCTAGCCTCACATGAGCGCTAGACGGAGCCCAGACACGTGCCGTGCCAACAGGCACACACCCTCCAGGCTCACTGAAACCTCAGGCTGTGGCATCTGAGAAGACAGAAGGAAAGGAGTCACCTGTGCCAAGCTCCCTCCCCCAAGTAGCACCCACCACACCAAGGGCACAAGTACCCCTCTCCAAGGGCACAACCGCACCTCACTGGCCCCGTCAGGATGAGCAGCGACCACCCTGGCCCAGGATCGCCTTCTGCCTCACTGTGTGCTCACGGGGAGGGGAGCAGCCACGTGTCCAGCACCTTTCTTGTAAAACGTCATGTCCACTTATCGAAAGAACACAAAAATCACCTGCGGTTAACATGTACGAGACAGGATTTTAAGAATTAAATGTTAACTTAAAATAAAAAATTATTATTATAGAAGATGCATTGCCACTAATCTCCCTTCAAATACTCCTCTTACCTCACCGTTCTTGACACTCCTGAAGCAATTCTGAACGTCTTTTGCACCTCTTGGCGGCTTTCTCGGTGCACCGAGTCACCGCAAAGCATTCGCAGCAGCATCGGTCGAATAACATCATGGTGCGTCTCCATTCACTCTGAGCACCAGGCCTGGTACCAGGTGACTTCTGATCCTTTCCCTAAAGTCAGTTGACCACGAAAGGTAAAAGTTTTGAAGCGATTCTGACATCATGGCAGTCACGACGAAGCGGGCTCTCAGAAGGGCTTCGGAGAGGCGCGAGAACATGGGCACGAGCGTGTTCAAGGACAGGCAGAGTGTTTGAGGAGGACTACTTGTCTTCTGTGGCTGTTATGGCCTGGTTCTCAGTGTCCCCCAAAAGCTTCGTATGTCGGGAAGGTTGTGACAGTTGATCCATTAGCATGCTGTGCTGCTGGAGACAGGAAGTGGCTGGAAGGGGCGGGGCCTGGAAGGGTAGACCTCCTTCCGGAGTCCCCTCTTCGCTTTTTGCTTCCTGTCTTGCCACGCCAGGAGCAATTTTTCTCCGGTCGGGCATCTGCCCTGCCCTTCCACCATGGCCACTGCCCATGAGTGGACTGAGGCCTCCTGAAACTGTGAGTGAAAAGAAACCTTTCCTCCCATAAGTTGCGGGTGCCACCTGTTGTGACTCAGCAATGAGAAAGTACCTGAGACAACTGCAACGATTTTTTAAAATTTAAATATTCATGTTATCTTTTGGTCGTATGTGTACTTGAGATCGTCCCTGCCATCCTTGTGAAAAGCTATTTGAAATCTAATTTGAGCGATTCCCAGGGAAGGAAGCCTCTGCGTCGAGAAGGGAAGGGATGTTGTCTTCCTGAAAATCCCACTGATCATTTAGAAGACCCTCTTCACCACAGGACACTTCTCAGGGAGCCTTAGGACCCTAGGCTCCTGAAATGCACTTCTCCCTCCAGACCTCCTCCTTGTGCATAACTGTAAGGACTGGCACACACTGATCTAGCAGGTCAACGCTAGGACATCTTCAGAGCCCAGCTAGGCCTCCACTGGACACCTGGGGGCTTCGATCAGGCACCAGACCTCACCCGCGAGTCCCCGGAGGCTCTCAGTTCCCTGCAGCTAGCTCACCCCCAGCCCCAGAGCAGGCACAGGTGTGGAGCCACCTGCTCTCTCAGCAGGCCCCACGGAGCCACAACTGGAAGCTGATGCAGGGCAAAGACCTCACTGAAGGAGGGAAGACCACCCAAGAGAGCGTCATCCACCCGCGCAGTTTTACACATACCGGTCATTGCGTCTGCACCTGCCCACTGCACTCAAGGCGGTGTTTGGAAAATCTAGCATCTCTGGGTATGTGATGGAGTCTCCAGGCACATACAGTGACATCCTAAGCTATGAAAGAGTTGAAAGACAGCCAGGACGCCTGCAGGACACAGCCACACCAGCTTGTGCTCTGCTGCTAGTACCACAGGTGGCTGGGTACCCCGTTTCCCACTGAGATTGAGGTCTGATAAATTCCTGGACAGCTAGGACTTACAGCCCAGACCAATTTTATTTGTTCTCACATTTTAAATATTGGAAATTCATCTGACTCACTCAACTTCAAATGCATCTTGCAAAATATCCCTTTTCTTCGTTTATTTCTTATAAAAACTCACATATATTCAGCCCCAAGAACTTCTGTAAATCACAAGCAAAACGAAATGGGACACTCTTGGCCCCTGAGGACATTTATTCCTATTTTTTACATGTGCATTTTGCATTTATATTTATATAGAAATCACACCTACCTCAATATCAAGTACTTTCTGGTATTTGAAGTCTTGTTTTGTAAGGACAATAAACTCAATGGTGGAATCACTACCACCTTCCCACGTGGTGATCGTCAACCAAAACTTAGTGAAATCTTTATGTGCTCTTACTCTCTTATGAAGTCTTCTCTTAATTTATATTTAACTGATACTTAAAAATAAAAAGCTATGTATATTAATGAGGTCCCATGCAATGCTTCAGTACTTGTATACAATATGTAATGTTCACATCAAGTTAAACCTATCTGCTCAAACACTTATTTCTTTAGGTGAAAATATTCAAAATATTTTCTTGAAGGTTTTGAAATACACGGTAAAAAATCACCTCTGCAATCATTGTATTGTACAATAACACGCTGAAACGTGTTATTCTTATCTAAGTGTAACTTGGTACCCTGCGACTCTCCCCGCCCCTCTCCCGGCAGCCACTGTTCTACTCCTGACTTCTACGAGGCTGGTTTTTTCTAAGTTTCATGATGAGTGAGTTCAAGCATTATCTGGGGTGGGGGGTGGGGGTGCCAGTGCACGCCCGCACGCGTGGGCTTCACTTATTCATCTTAGTTCTGTTCACATGGTCTCAGATGATGATGTTTCATCCTTTTCCGCGGCTGATGGGTGCATCACTGTGCGTGTGTCGCACACTTTCCACGTGCATTCGCTGTGCGCTTGGGTTGCTGTCATTTCTTAACTTCGGCGGACACAGCCGCGAGGAGGTCTCCTCAACACATTGATTTAACTTGCTTTGGGCAATACTATTGTGGACCAGTTCTATTTCTAGTTAGTTTTCCCTTTTTTGGAGAAATCTGCACGTTGTTTTCCATAATGGCTGTGCTAACTTCCGTTGCCGTCAATGGTGTGCACGATCCTCCCCTCCCCTCTTCGCCAATCCTTGGAATCTTCAGTCTTTTCGGCAGTAGTCCTTCTTCCAGGCAAGCCAATAGCCAGCCAGACTCTCGGCTTTGTGATTTTTTTATGACCAGTGATGTGCAGCGTTTCTCATCTTCTGTCAGCCCTGTATGCTTTTTGAGAAATATTTTAAGAAATTTTGAAAATTAATATAGTATTAGAAGTAATCAACTCTCAGCAAATGACAAGGTGCTTCTGGAGGAAAAGGCAGCCTTGACCTGGAGCAGATGCGAAGCCGTTTCCCTCCAGAAGGAATCCTGCATGTCTCGCTCTGCTAGTGCATTTGCACACCGTGAATCTCCAGCATCAAAGCTTCCACACCAGGCCTTCACACTAGAAAATGTGGACGGAAAGGGAGACCGGGCTCGTGTCCCTGGACTCTGCATGACTACGTGATGCCCCACATCCCAGAGACGCCCGCCCATGGTCTGCCTGGGCACATCGCCTGAGGGGGAGAGTGAGGAGAGGCCTGGGAAGGCACTCCATGTGTCTGAGAAGGTCCCTCACAGGGCCTCGAGATGGGGAGACTCACACAAGTAAAAACAGCCGTTTTGTTCCAGAAGCACCATTGGGTCCGTGTCTTGCTCAACACCCCTGTGTGTGAGATGCTCTCTAGCCCATAACTCCTGGAGTGATTTATTTTAAAAGCCACACTGTACATCACTGTGCAATTTTGTCACTCCAGGTACAATATTTTTTTTAAACCCAGGTAGTACGTCATCTGGTTAAGTCTCCACCAAATTCTTTCAAATTCAAAGCAGCTAGCTCCACAAAAAGTAACCACAGCCCAGAATTACTGATCACGGTTTTTTCCCTTACAGTTTAATCGAAAGTGATGCATTTTGAAGTCATAGTGAAGGGTTTCTCAAGGAAAGTGCCAGCGTTGTTCAGTCAGCACAAATGGGGCCGCAGTCAGCAAGGGGCTCAACTCACGACCCAGGATTGTACTTGCTGGCAGCAGTGGGCCTGAGTACCACAGCCTTGCCCAGTGGATAAATATTTAAATTATATGTATGCAGTGTACCGAGCAACCTGAAAGGAACCTGTGCTTTCCCTTCCCTCCTCCAGCTGTGGAGTCTGAAAGCAGCCCTCCACCAGGGCGTCCCCTCTGGTAGATGGCATGGCCGAACGGCCTGCTGGGCAGCCTCCCTCCTCCCACTCCCCAGGATTGCTTTTCCAAGCTGGTAGGGGTATTTCCAATCAATAGTAAGGGGGCTTTGGGTCAGGGCTTTAAAGAACGTTCAGTGCTAAGAAGTAAGCACAGGGACTCGGGAGCGGTGATTCATAAGCAGCCGGAAGCAAGGTGCGTGCTCGTCCTGCTGGGCTAGTTGGAGCCAGCTCCATTTTATAGAATCCCATGCCAGCAACCACTCCATAAATTTTTCACAATGATCATAAAATTTCTTTTTATTACTCCACTCTTTTCTTTGCTTCCTGTTTACTCATGACATGGGAGGCGTATTTGGGCGGCAAAATCTGCTAATACACGCCTCAAGACCAATCATGGCCCTGTACCTTGAGTTGAATGGAACAATACCCTAGCCTGTTAACTCAAGGATATTTGACTCTGTTAATCACCACAATAGTCAGGTCACATTTCCAGCACTGCACAGGTAAACAGATCACCCGGCACACGGTGCCTCCTTTATGAAGGGCCAGTGGTATTTGTTGCACAGAGAACATATCCTGTAGCTGACCTTGACAGCAGTGTGGGGAGTATGGGTCTAGGCACCGGAGACTTGTCCTTAGACCAACCAAAAGCACTGAGAGATCTTTGGAAGGATAAAAGAGCTTGAATAGTTCCAATATTTGGAAACGTTGAGGGGGGATGGGATTGGCTCCGTAGTCAGATTTAGAGTGTTTGAAAAGGATTAGAAGTTGGCTGGAATCAGAGCTCCGGATGAGCTGTATGTGACTGGCCACATGTTCAGGAAAGCTTCTGAGGCTCAGAACCAAACCCCAGAGCCCCCGCTCTCTCCTGTTTTGACCCACACACATCAACCAAACAGAGGTCTTGGGAGCCAGGCTGTCACCTCAAGTCTTCAAGCTCAAGTCCAGGGCTGCTGTGTTTGCCTTCCTATCTCCAGAGCCGCATCTGACAGAGCCAGAGGCAAGCAGCAAGCGCCCCCTTGGCCACCACATGGTGGTGGGACCTCAGTCCTCAAGGCCTCACCCCTTGCCTACAGAGCTTCATTTCCTCAGCCCATACCCAGTAGCGGTCCAAAGAAGACAATACCACTCACTTTGCCCTGATGGAAAGATGAACTTAGAAGCCCCTTGTGAGTTTGTTATGCTGGACAGAGCAAGACAGGAACAAAACGTGGGCTGAGAGTCTGTCTCCCTGCACCTGTCAGGGACACTGGCTACAGCCCAGGCAAGCCACCCACGAAGCTTGGCTCTGACGTGATCTTCCTTCCAAAAACTTGGTTCCTGGGTCAATGGAAAATCAACACTTTCCAGCATTAGTGACCATGAGCAAAACTACACAATAGATTTTTTAAAAATATAAATAAAACTTTATAATATCACTTCAGTTTGTTTCTTTAAACACCATCAGTTAGGGATTACATCCCCGGCTGTCACAATGAGTTACATTTCCAGACCTTTTTTATATTTGTTTTGAAATAAGCTTTTGCACAGTTGTTCTGGCTAGGCTCAAACTTGGAATTCGGCTGCCTCAGCCTCTCAAAGTGCTGGTGTCACATGAGCTCACCATCATGTACCACCATGTACCATCTAACCCACGCCAGCATTTCATTTGACCTTATCACTTGAGCAAAGTCATCAAACTATTGGAACATCAAGGGAGTCTTTTTGTTTCAAATGGAGTCTATAACCCAGGCTAGCCTCAAACACACATGGCAGTCCCCCTGCCTCAGCCTCTGAGTGCGCACCACTGTGCTTGGCTTATCTGGTGCTGGAGAATCGAACTCAGGCCCTTGATTTGCTAAGCAAGTGCTTTTACTGCTGAGCCATTCCTCAAGACCCTTTCATTTCTAAAGTAGAAACAGTATCTGCTTCTTCTCAACATAAACATTCAGCAAACCAGAGAGTTATTGGGTGGTACATGTCATCTCTGTCCCCTGAGCTCTCATTTACCTGGCAAATCTTACTTCCGAGTTATCCACACAGTTTCTCAGCTTCCAGTTCAATCTCGCTGTGGTTTAGGTTTGGATTTTTAACTGTAACACTGGACAGACGTGTATGGAAGAATTAAGCCCATTCTTGGCATATGAATAAAATTGCTGGCAGTGGAATTATACTTAATTGAGCCTATATTAGCTTTATCACACCAGAGTTCATCTGAGTCCTGGTCCCCAAACATGCCAGAGGTCACATCTCCACCAAACAGCAGGCGGTTTAGCAGCACAGCAGCGCCCACAGAAGGGCAGAAGGGCACAAGAGAGCCCCGGCTGCACAGAGGACTCCAGAGACCCCCATGACTCAGGGTCACTCCCCAGCCACACGTTTGTTCCACATAAATGAAGCAGGTAGGACTTACCCGTGAGAGGAGAGCGCACAGGTGACTCCTCACGGGAGGCGTTGCTGCCCAGCTCCTGACCTGCGGCATCCGACCCCTCTGGGGCTTCCTTCCGAACATTCTTCCTGCAAATAAGCATGGAACATCCACACCCCCCTCCGGGTAAACAGTATGTCTCAGAAAATGGCCCCCTTCCCAAAGCTGCTCGTGTGTCCTTGCTCTATGCCAGGGGGTACGGTCAAAGACCCAGCCCAGCAGGGTGTGTGAGCCACGCAACTGCCTGAGCGCCCAGGGACCATGAGCCAGGCCAGGGCACCTGTGACTCTCAGGTAGAAGTAGCTGGCTGCATGGCAGGAGCCCAGGGCCGGACAGCACTGAGTGGCACTGGCCTTGCCGCGCCCTCCCAAGTGACACGTGTCAATAGAGGATAGATTCTGAAAAATCCCTCCCCCGCCCCCAGCAGCCTATTAAGCCCTAATCCTCCAACAGCCAGAAGCTCTCCCCAGAGTGAGAGCTCCTGGTCTTAGGCCCCCCACATCTCCTCTCTGCTTGGGTCTTGCAGAAGCCAGTTTCTCAGGTCCCTGGCTCAGTGGTTAAATTGTGATGAAAACGATATTATTTCTGTCTTAACCATAATCTCTTACTAATGAGATGTATGCACTTGGTACACCCACACCGTCTGAAACTTTGGAACCCCGTGGAATCGCACCCAAACCAGGAGCTCCGCCCAAGTGTCTGCTTGTGCTTGGCCGTCATCTCGGCCATACGGGAACCCAGCCTTACACAACCTGCCAGCTCTGCATGTCCCTCCAAGGTCAAGGGCTTGCAGCTCATGGTACCTTCACTGCGATGGGCAGCGGCTGTGCGTGTTGACACCCGGGGTAGAAGAGAGCGAGCCCACTGTAAACTCTGTCACCAAGATCCCAGACGCCAGCAACTATCACTACATGTCCTGACTTCAGGGAGCGCCCCCCGCCTCCTCTGGAACCACACAGCGGCCAGGCTTGGGCAGCTTCACCATTGAGCGCCCAACCCGAAGGACAGACCCCCTCACCCTGACCTACGAAGCTTCGAAATGCTCCACCTTGTTCTCACTTTGTTGTCTAGAGGTCGCTTTGTGAAACAACGAATTCTCCTGGTGGACACGAAGACCCTGGACAGGCTCTGTAAGCAACGCTCAGGTCTTAGCATTTCCCTCTGGCCTCAGAAGCTCACGGCAGGAATGTTTCACAGCCACATTGTCCTCTGGATAAAGGTGGGGGTCACCGCTGCGGGTTGGGGTCTCCCCACTCCACAGCTCGTGTACTTAAAACAAGAGGCACCCTTCTGAGCCCTTTCCTGGAGGGTAGTCACTTCCATTCGGGCTGTGGTGACTTTCCCACCGTAGACGCCCGTCTGACTGCTTCTGTGGGATTTTGTGTTTTAACTCTGATTGGACTGCCACTTCAAGGGCCACGCACTGTAAACACAGAGGTGACCAGGTTCCGTCTCTGCCCTTAGAGCTTGTACCATCCAGTGAGCGGGAAGCACAGGCAGTCTCCCGGGTGGCACATCCTGCTGGGTGAGCTGAAGACCTGACCCGGAAGACAAGCAAAGGTGACATGGCACCAGGCTGGCCTCCTGGGGCACACACACCTAACGAGCCGCCTCATTGGCTGCTCTGAGTGCCCTCTGAACTACTATGTAAGGCATCCCTGAATTCCTGGAAAAGAATGCGGTGGTGGTGCCATCATCCACTGTGACCTTGCAGTGGCTTCCCAGAGCCCTAAAGGTGCTGTCCACAATGCCCCACGGGCTGGGAGATGGGGCCTTCCAGACCATTCTTATACCCCTGCCCTCTTACTTTGACCCACCATCTGTTTTTTCAGGCCACCCCTGAACCTGAAATAGTCACTTACTACCTGTGTAGCCATCTTGAGGTCTCCTTGACCCCCTTCCCAGAATCCACAGGGCCAGCACAGGTTTCCCCCATGATGTCCCTGATGGCACTGCACATCTTTCCATCCAGCAATCACAGTTGTAAATATCAACTTAACAAGTGTAGACATCTGTTGCTTTATTCCCACTGAGCGCTGTCAACGTCATCCCGCTCCCACCACACTTTGGCGCTTGGCGGCCAGTCTCGACCATGGGCCCTCATCGCGTGTGGACGGGGCAGGAAGGGAGAGGGAGACGTGAACGTGAAGAGGCAGAAGACGATGCGGGAGCCGGGAGCGACGAGGCAGTAGACACAGCCAACGTGTGAATGAACGTGTTTACGCTGTTTTCAGCAGAAGGAAATGGGTTTATGGATTCCTCATTGCCAAAGAGAAATATTCCCGATTTTTCTGAAACTGGTCAGAGTTGCTCGTACAAAAAGGAAACGGGGCTGGAGAATGGCTCAGTGGTTAAAGCGCTTGCCTAGCAAGTGTTACTTCAAGTGCTAAGTACCTGAGTTCAATTCCCCAGCACCACATAAACTGGGCATGGTGGCACACACCTGTAATCCCAGCACTTGGGAGCCTGAGGCAGGAGTATTGCTGTGATTCTAAGACCAGCCTGGGCTCCCGAATGAGTTCACGAACTGCCTGGCCTATAGAGCAAGATCCTGGAGAGAGAGAAAGAGAGAGAGAGAGTCAGTCTCCAGCAGAAATCTTGGTGTGACAGGAATGTCCAGCACACAGTCTACCCCAAATGTACACGCCAACCATCCTGATGGCTTCCCTTGCTGGTCTGTTAAAAATTTAGCAAAGTCTTGAATTGTTCTGAAAAACAAAAAGGTCAAAAATATTACCATTTCTTTCTCAGGATGATCTTCCCCCAGCCATAAACAAAATATAACAATAGAAAAAAATTATTTTTGGATTTCTAAAGAGGAAAAATTGAAGCTATACAACAAAAAAAGCTGAACAGGTCCTATGACAGGGCTACATGGGAGCCCTTTGCTAACAAAGACAACATTTAATTTGTAATTTGGTGATAAAATGCAAATTATAATGTGCTATGAGTGTTGAGAATAGATTCATAACATCATTTAGTTTGCCCAAAGTAAAATTAATAGCAGAATGAAATACAGAAGGTCTTCAAAAAGAACTCATCCTGAAAAATATGTTTTTGTTTCTGAAGTTATAATTTTCCTCTTAGGAAATCAAATAGTTTGTAAAAATTCTAGCTAAATGAAATAAAAATCTCACATTCTGTCCTACAGAATAGGCTTTCTATAGTTTCCTAACTGGTGCGAAGTACCAGAAGGGACAATATCCCTAAGACCCCCCAGAGACATGCTTGTGCCCTGAGGTGCATCCAAGGCCCTCCCTGGCCAGCGCGTGCTCAAGGGACGTGGCCACAGGCTGCCCTGGGCAGCGCCCCAGCCCGGCCAAGCCGCTTCTCCATGCACCGCGCTAGCTGCTGCTCCTCACAGGTGTGTGCGGTAAATTCCATGCAGCCTTAGCCTCATCAATGCCATGCTTTGCATTAGTGACTGATAATTCCACAACGAAGTCAAATACTGTGCATGCTGTCTGGGCAAGAGGGAACCGCCAGAGAAATGGCTGTTGAGTCATTAAGCCCAGAAGTGGGCTCAAGCTTCCCATTAAAACAAAAATGAAAGAAATGTTATTTGAAACCTTTAACAAATTGAATATTTAACATATTCTTCATAATTTGTTTTTCTTTAAAGAGGAAATGTGAATTTTTCACCAAACTTCTCACAAGTGTCCCACGTCCCCGAGCTCTCTGGCTACACTGGCAGTCCCGTCCACAGGAACACCATCCTTCCATGATCATGACAGGTGTACTGTGCACAGACCACCTGGAACTTGCCCTAGAAGTAAGGGGAAAGAGCTCGCAACAACAGACATTAAAGTCCGCCCTGGCAGGGCCCAGGGGCACGGGCTGCAGCCCAGCCCTCTGGAAAGCCAAGGCGGGAGAAGGGGCACAAGTTGGAGCCCAAGAGCAACTAGGCAGCCAAAAACTGGGCTGGGCATGGAGCCTTCTGCGCAGGCCCCGTGCCCTGCTAGCCCTGAAAAAAATAACACCTCTCCCGAAGCCTTTCTCTTTGTTAACCTCCAAACTCAGTTTCACCTATCAGATGACAACGTACCAGGGTTTTTTATTTTCCCAGAACGCTAGAACCATCTCCCTCTGCTTCCCAGCAGACTCAGCCCAGGGCCGGGACCTCTGAGCAATCTGTGGTGTGAGTGACGGCCACTCTGCTCTGCTGGGGTGAGCCCTGGAAGCGAGCCCGCTGCTCCTCCTGGTGTGCCCTCTGCCAGCAATGCCCCCTGTCTTACAGGGTCCATCAAGGACAAAGTGCACTCAGACGGCGGTAGGTGACCTACAGTCATCACAGAACTCCCCCAATCCCCTCCCCCGGCCCCAGTCACCTCCGGGCCCACCCTCTTGACACTGGCATCCTGCCAGTGGCCTACCTTGTGGCCGTCTGCCGTGGCTCCCGGCTGCTGCTAGGGCAGTGGGGAGGTGGGATGACTGCGCCTCGCCCAGGCGTGCTAAGCATGAGGTTGTGTTGTCCTCACCGTGAACGGCAGGCTGTTCTGCAGCATTTGATGGGGAGCACCAGGGGCTGGACACCTGCAGGGACGGGGCTATCCACGGGCCCAAGGCTTCCCCTCAGGTGGCCCGGCGCCCTCCGAGCCCTGCTGCTTCTTCCTGTCTGCACCCTCGGCCTCTTCTCACCAGGCCCTTGGCCACCCCACTGACGTCCTTGCCAACAGCCCACCCTAGGGGGCAGCGAGGCCTGTCTCCCATCGAGTCCTTCAGGGAGCGTGGACAAGAAGGCAGACCGCTCTCTGGGGTGGTGGGCTCAGATGGGGAAGAGGGGGAGTGTGGCCAAGGCACCGTGGAGGGGGGCAGAGTGAGGTGGCCAGGGCTGACGCTGAAAATGAATGCCCCAACGACGTGACCGTTCCTCGACCCAGTTCTCAGCATCATACAGAAGCATACCAGTGACTGATTCCTCTTTTTCTCATCGAATATGAGGAGGTGACACGTGCCCTGTAAATCCGATCACAAATGCCCACGCTGAAACGGGAAGAGCATGGTCACTCATGGACGAAGCCCCCAGCGGAGGAAACAGGACAGAAGAAGGTGTGCCGACGGGCACTCGGGCTGAGCCGCCTGGGCGCTGCAGGACGCTGGGGCGAGCAGTAGGGGCCGGGGGGACCGGGGCTGGGAGGAGAGGCACAGCGTTAGCTTTGGGAGCTGGGGAGACTGAGAAGGATGGTGTGGAGAGAGGAGGGGACTCTGGCCACAACGGATCCCCAAGGAAGGGGGAGAGCAGAAGTTAGCAAGGAACAGAAGGAGTAACTGGGACACAAGGCAGGGAGCGTCCGCTTCCACCGCGGAGAGGAGGAGGCCCGCAGAGCAGACAGTCTCTGCGCCACCTCTGCCTCTTACGGTAGGGCCAGCTCAGGAGCAACAGGTGGAAGTGAGCCAAGGCAGCAACACTGCTGTGCAGGCCTCAGAGGGGGCCTGGGGGCTGTTCCTGCTCACTGAGACCTTAGCTTCTTTTGGGCCTCAGACCAGCACAGGAAAAGGACAGAGGAATACGTGCCTGGCTCCCATCCCAGCCAGCCAGCTCCCCCACACCTCTGGCTACCAAATACCCGACTGTTCCTTCATTCCCAGGCACAGACCATTCACCTCAAACCCCAGTCTTCGCCACCAGCTTAAACATCACAGTCTCTGTGTGGTAAATAATTTCCTGTCAGGATCTAAGGTTCCTCCAGGTGTTCTAAAGACTGGGAACACCTAGACCCTACACGCAAACAGGCAGGTTAAAATTCTCTGGGCCAGCATTCCCAGGTGCCTCTACCCGGACAGGATCATAGATTTGAGTGGCCCAGGGACCTGCTCATTCATGACTTTGATCCCCACCTCTGCCTTTGGAAGACCCTCGTAGGCCCTTGTAGTCTAGGACCACCTCTGTGTTTAAGGCAGAGGTGTGCCTCAATGCTGCACAGCTGAACTGCCAACTCCCACTTTCCAGTTTTGGGATCCGTGGAAGTTTTAAGGCCTGAGCACTCAGAGGCTTGTCCAGACACCTGCATACTCTTCCCCCCTTTCCTCACTGGAGGCCACAGCCACCAGTTACTGAGGCTGGTATTTGGTCAAGGCTGACTTGTTCCCATAATCAGAACATTTTCCATTATTATCTCGTTCATTTTAGGATCCAGAGAAATCATCTCTTAATTCTGTAAGGATTTTGACTGTTACGCTCTTGCTGCTTCTTCTATTTCTGCTTGAAATCACCTCTACAGGCCAAGCTGGCCCTCCTCGTCAGTACCGTGCTGGTAGGAAGCCGTGGCTTTCTCACATTCTGTCACTCGGGCTCCCTCAGACACCTTTCCCTGCAGCCAGAGGCAGTGGGCATGGAAATCAGCCTTTCACGTTATCACAGGTGACAGCTTTGCCAAATGTCCTGCCAGTGCTTAATGTGCCTCCCACGCTCACCTCATCAATCTCCTCTCCGTTCACCAAAAGGCTACTGAAACGTGCCATGGCTTTGGGTTTTATTACACCTGCAGCCCTCTCTCAAACACACTAAGTCCTCAGATTCAGAGGCCTTACCCAATTGAGAGCACATTCCTCTCTCACCAAGCAATCCTATGTGGCTACTGCCATTGGCCACTGGGCACCTTCACATGGCATCCTTTGGTGCTAGGCGTGGCCCCCTCTAGGGCTCTGGCGTTCTCTGGATTCAGCTATGAGTAAGTGAAGACCCATCACCTTCTTAACTCCTGTCCTACGAGTGACACACATAACCCAGGTGGTTCCAAGACACAAGCAGAACTCTGACATGTGCCCTACCTAGGCAGGCACGTCCCATCCATAGCGTCATATAATGGAGGAGGAAACCCAGATCTTGAAGTCAACTCTGGAGAGAATAAAGAATGTCCAGGGAGACAGGGTGTGATGGTCTGAGGTTTTTCTGTGCATAAGAATCAACCTAAGAAGTCAAATGCAGATAAAAACTCTGAGCTTCTACATCCAGAGGTTTGGCTCCAGTAGATCCAGGCACGTGGCCCCAGGGCTCTGTATTTTCACAAGTACCCCAGAAGATGCTTCTGAGCGCACTTAGGAAAATGCATCAACCAGATTAATAAAAAGATTGACAACACCATTGTGTGGTAGAGAGGAGAATTCCCTTCAGCCTAAACTGAACTCATTTTCAGTAGGCCCAGCCTCCTCTTGAGAGTCCACACAGTTCTGCACTGTGTGGCATCAGGAAACAATGTGTTCTGTAGTCACCCAATTTGCAAACCCAAGAGCTACATGGTAACATTCTCATTGGCAAAACCAAAATAGCACACATCGTAAACTGAACAATCAAGCACCCTCCTCAAATTTTAGTCAACAGCTTCATAAAAATAGTTCAGGTTCAGTTTAGAACACTTTCAGAACACTTAGAATAGTATATTTCAAAGCATATTGAGTCTTTTAACATGTACTTAACAAACATCTTCCAAACATCCAACTCTGCCCTAAATATGAGAACTAGGGAAAGAAAGAAAGAACAGGTCCTATCCACGGAAGACTAAATGTGCCTAGAAAAACGGCAGACACCGGATGACCAATCGGCAGAGGCCAAGAAGCAGCATGAACGAAGAGTTGGAGAAGCTGGTCAGAAAAAGCCCATGAGGAGGCACTAGCGTTATCCTAGTATCGACTCAATGTCACAGCCAGAAGAGGAGGACAGCCGTGGCTGATCCAAAGAGAGAGCAGTGAAGGCATCCTCCTGCACACGCAGAGCACGTGTCGACCCAGTACCAAACTCAGCAACTGGGAAAACTTTGTTTTTATCTACACGTGTCATAGCAACGAGGGCACGGCCCCCAAAACTAAAAAGTGAACAGGAAACTGGTTCCAGCCACTCTCACCAGCAGCCTCTCCTGCAACTTCAGGCAAGTCACCATGTGTGCTCTGTGCCTCGGTGGGCTCATCTGGGAGACACGAGTGCTAACACTGTTCCTACATGAAGACGGTGATGCTGCGAGGACCTCGAGCATGGACTGCGAGCATGGAGGGCTCTGCCCTGGTCCTTGTTCTGAGCCCTTGCCTGCCACGGAGCTGTCCGTGGTCCTAAGCATTCTCTGGACACATCCTCGGAGTTCTTGACCTCACATTTCGGCTGAACTTTTTTTCCCCATAGAATGTAATTACCAATTCCCCTACTACGGGGATTGTCAGAAAACATTGGCAGGGGTTTCCACGCAGGCCGAACTGCGGCAGAGATAACTGCCAGTGAGCCTGGGGGGCTGGTCTTCTCAAAAGTTTATTTTCTATTCATCATCCAAGCAACAGAAAAATAGAATAGGAAGTTTTAATTATCCTGATAGCCAGATCCTCAATGGCACAAAGGCATCTGAGGCTGTCTGACAAGAGTATCTGACGAACTAAAATCACCAAGAAAAGCAAGTGCATTTGTTCAAAGTAGAAAATTCTCATCTAAAAAAAATAGTCCTCAATTTTCCCCTATGATTTCAATCAACATGTCTCGTTTTATCTTGTTAGAGTACGCTCAGAATTTAAGTGAGTGGAAAGAGATGCCCTCATAAAGTGCTGAGGGATGTTTACGAAGTTAAATCCTCTCTATCTCCGCCTCCGGGATATGTGGGAGCCCACGGTCACCGGGCCACTCTCCCGAGGACACTGTGTGGAGGTCAGAGGGTAACAGGCCCTGAGGTAGATACCAGGAGCTCTCAAGTGAAGACCGTTCTTCAGTTTCATCCCACTGCAAAAGTGGGGCCGGCACCATAACCAGATGTGCCAGCCAGCCTGGATGGGGCTGCCACACAGACAGGCTGTGGCACTTCGGAACACTTCACCGCCCTCAACCGTGGGACGGTGCCAGGGAGGAAGGTAGGCGCACCCCCCATGACCTCCAACTCAAGCTATCCCGAGGTGATGCCCTTACAGCTGTTGGCAATCATCTGTTGTGTCCATACTGAAAATGTCCTTTCCAATGCGGCTACTGAAGAACCTCACCGTGACCCTGGAGTCTGGCGACAGAGGACTTGCCCTGCTGTCCTGGCCACTTGGACTCCAAGTCTGACAGGCTTCATGGCAATGAACTCTGATTGGTTGGATTTCTTTGCAAATTGTTTTCAGTCAAATTAGCAGAGAATGGAAGTACAAAACTTTATCTTCTTTTTTTAATGTGATATTTTATGTACAGGATTATGTTATAATAAAAATTTTCTGTGCTCTATAAAACAACTGATTTAAAGCTTAGAAAGAAATATCTTGGTGTCTTGGCTAACACCAGCTGCTAACGAGTAGTAAAACATTTGTATGCATGAGAACACACATCCGAATCACCCAATCTTAGAAAAATATTTTTTTAATATCCACTTGTCATTTCTTTAGAAAGACTGAAATGTGAGGCCGTTGGCTGCCTTAGAGATGTTTTCCCAAGACCTTTTACTCCCCCATCGTTTCTGACTAGCATCTTTCACTGATGATTTCTTAGCTTTTTTGGAATTTTGTCATCATCTCTTTAAATATATAAATTTGCACTGACATTCTATGTGAATATTTTAAAGAACTGAGATTAATGCTTAGATCTAAATCACAAGACAGTATTTTAAGTGGACAACATTTTAAGATAGTCCATCTGAGCGGAGGCTCAGATGCCACAACATTAATGAATACCAGAGGTGCAAAGACATAGGTGAACAAAATGACGTGAATTCTAAAAAGAAAAAAAGGGACATTGAATGTATGGATATTTCTTGAACAAATACCAGTATAAAGTTGTAATCTCAATGGATATTTTCAGCCAATCTTCATACATGAAAAAATTTAATATATAGTAGGACCAGCCTAAAGGTTATTCACTCCTAACATGACACTAAATTAATTAAAATAATAAGAGGATAGGACTTCCTTATCAAAAGCTTCCAGTTAACAAATATGGACAGAACAGGAAATTAGAATACCACCATCAAAACACAACACTGATGATTGTTACAGACAGTGGCCATGAGATGCTAACTACAGTAATAAATGCTTGAGAAAAACAAGATATTTGTGTCATTTCAGTAGGTCGCCTCTCCTGCCAAGATGTTTATTAATCACAAAGGGAACAATCACTGTGGTAAAACAGGCAGACATCACTGCAACAGGGATCCGGGCCGACATCCCCAGTGCTGAGTCCTAATGACACCATACGCCTCTCTGTAAGTTGTGCTGAAAATCAGACTTCACTCCTTGTTTGACATTCTTGTCAAAAAATGTGCAGCCCCGGCCTCATCAGGAGAAGGCATCAGGCAAGCGGAAACCGAAGAACGTTTTACGGAGTACCAGAACCCTTCAGTAGCGTCAGTCGTGAGAGACAAAGAAATACCGAGGAGCCATCACAGAGCCGGAGACTAAGAAGCGGTGACACACTGGTGCGGCGACGTGAGGCCGCCGTTCCTGCTGGATCTTGAAACAGAAAAGGGACTTTATTGGAAAACTGTGAGAGCCCAGGGGCGCCTCTCAGCCAGTCAATAGCTTCATGCCAATGCTGATTCTTGGTTTTACAATTGTCCTGCGGCCTCCCGAGGTACTCATGCCAGGACACGCAGGATGAAAGGCATCTGGAAATTCTCTGTACGATTTTTCCACCTTTTCCATAAATCTAAACTCATTTCAAAATTTAAAAGGCACGGCTCCAGACTGGATGCTGCAGTTATCCTGATTTCCTTGCGGTCTCTTCAGCGCAATCCCAGGAAACTCCACCACATTCTTTGTCCTGAAAGAAAGCAGGGGATGACTCTGACTTGGAGAGGGGACAGACTGCTGCGTGGAGCCCCAGGGGACTCAGATTCCTCATCATGACCCACTACTGCTAAAAAAAATGTTTAAAAAAGAAGAAGAAGAAGGCAGCTACAGCTCTGGGCCCAGGCCTTTGTGCTAACAGCAGACGTATGCGAGTACGCCACCGCCAACACACACCAGCCACTGTGGGCCAGCGAGTCAAGATAAAAATGATGGTGGCAGGAAGGAAAACACAGGGGCTCGCTTCCACAAAGGTTTCGTGGCTCCCCATGACGGAGGCTCCCGCCACGCTCCTGCCATGCCCCACAGGTGACTCTGAAGTCCTGGTGTTCAGAAGAGAAGGGAGAAAGCCGAATTCAGTCACAAGAGGCAACAGTGCTCATCTGCAGAAGCATCAGTAGAGTCGAGATGGCTTCTACACCCCTCGGGGATCAAAACCAAAACATCATCCCCGCTGAAATTAGGCTAGAGGTGAGGAAACTCCTGGCCGAGCATGCAGACCGTCAGCGCTCGCAAAGCAGCGAAGGGAAGAGAGCAGGGAGCCTCGCAGAAGGCCCCACAGCTCCCAGACCTGGGCAGCCACCCTGCAGGAGGCCGCGCCCACACCGCCCACGCACCCATCCCCGGCCAGGGTCCCAGCTGAGGGACACAGCGGCCACTGTCCCTGCCAGCGTGCCAACGGCCCTGCCCCCAGGCTGCGCTACCGTCTCCACGCTCTCTCGTTTCGCATCCCGGGGCGGTGTCTCAGCTGCGCACAGCTCTCATTCCCACCGCGAGACATGTTACAGCAGTCATGACCCCCTACCGCCTGGCCAAGGGTGCGCCGCCCCCGAGTGAGCCACCGACAGCGTCCCAGGGGCATCCTGGGCACCAGGGCGGGAGGTGGCGCATTTCTTGTGGGAGGGAGAACAAAAGGAGAAATGGCTTTTTAAAATAAAATGCCTCTTGGTCTGTCCACTAAGAGGACAAAAACTGGCCCCCGGAGGCCTGTTTCCAAGTGGCTTACTGAAGACGGTAGAGGAGTCCATTCCTCTCCGGGCACCTAACGTCACATGACGGCAAAAGAGAGAATCTTGAAATATTTACATGAACAGAATATGAAACTTAATTAACAATTGCCTGGCTCACACGTATCTGCACACCGCTGCTACGCCGAAGACCTTTCTCGGTGTTCTACAGACTGCCAATTCCCACCTGGCCTGTGGAGGTTCTTTTATGAATGCCGCCTGTCATTTATTATGTGATAGGTGTACCAGGGTTAGTTATGTGGAATGGTTAAAAACAAACATATTTTTATGTTTTATACTGGGATTTGATCTTTCCAGCATATTACTAACATGAGGACAAAACTAGATGTGCTGGAAATGCTCAGAAAATATTTTTCTTCTATCCAAAGATTTTTTTATATATTATTTCATAATTACAAATGAGCAAAGCATGGGAATTAAGCCACACCGATTGCTGAATTCCATGCCAAGCCATTTCCGATTTTCCCGGCCATCCCTCGGTGTGATTTCAAAACTGAAGAGACTCCCTCGACCTTTCTAAGCCCAGAGCCATGACCTCATGGGTGGACGGGCCTGGGGACCCTCCGGTGCAGGCAGGCCCTCGTGCTGCTGTGAGGCTGGCGTGCATCCCTGGTCTCGGTGCCAACGAGAGTTCTATACGCACAGCCAAAAAGCAGGCCCTGCAACGTTGAAGGTAATGTGGGGTAAGTTATACTACAGGAAGTATCAATGTTTCTTTAAGTGAATTCAACAAGCTGTGCGATTCTATCAGCCAGAAATACTGTAAACACAGCTGAGGATCATGTGCCACGAAGGGACCTAGCCGACTGCCCCGGCAGAGCACCTTCTGAGTGGCGGGCGCCTGTGCTCTGCCCAGAGGCGGCAGCGTAGCCCGTGCCCTGCAGGAGAGAAGGAGCCAGCACTAGCTCGGAGCCCCAGAAAGTGGCACACCTTGAGTGTGTGCTGTGCCTCTGCACCTCCCTCCTGCTGTCAGGAAGGGCTCATGTACTGGAGGGACACAGCTGACAGCTGACTTTACCTCCCTAGGTTAGAGGTGCTTAATGCCACACCCCCAAACCCAGAACCCCAAACCTAGATGGCTTCTCAGATGGTCCTAGATCTTTAACAATGTGAATCCAAACCCTACGACGTGTCCATATCTTCTGCCCAATGCTATCCCAGAGTTTCAAAATGCAGGATCAGAAAGGGAGCTTAGGCACCTGCTGGTGACCTTCGTTTACCTAATGTGGGAGAAATATTCCCTGGAACAAGCACCATGGTGACCTGACACAACAGATACAGAACTGAAACGAGTTCATGCAGCTTGAGATGCCCCCATGGAAGAATCTTGCACCCGCTATGGGGTGCGCTTGTCCCAGGCAGACAAGCAAGTGTCATCTTCGTGAAAACCTCACAGACCACTTCAGACATGGATGTTACCCAGCTTAAAACCACTTACAAACTTAAATTGAAGGGGGTTCCAGGGACAAAAAAGAAAGGAATTTTGTATTATAGTGACCAGTGGTAGAAGGCAAGGTATGGAAAATGTAGTAGACCAAAATATGAAATATTAGCTGTTCAGATAGGTTAGGCTGTGCCATGGTGAAAATTCCATCTCCAGATCTCAGCAGCCTAAACCAACAAGCGGTCCTTTCCCCCGCAGGGGGAGCTTGTAGGTCAGATCCTTCTCCACCAGGAATGCCATAGTCTTTGCCCATGGAAGACAGTGAGAGGACGACGCTAGTGGTCCTTACCCTCCCAGAGGACCCCAAACACCATACGAGAGTGATGAGACAGAACTTGTCCCTTAGACCACTGCCTAGGGGACACAAGACTGCTGAGTAGCCAAGAGCACATATGTTATCTTTGTGTCAACCACTTTTGTTTCAGATTGATTCAAAAGAATCAGGAACACAGATGTAGCAAGGGCCCTTGGAAGTATGTATGAGACAGACTTGTAGCACTAGCGAAATGGGCATTCTCGTAAGTCACCTAGTCTCTCCAGACAGGATTTCCTTGGGAACGCATCACAGGAACTTAGCAATTTTTCATCTCGCTGTCCCCTCAGACCACTCAAGGCCCTGGGATACCGTGGAACGGACTTAAACGAGGCCTTGTTCTTATGCACAACTGGACACAGTAATTCAGACTGTGACAATGTTTTCGAGAAAAAGCAAGTAAGGAGCAAATAACCAGTGAATGAATAGAAGTGGCCCTGAAAAAGGCGGACTAAGGGCATGAGCTCGGGTCGTGGGGCACCAGGCACACGGGCGGGCTTGCTGGAGATCATAGCGAGGGGCACCTGTTCATGTAGGGCTCACCCACATCCCTCTCCAAGTCACAGCCACCCACAAGTCACCCAGGAGAAAGCCAAGGTCAGAGGGTACACACGGAGGTGCCATGCCTTCACTTACCTATGATGCTCCAGGGAGCTCTGCGGAAGTCATCACCTCACCTTTCCCCAGGTCCTCAGAGAAGCCTGATCCTGTGACAAGCCTCACTTTAGGCTGCAGGCCTCAGGAGGATCTCATAGACCCGAGGCCTGCCAATTGCTATGTTAATAAATCTCAGACCCTGGGTTCCCTGCATGACAAGCAGAGCCTGCAGAACTAGGCGTGAAGGAATCAAAATGCCATGATTACCCGGCAACCACAGAGGCCCAGAAGTATCCTTACAGCCGCCTGAAGCTCTGTGCTTCCTGTGAGCCCCCAGTGAGACTCTAGTCCCAGTGCCTGTGCTCTGACCCGAGGTCTCCCTGACTGCACACCACACAGGACCTCTGAGTGAGGAGCTCCTAGCCCTCGCACATCCAGCCTCTGCTGGGCTTCACCAGCAGAGACCCAGCGCCTGGCAGCCAAAACCCACTGTGTTGCAGGGGCGCTCGGGGCAGAGGCTATACCTTGGACTGAGGGGTTCTCTTTCTAGCTTCTGCTCCTCAGAAGGACCGCAGGCACCTCCAAGCTCAGACCTCGAGGCTGCTTCACAAACCTTCTCTAGAGAGGCTCACAGGGGGCAGCCTGGCCAACGGCACAAAGCAGGGCCAAGAGCTGAACGAGGCCCACCAAGTCAGAGACCTGCGTGGAAGTATGCGTCCGCGTGGGGTCAGCCCAGGGTCCGTGACCTGGTCCAGGACTGCCCCATCTTCACTGGATCTGCCAAGGGTAGACCAAGGAGGACTGACAGCCGGGGAGCCACAGGTCAGACCCAGGGCCCGGTGTGGTCGGGGAGGGAACATCGGGGCAGGCCACAACCAAGGTGTGGCCCTCTATCCTGTGACACGGAACCGATGCTGGCCATGAAGCCACCCACAACATTTCCCTCAAGTACCTCAGAGCTACCTGGTTCTCTCACCTCCCCGTGGGACACACACTCTGAGCGTTACTGGACCACGGCTATCGTGACCTCATTAAGAAAACAGAAGTTTCAGTGCCTGCAGACATTGCCCAGAGGATCCCCGCCTTCCACCAGGGAGAGACCCCCTCGATCCCAAACTCGGGCAACGAGGGTCACATGGGACTCAGGCTCTTGGTAGGTTTTTCTGAGACTCAGCAAGAGGCTTCCTCACCACACCATCCACAGGCACGCCGCGAGCAAGGGCCCAACGCTCCAGGAATTATACGGGGCAGAGACAGAACTGCTCAGAATGCGCCTCTCCCGCGCCAAGACGCCTGTGTGCACCATGGTCACTCCAAGTACCCAGTGGGGACACAGCGAAGCTGCCTTCCACGACCACGCAGCACACGCGTGCAGTCCTCTGTGCCAGGCAGAACAGAACCACACAGAGCAGGCAGCAAAGCCGCGGAGCGTCCAAGAAAATCCACGCAGGACTCTGAGGGGTGGAGAGGAGCTCACCTGAGTTCTCAGAGCATTGCAGTAAGGCAAAAGCAGACCTACACTGAGTCGGAGGAAGTGCACGCTGCCCCAAACCAGGGTTCCTGCACGTGGCTGCTGCAGGTGGGGCAGGGATCAGCAGGCACCTTTGCTGGGAAAGACACTCAGCACTCAGGAAGGGAAAACAAGTTAGGTCAAAAAGAAATCAATTGAGCAATTCTTCTTCCTCCTCTTCCTCCTCTTCTCCTTCTCCTTCTCCTCCTCCTCCTTCCTCCCAAGGAGGACCTTGGGGTTAGATACAAACATGGCAAAACTGCTGCTGCCTCTCCCTTCCCTGCTTCATTTTTCTCTCAGACTTTTCCCGCAGGAGCGATTTGTTACACAATGTGGGGCTACAGCCTTCAGCGTGAAGATGGCATCTGAGGCTGCCCGGACCACGGGGCCAGGAGCAGGCAGCAGGCACAGGCACCTGCCCTGGAGGACCCACACTCGGACCCACGGGCTCTGGGAGGAACAGGACTTGGTGCAAAGCGACAGACGGGCACGGAGGGTAGAAAGGAATCGTGTCTCCTTGGCGGACAGAGAGGGAGGCGGTGAGGTCGCCAGCGATCAGGATTATTGCTTATGAGCAGACAGAACACAAACACGGCAAAGACAAGGAACTCTCTCCCACCAGGAAGAGCCGGCTGGCTGACGCACTGTTTAGTGCTATCGACCCTATTCCCCAAAGGTCGTAAATTACACGAGGAATTATTCTTAAGATATTTGCTGAGCCCAACCTATTGTAATGATTTTCCTGCCACTGACAGGTTCGGGGAATGTTTGCTCCTGGGCTGTTATTTAAAAGGCAGCCCAACCTCTGTGGACGCCGAAGGTGAGGCCGGCTGTGTGGGAGAGGCCACGCTCACAGCTGCAACTCGAGGAAAGAGCGCAGAGAGGATGTTCTTGCCAGGGATACCAACGCTGCTCCCCAGAGGGCATCGGGTCCCCCCACACGGACGGACCGGGGTCACCTCAACACAAGAGGAACACCAGCACCATAACACCCAAGGGGCCTCACCCACTCCCGTTTCACAGCAAAATACGGGATCAAGGCTTCTGAGTTCCCTCAAAGGGCCAGACTTAATGTGACTCCACTTAAGATCCACATCGTGCCAAATACGGCCAGGTTCAGGCAGGTTACCCACAAAGAACGGCCAGCCACTAGGAAGGGATGCTGAGCCGGGGCTGGCTTCTGAGGCTACTGTGTTTCCTCGCGTTTACAAGCATCAAGCAGAAGCTGGAAGAACAGCCCAACAGCTAAAGGTTAAAGCACTTGCCTTGCAAGCACAAGGCCCTGAGCTCAATTCCCCAGCACCAATAAAGCTGGGCGTGGTGACGCGCACCTGTAAGCCCAGCACTCGGGAGGCTGAGGCAGGCAGACTGCCATCAATCTAAGGCCAGAGCTACATGGTGAGTTCAGAAGCAGCGTGGGCTGCAGAGCAAGACCCTGTCTCAAGAAGGAGGAGGAGGAGGAGGAGGAGGAGGAGGAAAGAAAGAAAGAAAGAAAGAAAGAAAGAAAGAAAGAAAGAAAGAAAGAAAGAAAGAAGCAACAGGTAGCGCTTAGGAGGCCACTCACGTCAGGGAAGGTTTCCTGCCCTAACGTGCCCTGAGGGCTAATGGTGAATTAGTTACCTTTGTTTTAAGAGACTTACTATGTTTCTCTCTGTGATCACTTGAAGTCTGGCAAATGATGCGGTGCGATTTGTTATTTATACCGCGTCCTCTATGCTGACATCACAGAACGTTCAGCAGCAGGAACAAAGGAGAGGAAGCCTGCTGCCGGAAAGACCTTCCTGGCCAGCAGGGCGCAGGCGGCCTCGCCCACAGCCCCACCTTACCGGGACACCCCGCCGCTCCGGCCAAGGACCCACCGCTGGGGGCCCCAGGGAGCCAAGGCAGATGTGCAAACCAACCGTACAGCCAGGACTCCTGCCCTACCACCCACCCGACTCAAACAGCACATGGGGTCGCGCAGGCCCAGAGCACAGCTTCAAAGCGGCAAAGCCATCACGCAGCCCGGGGGGCCTTTGAGTGTGTTGTTGTTGTGTTGTTTATTCTGAGAAGCAGACCAGACTAATTTTACTGCAGTTGAAAATCATGCAAATATACTTTAGAAAGCGGCATTTAATTCTTCATGGCTCTTGCACACAACGCAAACAGCACCTCCAGAACCAGGGCCGCTAAGCGTTCTGAGTCTTCCTCCACCATACAGCGCATCACAATGTTAATTTTCCACATTAGTTTATTCCTTCTCCAGACCATATTTTACAACAGAGAAAACAAACTGCTTGTAATTACACTGCACGCCAGGACAAATTAAGTAAACACGCATTATAATGCTTCAGGCTGTTAGGGTACAAAACAGAGGATTTCGGTTAAGGTCAATATTAGAGTTATGCAACCGCCCAGGGATACAGAAGACAAACCCTTGATTGAATGTGGGTAGCACGGGAATGGCTCCGTTCCGTGCTGCAGAGATAGATGCTCAAAAATAATGCATTGCCAAGGAGGCTGGGACAGGCTTCCCGTTTCAGATGCGTTTTCTTGGAGAGTAATGCCGATGCCAATAATAAAAAATAATAACAAACCAACAGGAAAATCCATTGTGTCATCAGCAGGGACGAAAGTCAACGCCAGCAGCCTGCTGTTTCCTTCACCTGACCCTTACACTTGCGCCCAAGTGAGAGCCGCACGTATCAGCAGTCACCTTTTCTTTCTTAGTCCTTCACCACGAAGTTTAGTTGACAATCATGTCAAATGTTCAAGACTGAGAAACTACAGAACTGAGAAAGGACCCGGGAAGGCTGCATTCTCTTAACTAAGCCAATGCAGGCAAGGGAACCAGCAAGACTCAGCTGGAACAGGTCCCTAGAAGTCTACGGGCCCTGGGGCAGGGCGAGAATCTGCGAGAGGCAGGAAGGCGCCAGCCTCAGGCCGGCGGGCCTCATCTCCCGACGCGCGTTTCCTCTTCACTCTGCCTCTGCCAACAGGCGCTTTAGCAACAGTGTGGTTTGTAGTTTACCCCGATTTTAGGAACTTCCAAAATACAATCAGATAGGCAGTCCTCACTATCCTAGATTCTGTATTTGCAAAATTTATCCAGTTACAATTTATCTGTAAATACATTTAAATTTTATTTTTAGGGCTCAGGACGCAGCTCAGTTGAGAAACTCTTCCCTACCGTGCTCAAGTCTCTGGATTCACCCCCAGCACCAAATAAATAAATAAATATTTATAAAACCCAAATCAATACCTACAGCGCCGGTGGCGTCACTTGCAGACTTGCACAGAGAAGCAGAAACAGTGCGGCGCGTGACACCCTCTGTCCCGGCCCTTGCCGCCTCTTTACCCTCAGCCTCCAGACTACGAACAGGCAACCTGTCCCCAGTACACTTAGGCAGTGTCGTGTTTTTAGGCTCCTTAATGGTTATTTCATGGTTTAACAGGACCCTAAGCATGGGACTGATGCATAAGCAGTGCCCTCACCCCAGGAAGCCGCGACAGGTGCATGTAACACCGCTTTCCTTGGGCATGTTGGCTGTGGAATCAGTGTTCATTAGTCTATAGTGCACATGGAATAAGGTGTCTCTAAACAGAAACAACACATCAGAAGAGACCATACCATGTCCTGGCAGCCTGATGAACTCTGAGCAGAGGCCTCAGGAACCTATCTCTGTGCTTCTTCTGGGAGCAGAGGCTCAGCATTCCCTGATGTGGTATGGATTACCCCACCACAAGTAAATATGAGCGCCTTTCATGTTTGATTATTTGTTTGTTTGTTTGTTTATTGAGATAGGCTCTTGTTCTGTAGTCCAGGCAGGCCCTGAACTCACGGCAATCCTCCTGCCTCAGCCTCCCAAGGGCTGGAATTATAGGGGAACACCACCTCACCCAACTTGGGGTACATTTTACATAGAAATACAGAAGGGTGCTAGCATGTATGTATACTATGAACCTTTACTGTGTCAGAGCATAGGTGAACACTCCTGTAGAGATGGGGGAAAGAAGAAAGAAGAAAAACGATGGGTGATACCCCCAAAATGTAGGCCTGCTCTCAGCCCCCCAGACCCTTTTCCAGCAGGCTACATACAGGAAAAACACACTGCAACAAGTCCTGCTTTCATAATCATCATGGAGCAAAACACACACACGCGCGCGTGTGCGTGTGCACACACACACACACACACACACACACACACACACACACACACACGGAGTACCTGACGTTCACACCTGACTTCTTACTCCACACAGAAAAAGATCTGAAGGAAGCTCCAAAGAATATTTACCCCTTGCCTTCACTTTATTATAGCTTATGAACTTACCAAACTGCCCCAGCTGGGTCTCAGCTAACCTCCTAAGGCCAACATTTTCAGGTGTTTTGTCATCCTGTAATTAGCAATAACTTTCTTCTGGAAACCAGAGTTCGGATCCGCTGTGCTGGCCCCGCAGCCGCGCAGATGGATGACGGCCTCCTCCTAATTTGACATTCGGTTCTCCCCTTCTGCGGCAGAATTTCAGGTGTCTCGTTTCCAGTAATGAGAATGAAGTTGGGCTGCACAATGATGAAGTGCTATTAAAACAGTGTTTATTCTTTTACTGCTTAAATAAGATTCTTTCTCTTGCTTGAAAAAAACAACAGAGTTCAATCCCATCTTCCACAAAGAAGCATCTAATAGCTGTTTGGAACAAAGAGGACTCGAACCAAACAAACGAAAAACACTGCTCCACTGGCCATTTCTCAAGGCTGCAAATGCCAATGGGAAAGCTATTTAAAGAACAGAGTTTAGGAATTGTCTACCCAAAAGAGCTCAATTCCACGCCAGGATGTGATATACTTTGTCTTACTTAGCTCCAAATTCCCTGTACCATTCCTAGCATTTCCATCATGAGGACACACGCATGAAAGAGTAGAAGAGTCATTATGGAAAGACGGACTCCTTCCAAATAACTCATCAGTAATCATGACCGCCTCCATCAGCCTGTGAACAGGAACCTCCCTTCCAGAGTCTCCCTGAGTGACCAACAGGAACAAAAGAGGCTCAAGGTATTCTGAGTCCCACTAGCCTTCCAGGACCCAAAATATCACACAAACCCCAAGAATCTGTACCATGGCACCCACCTGCAGGGCCTGTGCCATCACGCATCAACTTGCTGACCTGAATTTCTGTTATTTATGTGATATTTCAGAATTCTATTCGTGAAAAACTTGACACTGATTTTCCTTCGCAGAAAGTACCAGTTACAGTGTCCTTGAGCACTCCAGGCCCCTTGGGGGTTATCCAGCCCAGGGTCTTCTTTACACGAAAGAAAGCAGGACGTAGAGTGCAATGAAACCCACCCACGGGGCCCTGTTCTCTTCATGGTCAGGGACCACTTCTGGGAAATGTGACGAGCTGATCTCCCAGACACAGCAGCAGTAGCCTCCGAAGGTCATCTGTCAGCAGGACAGAATCCTAGGCTGCATTAATGTGGCTTCCCCAATCAAACTCCATGACCCACAGAAGGCCACAGATGCAAAGATGCCGCCGACATCTATCCTTGCCACTGCTCCACTCAAGGAAGCAGAAATCTGGTTGGCTATGAACAGCAAGCTCTTTTTAAATAGTGTTTGCTCATACGGTTACTGAGTTGCCCAGAATATTAGACAAATTTCAGGAGTAGGAATGTGTATTCATTTGGGTTCTTTCAAAAGGCAGAGTTGACAGAAATTATAGCAAAAAGGATCTATCCGGAAGGCTTACAAATCCAAGAACAGAGATAGTCCAAGATGGCAGCCTGCACGTGCAAGAGCTGGAGTGTCCGGTGGCTGCTCAGCCACGAAGTAGGGCTCCAGTTCTGAACTGCAGGACAGCCGGTAAGAGTCTGCTGCGGATCTCAGCTGTTCGAAGAACACTGGCAAAGACCAGAGACTGTGGATCAGCAACGGGCAGACAGGTGCAATTCGAGACTGGAGCGATCTGTGATGAAGGCCTGCAGCGTGTGGCAAGCTGGCGTTGATAGACATTTGCAGAGGTGAGACTTTCCCCAAAGAAATACGCTGTAACAATCTTTCTTCTTCCCTGCTTTTACACAGTTCAAGTTCCAGATGGACCACCCACATCCAGGTGGGCGCTCTTCCCTCATTCACTGGCCCAAGATCACCCACACTCTAATCCAGGCTGGTTCTCAATTCCCAATCCGATCGTGGTTCCCAAAGCCTAATCCTCGTGTGGTTCCTGATTGCTCAAGTTGACATCGTCTCTCCAACTGTCACAGAATGAAATCTACCAGTCACAGACACTCCACCATCTTGTGAAACTCAGTCCTCTCCCAGCCACAGCACGTGAAATGTGGTTCTTCGTGTGTCTGCACAGCCTGTTCCCCAGGGGGTGCCTTCCTCCTGCCACAGCGAGCCGCTCAGCCTCCCATGACCTCCACATACCCCTCCCTAGGGTCTCTCAAGTGGCCTGAACCACCTTTCCTGCTTTTAGCCACGGAACCCCACCAGGCTGTGCCCTGTAAGACCAGCATGGGAATCCACTCCTCACGACTACACACCAGGAAAGAGTTGCTCGGTCCTTTCACGCCAACACACAGTTGTGTGCTTTGTTACAACTTTCGCCCTCATAGGAAAGGTGAATAGTTAATTAAGCAAGAGCATGCTTGGCAATTTATACAGTATCAAACTGCGAGTAAGGCTCTGAAATAGCAGGTTCTCTGAGAGCAGGCCCAAGGGAATTGAAGCCCCAGCCAGCAAGCATCTCACAGAAACGTACTCTGCACCACAAGAGGAGCATGCAAACACTACATGGAACAAAGTTCAAATTACATAAAAAATACAAGCCAAAGTTTCATCTTAATCCTGTCTACTCTTCTTTTCTGTTTAAATACTGACCACATTCTCCCCAGGTGACAAAACCTAGGGCTTAAGCACCGCAGGTGGAGAGACCCGTGGGGTCTCCCGGCAAAATCCCAGCTCAGGCCAAGAACCACCCGGTGCAAAGGGCAGAGAAAGAGGCTCTCAGAGCACAGGGCCCAAGGGAAGACTTCTGCACACAGCCCTTCTGCACACCCCCTTCCTGCCCACTCCGCCCATCAGACTCTTGGGAAGTCCACGCCTACAGAGTGTCATTCTCCTTGCATTGTTCTCCATGCAAACTAGTGGGACTCCTAACCAGGCCTGGGAGAATTAAAGCAGTTTTTCACTCCGAAAACACAGTGCCCAGGGCACACAACACCCAACACATACTCTGCCTGAGATATGACCAAGCCTTCTGCACACATGGCTGTACAGCTTACAAGGCACTATTAGCACAAGAGGACTAGGTAAGGTCGTGACCTTGAGCAATTGCTCTAGCCCTGCAACCCTTCGCTTCCTTATCTGTGAGATCAGGGCTGACGCTGCAGGGAAAGGACCTGCTTCTTGGAACCCCTAAAGACCCAAATGGACACTCACGCCATATTTGCATACCGTCAGCCCTCAGCCAGCACGGCAGCCACTGACCCTGTGGCTGTCTGTATTGTAACCATTACTGGTTCTTGCTGGTGTCCGTACAGAGCTCCACCTCGACGTGTGCAAACTGAGTCATCTTTGACCTCTACACTGGGGTACCTCCCTGTCCTGTTTCTTTGGCACTTATTTTTTTCTAGTATAAATCGTCAGAGAAACTGTTGTTCTCTACTTCCACATGGAGGGCTCACGGCGACTGCAGCTTCTCATAGGAAGTTTCTGTACACGTCTCTCCTCATGCACCTGCGAAGGAAGAACAATACCAAACATAAGGGCCCAGCTGAGAAATCAAAGCCTCACGCCATCTATGATCAGAACGCTAATAAACTTTCAGTTTAACGTGCGACACACCTAAAATACTAGTGACTGAATATAATTGTCAACAATAATCACCACACATTTCCCAGTTCTGGAATTCTCTGCTTTCCCGTTGATTCCCACAGTCTACAATGGATTTCTGTCACGCATTGTGTCTGGAAGGCATATATCACCCTGTGTTGCATCAGCAGGACATATTTTACCTTCACTTCACAGGTCATCCACCCTTACAAGTAAAAAGAACTAACTTGTGAAATCTAGAGTTGTTTTTAAAACAATCAATGACTATAAAAAATTTTAAAGCATACGGTTTTATAGCATTGCTAATTATCAGAATGAAAATGTTCTATTTTTTTAATCCAAGATTTACAGAGGAAGGCCCTATGAAAGTCTAGTGAGAAGGGTCCCCCCAGTGGCCTCCCGCCCGCGGCTGAGCTGGCATCCCGAGGAGCCCTCTTTCCTTCCACGGAGCAACCACTCTCTCACCTGTCCTCCAGCAGGGTCACCGGCACACCGAGGATGTCCACGTTGGCTGATCCACCGGAAGTACGGCCTCAAGAGCACGGGTGTGCTCCCGCGGCCCTCGCTGCCCGAGGACCTCGGAGACGAAAGGTTCCGGTTTTTAAAAACCGAGCTCCTGTGCCAAAGAGCAGGAACCGCGCAAGTTGCTGCCACAGGACTCTTTTACTGCTTCTCCTTTTCACCGGCCCCCATGACTCTCTGGCCTCCCGGAGGAGGTTACTCATCGGAAAGACGAGTTTGCTATTTACGGCCTTCAGATGTTTACCTTCAGTAAAAGACACTTCAAAGGGCGCTTGTGGGACTCTCCCCGTGCCCAGCAAACACTTCAAACCTACTGCTGTGATTGATGAGGCCTCTCCCCAGATTTAATAAATACGAGCTGCAGCCAGGTTCTCTTTCAGGGCAGCTGCTTTCCTAATGGGCTGCAGCTCACGGGTGGCCTGGCTGGGCACCGCCTGAGAGTCAGAGCCGCTTCAACGACAACGGAGGGCCTTCTTTTCATTCCTTCCCAAATCTCCCTCCTCAGAACATCAGACAGTTTGTTAATGTTTCCGCCTCGGATTCCTCAGTCTTGACTTAATCTTTCTGTAGAGGAGGATTCCCATAAAGATTGCCCCGTTCTTCTTTTAATATCAAGTTGCCCAAGTGGGTTTGACGAGCATCCTTAATTAAGTATAGAATGTAAATACATGTGACCATTACCTCGCCAGCCATATTAAGGAGCAGGAAAGCTAGATGACCTCGGAGCTTCCAGAAGAGCCACAGAGCGCTTCCCTCCCTTGCCACCCCACAGGCACAACTAGCACCCCCACACACACACACCCTTTCGCCCTCCTTGCTGACAAGGAGAGCTCAGGAAGCAGCCTGTTCCAGAAGTCTGGGGCACCGTGCTCAGTGCCCACAGCACAAGTGGCCTCATGGCTCAATGGGTCCGTTAGCAGCAGTGCGATTCATGCCACACCTGGCACACCCGCGCTCAGTCTTCACCATTATCTTATCATTGCCCCAGCACTGGGGATTGAACACAGGGTCTTTGTTCTCAGCTCCGTCTCCAAACCGTGTCTATTGCTATTTCAAGTCAAGGTCTCACTATGTCACTAAGTTGCCCAGGCAGGGCTGGATCTTCCAATCTCCCCGCCTCCGCCTCCCGAAGCGCCAGGACCAGAGGCCTGTGCCCCATGCCCAGCTTGCCCCACCTTTTGAAGACAAAGACACTGAGGCTCGGCAAGTTGAAAACCTTGGCCATCATCACTCAGCAGGCTGGTGTTTCAGTTTGCTCCGGAGCTCCAAAATGGGGGCCCATGTCCCCAAAACTCCCACCTTTCCTGGTGACGCACTGATTTAAAAGAGGCGTTACCTCTGATCAATGAAAGGCTTACTTGGAACAAAAGTTTAAAGAGGATGGGATATAGCTCAATGTGAAGGCTCTGTACCAAAAAAAGAAAAAAAAACAGGTACTTCTGTGACTAAGACTGGTGTGTCTAGACCCCCGTTTTCGCTCGTGCTCTTCTGCTCTGGTGGGGCTCCAGTCCCAAGACGCTTAGAAATGGCCAGGCTGCACACTGCCACACAGGAGTAAGATGCTGTGAGTACAGCCTACCATTTTAAATGTTGTTTCCATTTCCGGGTTGGCTATAAATACCCAACTACAACTCTGTAGTGAGTGGTACATGGTAAAGTAGGGGCATTTGTAGGTGTACATTTCGGGTATCCAACACACCCAACCTCTGAGGCAGATGCCTACTCTCCCGGGTTTGTTGCTTTGCTACAGGTCTCTTACTGAGGACAAAAATAAGGGATCAGTTCTCCCTACTTATATGAATGCTATGGACTCAAATTTTATATTATTTCTGATAGATTAGACCTAAAAGATACAGGTTTAGATTTCTTACACATGAATCAAGTTAAATTTCTACAATAACAGTCTTTTTTACATTTTTGGGTTTGTGTAGTACTGGGAATTGAACCTGGGACCTTCCCACTGAGCTACATCTCTAGCCCTTCTGTTTTGAAATGTGGGCTCACTAAATCTCTACGTGTGGTCCTCCCGCCTCAGCCAGAGTGCTGGGATTGCAGACAGGTGCCACTGTGACTGCTACTACCAGGCACAGTGGTGGCTCCTGCCTGTGATTCCAGCACTTAGTGGGTGGGGGTGGGATGAAGATCAAGCCCAACCCAGGAAACGTAGTTTATTGAGGCCCCTGTCCCAATTAATAAATTAATTAAAGTAAATTTAAAAGGGGTTGGGAATACAGCTCATAAAGGGAAACCGTCTGATAAATTTCTCAGAAACAGGGACCAGGGTGACAGCCGAACGCTGACGGCTCATTAAAGAAATGCCGCCACTGAGGGCTGCATAGCGATCACTGGAGCTTTCTGTAAGCGCTGCAGGTACGGACAGGTGTGTGTGTCTCCATACTCTGGAGCAGACTCGCTTCGCAATCCTAAATAGAAGTACAAGGCCACTAAATAAGCGATAATCGCAATCAGAGTTTCTGAGAAGAGAGGGGCATTTCAATGGTCCACAGAAAGTCACTGTACAAAACGGGTCTGGAACAACAAAGGCGTGGCCGTCTGTGTTTTTAAGACATATTTGATAAAAAAGCAAAGTTGCAGCCTACTACTTACACAGCAAAGGGATGTCAAAAGGGCCAGATTTAACTAAAACCCAAACACAACGGAAAGAGAAAAGCCTGCCGGTTGAGTTCTTGGTGAAACGAGAATGCGCTGTGGGCACAACCAGAGGCGCCCTGAGGAGAACCGTCTTCGGGTACTCAGGCCACTCGTGCCCATCTGTCAGTCTGCTTCACACGCAAGGAGGGGATCCGTCAAATGGTGGGACCAGGGTTCTCCAACAGCGGGCGCTCCAGTGGTGAAGTGAGGCCGGCTGCCACTGCACGTGGGGTGTCCGGAGTTCTGGCCACTCTGGGGCACAGGCTTCCTCCCGTGCACCCTATGGATTTGCCTGTTTCCCAAGAAGCTGCGTCCAGGACCCTGGCCAGAGCTGCCCAACGCCATTCACGCACACCTGAGCAGGTTTTAACTATCATCTCAACTTTGGAAGTGAGCGCCATCTTGCCTGGAAGTCTCCTAACCAGCTTTTTTGGTCCTACTTTTAACACTTCTGTGCTTTTTCTTAGTATTTTATTGTGTTTCCTCTACAACCTTGGAAAGTGGGCAAAGGGGAAATGGACAGAGCTGCTGGAGGAACCCTGAGGTGCTCCCTCGACAATCCTGGGGGAAGGGCTCAGGTCTTTTCCAGCATGAAAGGCTGAGAGCCAGAGGCTCCTGACACAAATATCTCCCAAGGGAGAGCCCAAAAGGAGGCTGGTGACTGCTTCCTGGTAAAAGCACCTACAGGTAGGGCCCAGGTAGGGAGATGAGTGAGAGGGTGCCAATGGAGGGGACCCCTGCAAGTCCTCAGGGTGTGGTTGCATCCTTCTCCAAGCCAGCTGGGATTTAACCTGAAGGCCAAAAGCCACACACCGCTCTACTCCAACTGGCCCCTCCTTTAGTCTTCTAAGAAAAGGTCAGAAAATACCAGAATATCACCTTCCCCCAGATCACCGTGTGGACAGAATTCGTCTACTGTGTATTGCACAGAGCCAAGGTCCTGGGGCTGTGTGTCCAGTCCGGGGGGATGTAGAAGACAATGAGCACCCCGAGGTAGCTGCAGCACTCAGCTCAGCTGCTCCTGCCCGGATGTGTCAGCGCTCAGACATCAGGCTGCCCACGGGAAGCCTGGGCCAGGGCAGCAGCCGTCATGGCGCCACAGGAGACACACAGAAAGGGCTTGAGCGCTCCCTGTTCTAAACACTCTGCCAACGGAGCCTCGTGTTCTAAATCTCACAGGAATCCAGTGGGATGTCTTGGAGGAGCTTTGCAAAATGCCCAGTGCGTGACGACCCCAGCATGTGGTAAGGTGCAGTGGAAGAAGTGTTCCTGTGATGTGATTGTTTCGGCCAGTTAAATGCCGAAAAGAACACACTGCAGGGAGTGGGGTCCTAACCACGAGGCTTCGGAATTCTACTCCCTGCCGGCGCAGGAAGGGCTAGCTGCCTCCAGTCCACATCTCCGCCAAAACACCTCAGTGAATTCTTGTGACTGGGTCATTTCTCCATGAGTCCCTCAGAGAAGAACCACCCCACGGGGCATAGATGTCAGCCACCCAGACATGCAGAAAGCCTGTGGCAGGTGTGACTTCTGTTCTGACGGACGCCCCTGCCCCGCCTCGCCAGGCATTCGCTCCCATGGTCGAATGTTGCTTGCAATCTCTTGGGTCATCACAGCACCTTTCTTCCCTGCTTTTTTCTCAGGCAATATTTAACCCAAGCCCGACAGAAGCACGCACACCGCTCCCTCCTCCTCCCATCCTGCAGCCTTTGTGCGCAGACAGCTGACATCCTAGGTCTTCCTCGGAGAACTTTTTTCCTGTTCCAGTCCCCAGCCTTCTTAATCTTCTCTTTTTCATTGAAACATGATACAGGGATGTTTTGAAAAAGGCACGTATAATCTTATTCCTCGTCTTTTGTGGCTTTTTCAGTACGAACATAACCACCTGTGACTGAAGGGCGGAGGCCCATCAGATACTGGACACAATCTTAGGCGGTCTTTGTGGGATTTCTCTTTATTTCTAGGAACAGGAAACATGCCGCGCTTCCCTTGGTAACAGTCCATCTCCACCACCCCAAACGCGGACACCTTCCCACGGCCAGGCGAGGAGCCAGGTGGGGCGCTAATCTGACTCAGAGCCAAATACAGTCCAGCCACCTGTATGTCCGTGGTGCAGGAGCTTCATCCCGAGACGGTGACATTAAAAAGGAAGAACCTGAATCCCACGAAGTCCATATAAAATTTGCTTACTGCAAGAACCTGTGGAGCTCAGTGGGAGCTCTGAAATATCTAAGTGAAATTATAGAATTTAGAACCAGCAGGCCAGAGAAACCAAAGTGTGAGCTTTACGCTGGCAAAGCAACACTGGGGAACAGACCTAGGTTACTTTATGACCAGCCCTTCTACTTAAGGAGAAGATGCTTCCTGGAGGATGGCGGGGGGCCCTGCTGTAAGAGCGACAGACTCAATCCCCACCAGGCAGCTGTACCAGAGGCGTGGAAATTAACCCTCTCTGCCCGCCGGGCCAGTCACTGGACTGCAGGTCCTGGGGGGCAAGCCACCTCGGCGGCGGCGGCGACAGCAGCGGCTGTGTGTGCTTGGCAACCCTGGAGCTGCCGCTCCCAGAAGAGGAATCAGACATGGGGCTCCCCTCTGAAGTCACCTGCCTGGTGAAGAGACTCTCGGGTGTTTCCCCCTCCCACGTACCCTCATGGACACGCCCTCCTGCCGGCAGGCTCTGCTGAAAGCCGCATTCGGTTTAGGAAAGCAGACCCGCAGTGCGGTTATGCTCAGGGTGAGCGAGGCACCCAAGGCCAGCGTGGGCCCCTTTGACACCGCACCCCACACTCGGGGGTGTGCTGCCCAACCTGGCCGAGACTCCACTGCCTTTTTGTGGAGGAGGGAATGATCCCACCGTCCACAAAGCAACCGGCCCCTTCCCGGGCCAGATGGAGAGCTGCGTGTGTATACACACACACACACACACACACACACACACACACACACACACAATATCCAGTCTCCTCCATCACAGCGCACCCTGGAAACGAACCCTGGAAAGCCATCTCTTGTTAATAAAGCTACTGTAATTAAGAAGTGAAAAATGTAAGAAATGTAAATTTCAAAAGCCCAATTGTGGGCACAAAGGTAATTATCAACTTCCTGATTATAACTGTGTCTTACCTATAATCCGGTTCCCATAGTCATTAGCGTTGCTATTACCATCATCACTGGGGTCTCGAATTAGACAGCAGCGAATTTCCATCCCGTGAAGGGGCAATTAGCTGGACGGCCTCCTTTCTGTGTCCACTCAGCCACAAACAAGCCCGAGAAGAAGCCAACGCTGTCTTAGTGCTGATTGAAGGGGAAAAAAAACAAGAGGTCTTGAAACCACATGTGAGAATGCGGTGGAGACATGGAGGTGGAGATGGGCAACAGCGGGTCCCCCAACTCACCGTGTGAGTTTGTGCCTATAGGAACAAGTAGCCCAGATAGATTATTTACATGTTACACTATTTTAAAAGTTGCATTTCTTTTGGGCAAATTTATTATCGCATATTTTCCTTAAAAACTTCCATTTCATCCTGTTTGTGTCAATGTAGTGTGAGGAAAAGTGGCCAAGATTGTGGCTTGGAAGGAGGCCTCCCTGCAGAAATCTCAGCAGGTGCCAGGGGCTCACATTCCCACCCTGCTGGATGAGCTCATCAGAGGGGACGTGAGGACCTCCAGGAGCCCTGCTTCCTCTGGCCCGCACAACCACTCCTGGTCTCTGCACCCTGTCCTTAGCAGCTGATGACAATTAAATCTATGGGTGGAAGGAATCCACCTCGCACCACTCTGCTGTAATTACAGCTTTGCTGCTGACCCCCAGCTCTGACAGGCTCCATCTCGTCTGCTGCTTGGTGTTGTGGGATTTATTTACAGCCTCGTGACATCTCAAGATTGTGGATTGCGCTCGTGCCAGGGACCAGGATAGACACAGTTTGTAATGTTCAGAGGGGGCAAATATTGAAAGACATGGACTCTAATAGTGGACAATTACGTAAATTTCTCAGAAAACTTACCAGGCAGCCTTTGCAATAGGTATGACGTCTAAGGTCAAAACCATGGCGGATTCAGAAGGGATCATGGGAAAGGGCTAGTGCAGTCACCACGGCGCCTGAGAGCCAATGGGGCCCTCACCAAGGCAAACACATGGCTACTCCTGTCACCAAGTGCTCATCAGCCCGCTCACATCAGCAGCGTCTCTGCGATGTATTAGCCAAAGACCACAATGGCCATAGCCTAGAGAAACCAAAGCTGAGGCCACCAGTGGCCGCAAAAGATACTCTGTCACCCTCAGGGGATTGACTTCATGCCTGCTCCTCCAAGTTCCCACAAAGGCTTCTCTGCATATCAGCAGCTGGCCTGCAGTTGTTTACACTTGTTCACCCATTGAAGTGACACCCTAAGACTCTGCCACATGGGCAAACATCAGAGCACACCACCAACCTATGAAGAAATGGCTGGTGTAAAGAAATGGCCTACCCAGGAGGTGAGCGGATAAAAGAGGACATGATTTCTGCCCCTTCCCTCCTCCTCACGCAACCTAGACTCCAAATGGTAGGAAAGATGTGTTCCCCAACGAGACCTAAGACACACAAGGCTACGGGGTTCCCGGAGGCAGGGAGGGCGGAGGGCCAGCTAAAAGATGAGTCACCCAGTCAAACCACAGCTGCATGAGAATTTTACACATAACACCTCACTGAAAATACATTGTCATTTCTGCTTTGGAAAATCACTTTGCATCCATACAATGTAATACACATTAGATCAATAAGATCCCCTATCATTTAAAGTATAGATCTTCATTACGGTTATAGCAATTACATAGATATTTTTAGATCTCAGTAGAGACAACGTCCTTTGGAGAAGTATGTTTCTGTACATCTGTGTGTTGGCTTTGCCATCCGTGGAATGGGCTAGGTGACCTCAACCCAGCGACATACCCCGGTAGCTCCACTGCGGTGGGGGGCACAGTGGCGCGGAGCTGGTCACAGTGCCCAGGAATGGCCCCAGGTCTGGGGTGTCACTGCGCGTCTTCATTTACTTCAACGCAGCCTGAGCTTTGGGGGAGGAAGCTGTCAGGAGAACGCAGAAACGTTTAGGAACATCCTGAACACAGGAGAAGCCATTTCCTGTTTCCTAAAACGGCGCCTCAGCGTCACCCAAAGTGTGTGGCAGAAGACTATGTAACGACAGAGAAGTGGCCACAGCACAGGAGGCAGCAACCCGGTCCCCACGCTCCCCACGCGCTGGGAGCACGAAGAGCGCGAACTTGAAGGTGCCTCTGCCTTTCTTCCTCTCGTCTCGAATTGCAGCAAAATTTTTAGAACTTCTGGAACACTGGGAAATACTATTAGAATTCAGTTCCTAATAAAGCAAGAGACTGTGTCTGCTGGCTTGGAGCCGCCCTTCCCTGCCGCCCAGGGCTCTGGGTAGGGAAAGACGCAGAGAAGAGGGTCAGAAGGGAGTGGGCATTGCAGAGGGCAGGTCTAGAGGCAGCCACCCCCGGTCCTGCACCCGACGTCCCAGCCTCTGTGTCCAGCTCTCGGCCACAGAGCCCACGGGAGACGGAGAAGCCGCGACCTTCATGTTCTCCTCTTGAAGCTGGAGCTCCCCCGCGCTGCGCCAGGCAGGTTTTCGGAGATGAGAAGGGACCCACAGCTGACCGAGGGGCCAGTGTCACAGGAAATGGACAGAAGCGGAAGGCTTCGGGAGAGCAGGCCTGGTGCCGCCACAGCTACCTGTGAAATCCCTATCAGATCTGGAAATTGATTAATGATGAAATATACCTGATTGGTTCCTGGGCGGCACCAGAGATTTTCCAATGACACCGTTACATCCTGGGGGGAATGGGTGCTAATTGCCGTCTAGACTTTTTATTACCACAGTGGGTGCTGGGCGTTGGCCACTGCCCCCCTCGCACATGCCACATTAGGCTTGAGCCGGCGGCTTCTGAAGGAGACAGCATGGTGATCCGGAACTGAGGCATCAGACAGCAAAGGCAGGCAGCAAGGGACACCACTGCACACCGGCTGGGTCCACGCTGGGCTCCTGTGTTCACCTTGACCTTTGCAGCTGGTGAGTTTTTCCTTCTCATCATTGTTAATAATAGGGGGGTTTTCTGGGTTTTGTTGCTGTTTTTGTTTCTGTTTCTTTCTTTTTTTTTTTTTAGTTTTAAAACTAAAAACAGGTAGTTTAAATTTTCTTCTTTAGAGTGTGAGATGAAAGACAGTTAAGAGAAAGAGGTGTCAGTCCCCTCACACAGGCCGGTGACCTGAGATTCGGGGATGGCAGTGCCCCAAAGCAGCCTGTGCTCACTCCCACCCACCATCCCCACTCCTGTGGCCAGTCACAGGGCAGGCAGCCAAACACACAAGGACCGTGTGGTTAGCCCGCCACATGGGAGGGAAAGAGGCCACAGAAGAAAAGAAAACACTCAGGAAATGGAGAAATCAAGCTCTTCTCCTGCATCTCCCTTCCTCTGAGGTTGTGGGAGGGGATGGAAGGAGATAGGAAAGAGGCTTACGGAGAACTCTGCAGAAGACAGGCGCCTTCATGCCTGTGACCCGGCTGGACTCTCTGCCACCCCCTCCCCTTCCCAAAGCCAGCCAGCCATTGGCACTGACCAGCCAGGAGACGCAAACTCAATAACTAGTGGAGAACAGACGTCTATTTCCCGGGCCACGTGGTGCTGCTGCAGGTCACCGTCCTGTATCGCGAGTGGTCTGGGGCAGCCTCTTGGCCAAAACTCAGGTCCAAACATCAGGAGTACTCCACAGTACGCAACTGAAACTCGGGTAATCTTCCTTGTGGCCTTCTCTGCACCCTCCGAAGTCAGCTCGCAGCCTTGATGTGCAGAGTGCCCAGGCAGCAGAGGGGAGGACAGAGGCCCTGGCTAGGCCTCTGCTTGCACCTGTTACTGCAAACCGGATAGCCATTTACATTGCTTTCATACCCGTGAGCTCAGAAACCTGAATTCTGTCTGCTACTGCAAGAATCAGCAAAAGAGCTATCGGCAAAGGCCCCTCTGGTCACCTGCAAAGATCTCACCACAAACCACGCTTTTCTGATGTGTTCTCAGAATGTCAAAACCAAGTAGAGCTAAGTTCTGTCTATAGACATTTTGTGAGTGGTCTCAAAGCCAAGCACTTGTCAAACCTGCAGAAGCAGGTAAAGACAAAAGAAACTCCAGAGCCTTGCAGGGGTGTGGGGAGACACCGAGGGACCCCTCCCCAACCTTGCTCTTGGCTCTGGCCCCAGCCGGAGCGGGACGAGAGCCCTCGCTGTTCTTGACCAAATCTATTCTAACTTTACTCTTTAATAAAGAAAAACTGTGTGGGTTCTTTTTCTCAAGCAAAAAATGCCAAATCTGGTTCCGCATCTTGCTACTTAAAGGGTGTGACCCTCTCATCTGTCACTGCCATGTATGACCAAGAGAGCAGGAGCCTGGGGTCACCCCAGGGGCACTGGAATTGTTTCTGTTCTTCATAGAGAAGCCTGTGAGAAAGGCTATGGGCATGTTATGACTGCAAAGTGTCACATACAGGGAAAAAGCGACCCCCTAATTGCCAATAAGATGAGGTGGTCTCATGGAAACAGAGCCTCCAATACCAGCCACTCTGGTGTCCCACCACAAAGCCCCACTGTACCGCAGACACGGAGAGCTTCCACAAATGTGGATCTTTATGGTCTGAAAACACCAAGGGAAATGGGGAAGTCTTATAATCAAAGAAAAGGGTTAGTCTTGCTTGTGTCAACGTTTTCCTTGTCTATTACAGCTTTATTGAGATCTGACTTACAGATGAGTTCAGATTCATGGGCACCATCCAACGCTTGTTAGTATGTTCTCAGAGTTATGCAGCCATCACCATATTCTAAGTCAAGCTTGTTCTTCCGATCACCCCATAAAGGAGCCTGTATCCATTAGCTGTCAGCCCTCTCCCCAGAAAGCCGCTGGTCTACTCTCTGCCTGTGTGCATATCTGTCCTGAACATTCCCTAACGACAGCACCCTCCATGCCACGTGCTCAAGGGCCCTTCAGGCCAGGAGTGCAGTGACACACACCTGCCATCTCAGCTACTTGGGAGGCAGAGGCATGACACAAGGATCATGAGTTCTGGGTCTGCCTGGGCGACTTGTCAAGACTCTGTCTCAAAGCAAAGTTTTAAAAGAGGGCGAAGGATGTAACTTAGCACTCCTTGGGTTCAATCATGTAGCATTCAGTATCACATGTGTACCACACACACACACACACACACACACACATGCACATACACACTTCTTCCACATTACAGCACATGTGAAACAATGCTCCTCGTATGAACATACCACATCTATTTTCCCACTCACCGGGCGACAGAAACTCAGGCCGTTTCCACTTTGGGCCTATGAAGAATGATGAAGGGCCCGGGGGAGACTCTTGTGATGTCTCTGCCGTGACACACGCTTTCAGTTCTCTTGGCTGTGGACTGAGGGGTAGAATCACAAGATTATATGATGATCCCATGCTCGACTTTTATACCTGTTGAACTTTGGGACTTCTAGAAAATTTTTCTTTTATATTGTCTCCTCTCTCTCTCTTTCTCTCTCTTCTTCTCTCTTTATCTGGGAGAGCAAAACAACCACCTGCAACTTTTATCTAGTTTGCACATTAAAAAGCTACAGCAACACAAATTATCCTCTGCACAAAGTTTTCAAATGGAAAGGGACACAAGTCTCAATTAGCCCGCGTTAACATGAGTGTGGTTACAATGGCGGACCGTGGGTGTTGTGGTACTTCCTAATCCACAGAGGGTCTCAAGAATGAGCCCCAGTCTGAAATGACCTAAGAGGCACTTGTCCCAGAGGCTAACTTGAAGCGTCTCAATGACATGAAGGGCTTTTTATCTTGGTGCTTTGTTCGTTCCTTTTGTGCATAATCTGTTCCTAACAAGGTACCTGCTTTGGCTAATTCTTTTCTTCTGAAATAAGCAATGGGAAGAATCGATGCTATACAATTCTTGTTTGCAGGCCAAGAAGAAAAATTATTTTTCAACAAGCAAAAGAAGAAAGAAAAGTGGTAGCTCCTCCCCCCCCCCCCCCCATTACCCTTCATAAAAACTAGTGGCTTAAGCCTGAGAACACAGCGATTTTTAAATATGTCTTTTCACCCACAGCTTTGCAGAAAACAGAGGCCTTGTCAAAGTCCCTGTGTGGGACAGCAAGCACCAGGCACAGGGGTCCTGGGTCACTGCAGCCACATGAGTAAAATGCTTCCTGGCCTCCAAAGGTCAGAAATTTTTTACCCAAATCAGGAAGATGCCTCAATGAAACTATCGTGCACGCAAGGAACACTAGTGTTATGACCTTTTGTGTCAGTCAAGGAGAAACCACATGCTGAAACTGCCCAGAAACGCACTGAAGAGACACAGGCCCCTCCTTGCCCCATCACGTGGTATTCTGAAGCCGGTTTTCTTGACGAGGTGCTCACGGCTCTGTGACAGGCCGGGTCATCCACAGCTCTTCACAGTCCTTGCTGGTCTCATGCATTCAAGGGCTCTGGGAGACCGGACTCGGTCTCCAACCATGGGCCGGCCGTTCTATGGGGAAAAGATCTGATGGGGACCATCAAGGTGGCATCTCCCCAGCGCCCCCACCAAGAACCCAGGTCAGCGCCCACGTGATTCATTCATTCATTCAACCACTACCTGGTGCCCCTGCCCACTACATGCAGTGCGTGGTGTTCAGCCCCGGGCATCTATCCAGACAAGAGCAGACTCCAGGCGTGGGGAGTTGTCGTCTGAGCCCCTTCCTCCACAGCCTCACGCAGCACGTACTTGTACAATAACAACAAACTCAGTTTGTGCTCTTTAAGCAGTTACAGGCATCAGACTTCATATACTTCATCTCAGCTAACTCTGCCGAATGCCTGGCCTGAGGGAATGGTTATTCGGCGAATGCACACCTTCTGAGGCCCCGTCACATTCCGGGCACCAAAGCCACAGAAGCTTGCAAGAGGGCAGGCTGCCCGCCAGAGCTCCAGTGCGAGAAGCAGCAGTTTTCAATGGCATGGTCAACAAGGGTAGCACTAGCACCCTACGGAGTAATGCCAGGAGCCAGACGAAGCCTTGAAGGTCACCAGACAGTGTGAGCCGAGCCGTAATCAAAAGCAACTGTGCTGGTGCTGCTCCCCTGCCCTCCACAGACAACCCCCAGCCCACTCACTCCCTGGCTTTTCCTCTTGCCCCTTCCAGAGAGTGGGACAGCTGAAGCTTTCCTCCACCCAAGTCGGCTTCGTCATGTCAGTTTCTGTGCTCTTGTTTTATGTATGTGTGCTTGAATGTGTGGTATGTCTGTATCCATTTGAGTATGTGTGTGATTGTGGAAATGTGAGTGTGAGATATGGCACATGTGCATGTGTGTAAGTGTTCAGAATATGATGTGTACTCATGTGAGGAAGTATGACGTGTGTGGACATGTACAAGTGTGTGAGGGTGGTGTGTGTGCACATATGTGGCAGTACAGTATGGCTGCACATGTGTGACTGCATCGTGTGCGCCTGTGTGAGTGTGGTGTGTGAGCGTGGTGTGAACACATGAGTGTGGGTGTGTGGTATATGCTGTGGATATCGGCACGCATGTTTGGGAGTTCAGTGGTGCATGTGCACTTGTGTGTGTGAGTGTGCATGACCCTGGCACCCTCGGCAGATTATAAAGGCTCAGGTCTCCTTTCAAACATCTTGCATGTGATCGGTCACCCCGGGGCAACGGCAGAGAAGGACTGTCCAAGACAGGATGACTTTGTGGAGCACTCACCCAGTGGTCTGACAAAAGATCTGGAGTCAAGAGTGACCACGGGTAGGCATACAAGGACCGAGGGAGGCATGGGGTGGGTGCCCGGAAGGCCGGAGACTCTAAACACGTAGGCGCAGGTAGAGGGTGAGCTGAGCCAGGGCCCACCCCAAAAAAGGCCCTCAGGTCATCCAGCGCAGGGACAGCATTTCTATGGACTTGGCTACCAGGGCCACATGGGCAAACAGAATTAACAGTTTTCACATAAGTAGGATCTTTTTCTTACCAAAAATAAATACATTTTTCCTGATAATGAAAATAGTGTTTGTTATCACAGCCATTTGTCACGGTTTGGATCTGAAACATCCCCTGAATGTCTCATGTATTTGGATGTTGTGCAGCATCTATGGGACCCTGTGCTGGTAAGAGGTGGGGATTGGCCAGAGGTGTGGATCTCCAGGGTTTGACTCAGAAGGGGCAGGACACTGAGACCTGACCTGGAAGGAATGGACCACTGGGGTATGACCCAGAAGGACAAACGCCAGTGCTGCACTTCCATTCTCACTTGGCTTCCTGTCTGCCATGCTATGAATGGCTTTCCTCCAGCTGCGCCTTCACCGTGTGCTTCCCCCACTGCTAGCGACTCATCAATGGACTGAGATCTTCTGAAACTGAACCAAAATAAACTTTTCCTCCTTTAAGTTGTGGATCTTGTATATTTTGTCTCAGTGATGAGAAAGCAACTAAGACATCATTGAAACAAGAACGTAGAAAGCTGAATTTCTCAGGATCTATTCAACTTCTCTCGGCTCACCCCCACATCCAGCCCCAACATCAGCAAAATGTCATTTGGTGCAGATCTATCCAAAGTGCTCAGCCCTTGACCGTATTTCAACCACAGCGATGTCATGCCAAACAAACTGCTTGACAATTTTCCACTTTGATGCCTATACATCTGGGGTTCCACGCTGTAGGAAGATGCTTGTCAGCTTTTGGTATTGTGATCAGATCCCTGAGAGAAAAACAACTTAAGGAAGGAAGGATTTATTTTGGCTCGTAGTTTTGGAGGTCTCAGCCCAAGTCAGCTGGCTTCATCGCTGTGGGCCTGAGACGAGGCAGGGCGTCATGGTGGAAGGATGAGGCAGAGCAGGTAGCTCAGCTCATGTCAGCTAGAAAGAAGAAACAGGGAGAAAGAGAGGAAGGAGCTGGCGACTAGGCACAGCACCCAAGATCACGTTTCATGGCCTGCTCTCTTCAGCTAGATCCCCATCTCCCAGCATTGCCATGGGTGTAGACTGCATCAGCGGATAACCCTCTGATGGAGTTAGAGCCCTCACGATCCAGTCCCCTTCTGAAAGCCCCACCTCTGAACACACGAGACTTTTGGGGGACATTTCAGACCTGAACTCTAACAGGGAGGCACCACAAATGGAAGCATATCTTCAAGTTATCACCTTTAAAGGCTGGCTTATGGGGATGGGGTCCTGCTCTTGAAGAACAGATACTTTATTTCCACTGTCTGTGAACTCTTAAGAACAGGGCTCCAAAAGTTCAAGTCAGTGATGTCAGAACCGGATGACTTATCATGCAGAGTAGCAGTCACACATTTCACTGTAGAATTCCACCACCAGTGAGGAGTCACAGGTACACAACAGTGTAAAAACATGTGTGTGTGAGGCTGTAAGTGACAGGCAGGGTAGACTCAATGTGTGTTCTTGTATGCACAGGAATGTTGCTATTTTCCTTAGAATAAGTAAGAGCACACAGGAGAACAGCTGTACACCCAGCAGGCTCCTTCATGCACTTTACCCCGTTTAATCACACAACTTAAGTGATCACCCTGAACCAAGAACGTGGCCCCTCAGAGCATGACGAAGCTCCACCTGGGCCACACAACTGGGACGCAGCTATGCCTGAACTGAGTTATCTTCAGAGGCAGAGATAGAGAAGAAATCAAGGGGCATCCTCTAAACACAAACAAGATTAATTTTTGCCACAGGAACCTTTCACTGGGTTTTGAAGTCGTCTAAAATTTCAAACAGCCAGAAGTAGGTAGATGCAGGCGAGTGCAAACGCTCCCTTCAAATGCGGGATCTCCAAGCAGGTTTGACTCTGGTAATCACTAGCATGCAAAGTCCCTTTTTGTTCCAGTGGCTCAAAACCCTTATCTTCTCTGGTACTGTGGCCACTGTGCATTACATCACACCCACCCCCCATTCCAACAGATCCTCTTGCTCAAGTGCCCTGGGGCCTTCCTACTTGGCACACCACAGACTCTCTGCTTCACACCCAGATGTCAGTCAGGGGCTTTTGGAAGTTTTGTCCTTGCCAATGATCATGTCTTGTCAATCAGCATGAGCTCTGATGCTACACAACAGAGGTTGTTGCCAGAAGCCACACGTCTAGCGTCAGTGTCTTCCAGGAGTCCTCCTTCCATCACAAAGACCACGTGACCTTCCAGATGCTTCAAAGGCTATAAAAAATGTAAAATTACCTTCATGCCAGGAACTTCACCCTTGATCTCCAACTGCCTCTGAAACCTGGATTTCATACCCTGGACCTCTGCAAGCTTTAGTTTCTTCAGCTGTAAAATGGAGGGTCTGAAAAAAGAAAGTAAGGGTTAGGTGTTGCAAATTTAATATATAGATGTGTGTGTGTGTGTATATATATATATATATATAGAGAGAGAGAGAGAGAGAGAGAGATAGATATAGATATAGATATAGATATACATGAACTCCTATTAATACTTTGCTTTGAAGAAACACTCCACACTCATATAAGTCAGCTATATGAATCTAAGATTTTTTTGTATACTCACAGATAATTCTATAGTTGGCCACAGTTGAATAGTTACTAAAAAGAGAAAGGAAGTATGCCATTGTCTAATTTAATGCTAACAGTCAGAGGGATTAAAAATACCGTGTATTCATAAATATTTTGCAAGTCAAGTACTTATAGTCATGGAGAAACAAATGTAAAACATATTTCAAAGTTTTATGTTAAAAGAAATTTTCTTCAAATGTACTGAAAATGTCCCAGCATGAAACTAAAATGTCTTTGCTTATGTGTGTCTAGGGTCATTGCTTCACAACCTGTGGCCTGTGTAGAAGTGTCACAGAACAGAATTTTTTTAATTTATGATGGACTGTAGATAAACAACACAATGCAGATCGGCTCATAAACACCCACTCACAGTCACTGTTGAGAAAAATCACATGCCTATTAAGATTTTGAACTGTTACAAGCAGAGTATTTTAGAAGAGAAATCATGTATTCATCTCCAGCAGGGACCAGCAAATTCTCTCTGTAAAGGATCAGACAGGAGATAGCTCTGGTATCCAGAATAAGACCTCCCCACAGGAACCACACTTTGTGGTTGTAGTAAAATACAGCCCTAGACGGTACGTACATGAATGAGTTTGGCTATGACCAAAAAAATTTTATTAATGAACACAAAATTTGAACTTCACATAATTGTCACATGTCAAGAAATACCATTCTTTAATTTTTGTTAATCCATTAAAAAAACAAACCTGATTCTAGGTAGAATCAGCTACAGCTGGAAGATACTGAGAAAGCCTTGCTCAATATGTAGCTTCTCCAGAACGTTTTCATAGAATATTTAGTAGAAGCACTAAAACACTAAAATCAAACAGCAAAAAATAAAAAAGAATTATACTGAAATTTAATTGTGCAAAGTTCAATTTTTCATGAATACATTTATTTGGTTGGTTGGTTGGTTTTGATTAGATCTCACTTGGTAGTCTAGGCTGGTCCTGACCTCACCAGGTAGGCAGGCTTGGAATTCACAGACCCTTCCTGCCTCGGCCTCAGCAATGGTAGAATTACAGACATGCGCCACTACAATCAGCATGCATACATTTAATAAGCAATAACTGAGCCGTTTTCAGTGTGCGCGTTGGAGTGCGCTCATGTTTAACTGTGAATGGGAGTTCCTATCTCTCTGTGACTACGCATGCATTCACATCTCCCCATGGATGTGTTTGTGCCTGTGTGCGTTCATGTTTGCATGTATGAGCTCATGTATATATGCAAGCGTGCACTCGCAATGGTCTGTGAGCACATGCTCATGTCTACCCACTGAGTGTGAGTTCACACTTGTGAATGAGTTCGCCTCTGAGTGTATGTTCTTGTCTTCTGTGAGCACGTTCCTGTCTACTGTGATTGCTCCCATCTGTGTTCTTCTGTGAGTGTGAGTCCACACCTATTCGTGAGTGTGTATTTATCAGAATGCGAGTTCCTCTTTGTCTGTGTGAGCTCATGTCTGCAATTTACTTTTGCCTCACGTGAGTGTTCGTGTACTATGCACATAATCGCATCCATCTGAGACTGCGTGAAGTGCTGTCTGTGTGTGAGTCTCTGTCCCTTACATGCACACACTGCTTTGCTCTCCTAGGTTCCACTTACCAACCTGGCAGAACAAGACAGAAGCTACAGGAATGCTTGCTTGCCTTTGAAGGTAATTTAACTTTTCTTTTTTCCTTGTGTGTGTCATCAGGAGGGTGGCAGGACTTAGACCCCTACACCTCCCGGCAACGCCAACAGGCCCAGCCCCAGGCTACTTGCCCCTCGGAGACGGAACTGCACTGATCCCTCCAGTCTCTCTGCATGTCAGAGAAGTCTTTGGTCAGATGACCTGGAACCCCAGTGATCACGTGCAGAGGGGAACAGGGTGGGGGTGGAGGGAGGGAAAGGAGGGTTGGGGGAGGGACAAAAGGAGAGCAGGAAAGCCCTTGTCACCTTGACAAGATACGTATGTGCACAAAATGCTCAACTCCATTGTAAACCTTAAATTTTGCACTTGTACATAGCAATAGAATGGGGTGGGGGGGGGGGGAAGACAGGACAAACGTATCACACCAGATTTTCTAAATAAATGGAAGATATGCTTTAGAAACCTGAGGACAGGCCACAGCCACAGGGTGAGGCAGCTGGGTACTCTCTACTTGAAAGAAAGACAAAATAGAAATGGGCTGACATCACTGCTACTTACTGCTGGGCAGGGTGGCAGCAGCCAACTGGCCCAGGGCTCGCAATGCAGGGTGGAGCCCTCAGCCTCACTGCTGATCTGCTCTTCCATCTCATCTGGGGCTCTTTTCTCTAAAACAATATAGGTCATTTTCAAAGTAATTCTCACAGGCAATGCTCATAGCTATTGTGAAAATGGTAGCTGTCCACAGGCACAGGACTGCTTGTCTGCTACAAGGCAGGGGAGCAGGAGAGGAAAACCCCTCTCACCAGTCCACTGCCAAGCATTCTACATGCAGCACAGAAACCAGGGGAGGTTGACCATCAACGTTCTATCCCTGGACCCAAGGGCAGCACCTGCATAGGTCACGGGGCTGCCTGGTGGGGAGCCCTAACCTCTTGGGCAACAAACATAAAATCTCTTTATAACATTCTGCCATTGGTACCGTGCTGAGCTAAAAACACCTGGCAGGTCTCAGTCTCCTAAAATCTCCCTGTGCCGCTAATCCGGCCGTGTGCTGGGGTGTCCACTGACCACCAGGCAGGCAGAACCATAGGCTGCAAGTGTTTACGGCACAGAAACTCTGCCATCTCGGCTGGTAACATCACAGGTGGTGGTGGAGCACTTGCAGTGTGTGGCTGGGGGCTCAAGCAGGGCTTCGGCTGCACTCGTGAGCACCTTCCTTCTCTCAACATTAGTCCCCACTCTCGGGAACGTCCCCCTGATCCTCGCCGAGGCTATCACAGCGGGTGCCACTCAAGTGCAATGGTGGTGGGCGATCACTGAGAGGAAACCCAGGACAGTGCCCATGCCGGCGTGCTGGAGCCAGGCAGGGCACTAGGCAAGTGGAGCAGGGAAGGGTTCCAGGGGTCGGAGCAACGCTCTCCAAGCGCACTTCCTCGCACGAACACGCAGACTGGACGGGGTTGTCAGGCGTGGGAAAGAGGTGCTCTCGTCCTGGGGCCCCTGAGAGCATCTCAAAGTTCAGCCGGGGTGCCAGGAGGCCTAAGAACAACTGGTACAAAGTCGCACTAGGAGCAGCAGCGGGGGCATCGCTCCTCGCCGGTTTTAATGGGCGCACCTGTGGCATCTTGCTTCTGGGGATCTGGTCAGGACTGTTTGGAAATAGGCGTTCTCTGGGCAAGGGCTGAGCATCCACCCCAGGACTCAGCACACAAAAGACTCAGTCAGCACCACTGAATGCATAGGCTAGTGTTGAGCATCGATATCGGGGATACGTGTAAAATGTTGTGAGGACCATCTCTACCGTGATGAGAATACGTGACTATTAACATTCATGTGATGTGGCTCCAGATGTGAAACACACCATCTTTGCACTCTCATCTCAAGTGAAACTGATTTACTGTTTGGCCTGCATATTGTAGTTGTGCTGAGAAGGCACACCTGTGCTTCAGGATGGGCTGTGTCACCTCCCAGACACACCGGTCTGACGCCGGGGAAGAGCAGGCGCACAGTGGCCAAGGACCCACGCTCGGAACCAGACATGGCTGGATACAGTCCGCACTCTGCCGCGCACTAGCCGTGCAGCCTGGGCCGGTGCACCTCAGGCCTGTGCCTGCGTCCTGCGGTCCTGTGCCATGAGGCTCTGCAGAGATCGTGTTTGCAACATGAGAGCCGGCGCTTCAGAGGCAACGAGGGCTGATAAGGGCAAGACGAGTGCAGATGCCGGGCTGATCTGGGTCGACTGTTGGGGGGATTTAAATTTCTTCCCAGTTTAGTGTTACCCAGCTTTTTTTCTGTGTATCTGTCCTAATAATGTCTGTTTGTTCTTTGATCTGTTTGGCCTTTTTTGTTTTCTCTTGATGGGAAAAAATGATGTGATATCCTGTGTTACAAGAATGTTCATTCACATGTAATATTATATAAGAGTTTGTACACAGGAAGTCTGAATACAGCTACTTTAATTTGCATTTATGGTTTCCTGTTACTGATTTCACATATCTCTTCTTTTTTATTTTGAGTCTTTTTGATGAATTTTTTGTCAGTTTTCATACTTTTTAAGTCAAGAATTTGGTGGGGGCAGTGTTTTTTTTTCTGTTACTATTAAGATAACATTTTATTCATCATCATTTCCTTCATTTCTTTCTACATCTTTTTTAGCTCTTTGAGCATTGTTTAAAAAAAAATTGTTTTATGTCCTGTAGGTTTTCAATGCCTACTCACCCTCAGTGTCAGCAGAAGAACCACAGACCATGCTGTGACCTTAGCAAGATGTCTCGGCATGGACCACCTCCAGTGTTCATCTTTTCTTCCTCTAACTTTCTAATCTGCCCCTTTCCTGATACTTAATTTGCAATCTGACTTCTGTTTGCTGGGTGGGGATCTCAGCCAGTGACCTATGCTGCTATATGTCTGTTACAGTGCAATTTGAATTATAACTAGTATTGCCATGTTACGAGAGAATAAATTAGCATGTTCTTTCCTGGTGGTCTTTGTTTAAATGACTGTACTTTTTATTCTAGTACTGGAAATCAAACCCAGGATCTAATGCAAGCTAGAAAATTACTGGTCCTGGAAGTACATACCCAGCACATTTTCAGGTTTATTTTGAGACAAGATTCTCTAGTGCCCACTCTGATATTGAACTTGTGATCCACCTGCCTCTGCCTCCCAGATAGCTAGGATTACAAATCTATACCACCTTGCCTGACCTTGAATTATTAGCCTTGAAGTATGTTCAGAAAGAATAAACAACAAAATTGTAGGAAGACAGTAGTAACCATAGAAATATCCTGGGAATTCTCCTCATGGTTCATAACTGGATCTTGAAGAGTTTTTAGAGTGTCCAGCTGGTCCTCTGCCCAGCGCCTCTCTGGTTTGTCGCATCAATGACCAGTCTGAGTTCTTCCATTACTTTTCCTACCTTTTCACGTGTGATTTTTCTCTAAGCAGTGTTGTTATAGTTTTATATATTTGGAACTTTTGAAAAATGAGTATTAAAGGAATTTGAAGTAACGTCTTTACTAATACATAAGAAAATTCAACAGCAACAATTGTCAGTAGCTTGTATCTATTAAGCCTAAACCGTTAGTAAGGATTTTAATTACTTTCCTACATTAAGTTCTTCACTCCCTAACAACCACGATACAAAGAATATCATTGTTACCAGCTTTCTGAGAGGGAAAGTCGTCCCAAAGCAGTGACTCTGAAGTGGCCCACCTAAAAGGTGATACTGGGGAAAGCCCAGAGAAGACACTTAGCACCCCTCTTGTCCTGGGTGTCTACTCGCTGACCTTTCAGGAACACACTCCCACTGGAGGCCCTGGACTTCTTTCCTGCTCACCCTGCTTTAAATGGAGAGTTTCAATGATAAATAGAGCAATGGATGGTTCTTGGATTCACTTTAACTTCTACTGTCTGTGACCATCACTTTCCCCTCCACCTCAGCTGACAGCCGGCTAACGTACATACCTTTGTTTGGCTTTCTTGTCTTGGAATTTTTTCCTTGATGCTGTGCATTTTGCAGCGGGCTGTGTGGGAGTTCCTATTTTGCATCCTTCTGGCTTGGCTGGGACTTCTGAGTCCCGTGATTTGTTAATCCCAAGAAGCGTTGATTCACACCTACTCTGAAGCAATCTACAGTTTTCACCTCACTGGAAACAGTGGATAAAACACTTGCACCACCCACAGGCTCAGGCATTCGGAATGCTGATTTCACAGGCAGGAGGGACCCATGTGGGCCTGGCGGGACCGAAGGACTGGCTCAAACAAAGTCATCAGTGAGGGTTTCCGCAGACGTCCCTGCAGCAAAGATGGAGCAACAAGAGGTGGCAAGGCCTTGGAAAGATGAAGAATCTGATTTGGTGAGAGTTGGAGATGGGTTCAGGTCACTGGAAGCTGGCTTCTGATCCAGATGGAAGCAGCTGGGCTAACCAGGCTACCTCCACATCTGAGGGCCACTCTGAGACAGAAGGTCAGCTTGGGGTTACGAACATAGGCATGCCAATGGAAGACAGCTGTTTCTGTTTTCATTACAATTAACACATTAATTTACAAAATAATGGGTTTCATTGCAGCGTTTTAATACATGCTTATAACATGCTGTAACATCCACCCTCTCTGTTGCCTCCTCTAAGCCCTCTCACTCCTCCACAGGGACCTTTCCGGTTCATGTCGTCTGTTTCTTTCCTACCTTGCAGGTATGAGATAGAACAGGTAACACTTGTCTTTCTGAGTTTATTTCACTTCACACCATGATCTCCAGTTGTGTCCGTTTCTCTGCAAACGCCACGGATTTGTTCTCTCTGTGGCTGACATGCTCCATGGCCCAGTAACGTCCTGCACACACTGCCTTGTCTTTCTCCATCCAGCTGGCTCCCTACTCGGGTTACTGTAAACTACGTACGCGGCGATAAACGTGGGGCACACGTATCCCTAGAGTGTGCTGACTGCAGTTCTGGCAGGTATGTGCCCAAAAGTAGCACAGGTGGGTCATACAGTAGTCCCATTTTCAGCTTTTTGAGCAACCTCTGTACTTATTTCCATAGTGACTGTGCTGATTTACATTGGCAACAACAGTGCAGAAGAGTCCTTTTCCCCTAGCAGCCTTTCTAGCATTGGAAGAACAATATTTTCAATGCTGCTCTTAAAATTAAAAATTAAACTATTGACCTAATGAATTAAAAACAACTTTTTTAGAAAGCATAGCTGGCAATCCTTTTCAGCTTAGTGGAAGCTTTTCCTCATCTATCCTGGTTTCCAAAATAAAACTACCCTTGTCGCAAAAACAAACAAATGAGGTACTGGAGGAGAACTGAATTTGACTTCCGGAAGAGCGGGAAGTCTGTGTTATCGATTCCGCTTCACATTTGCCCACAGTGAAATACTCACCTGTGGCTGCGCTCTGCTCTTCCAGGATTGGGTCACAGCAGCCTCTTTGGCCTAAGCGATGGAATCAGCTGCAGAGGAGCCCAGCCAGCTCCAGCACCTGGCAGCGCAGCACACGCCCACCCTCCCTCCCTCCCTGGCTTCCACTGCTGGCCTCCAGCTCAGCTCCGGCGGGAAGGAGGGCCTGCAAGGTCTTTGCCTCCTAGCCACGGACACGGGCTCCTCCAGGCTCCCAAACCCTCAAATGAGTGCTTAGCCACGGTCAATTGTTATGATGCTCTCAACTGCTTTCTAAGAGACTTTGCATATGTGAACAGTTTTTAATTTAGTGTTAAGATTTCTGTATAAAAAATTCTTCCTCTGGCATCTCATTTAACCATTTAAATGGTTCAAAGAGTTGTTTTATGCCAAACCCTCAGTAAAATGGTGAAATTCAGTAAGATGTACATTTGAATTTGTACTGACACGTCTAGATACAGAACAGCCTAATTCTGGAGTCATTCTGCAGTTTTGGTCTACAATCTTGGTTTTGAGGGGCAGAGCGAACAGCCCACTTGTCTTCCTAAACATGTAGCACGTTCTTCCCAGTTACCTCACGTTTCCCCTTTTTCTAGAACCCACACCACCCCCCAAATTCTAAGGCTCAGCACAGCCTGCACCTCCTAAAACATTGTCTGTAGGGTAGATGTCAAGTGTTTTCCCTACAGCAATAAAAATTTTAAAATCAAAAGTCATGATTAATAGAGCTGACGGGAAACGGGGGAAACCCAGGAGCACTTGCGATGAGGTATGTGGCGAAGACATTTTGAGCTCTCAGCTCACAGAAACTATGACCAGATCCAGCCAGTGCTGTGGGACGACACTCACTGCTCCCTCCAAGGCCCTGGTGACCTCCAGCATCCAACCTATCGCCTTTCTAGGGGCCTTGTCACTCCATCATGTGGTGTTTCTGGTGTTTCCTTCATTCTCAAGATCAGCACCTCCTCTGGCTTCCACAACAACCCACCATCCCAATGCACTTCTTCCGGCCCCCCGGCCCACCTCCTCCTCCTTGCCGTCTTCGGGGCGGTGTCTGCAGTCTGGGTTGTGGGCAGCCTGCTCCTCTTGGGGCAGCTGTACCCTATGCGGGGCACTGTCGGGAGGAGAGCACTGCCTGTGCTCTTCCCCGCAACACTCCTTGAAAGACCAGAACATAATGTGTATCCACAGTGCAAGTCCAGCCATGACCCAGAGTGCAAAGGGAAGGCGATCTAACTGACGGGATGCAGAGAAAGCATTGGGGGGCTTGGTGCCCTCCTGCACCCCAGCACCCCCCCCCCCCAGCTGGTCTCTGTCTTGGGAGTGCCAGCCTTCTCTATGCATTCAGGCTGCAGGACTAGCTGCTCCAGTGCTACCTCCGCAGTTCCCTGCCCCTAGCCTGTCTCCCTGGCTGTTCTGTCACTCCCTGGATATGGTCCTCCAGCACCTTCCTGGACACGGAGCCTCCCTAGACCTCCACCTGCTTGAGTCCTTCCTCTGCTCACCATCGCCCATGGTTCTATCCTTCCAGAACTGAATGCTCTCTCTTGAAGGCCTTTCTCTTTATGTGGCTGCTCCTTACAGCTAAGACCACCTGTGGCCCTCCTAGTATACCCAGCGCACCCTGGCTTCTCAGCCCTCCTGCCTCAGCCTTGTCACCTGAGTCCAGATGTGCATCTAGACAACAGTTCTCCTCACAAGGTCTCATCTCAAGCTTCTAGCACTGACCTGTGCCACATACCAGACTGAGCTTCCAGCAGTCAGGCTGCTGTGGTCGGGATCTGGAGTAACCCCCCAAAGGCTCATGTATTTGGATGCAGTGGGAGGTGGATGCTTGGGGCTTGACCTTGAGGGACTGGATCAACTTGCTGAGATTGGGCCCAGGGCAGAGTTTTCTGGTGTATATTGCTTTGTTTGTTTGTTTTTGAGACAGGGTCTCACTCTACAGTCTAGGCCGGGCCGAACTCACTATGTAGCCTAGGCTGGCCTCAAACACAAGGCAATCCCCCTCCTCAGCCTCTCGAGTGCTAGGATTACAGGCATGTACCACCAAGCCCGGCTTATGTGCTGGTGAGGAACTGAACCGAAGCTAGGCAAATGCTTTAAACTCTGAGCTATTCTTCCCGCCCCAGGTGTACACAGTTGACATGTGGACCAGGAAGTGAGTGAGAGGCACTGACTGTGGGCACCAGGTGAGAGGGAGTGGGGGGGGGGGGGTACACCAGCTGACAGTGTGAACCAAGTAAAGCAAGGGAGAAGACACACTGTCATAGCTGCTTCCTGGGAAAGCTCCGGCTGTAGCTAAGTCTGCAGGCTTCACTGGGCTCCTGTGGGCAAGACTGTAGCAGCTCTTCTCCCGTAGGCTGTGGATGTTGGGCATTTTATCCCGACAACAAATAAGAAACTAAGACACAGACTCTGTTCTTCCTCATCCTCTTCCCTACCCTGGAGAGACAGCCTGGTATGGAACTGACCACAGAACACATGTACCTTGTCATGATCTGAGTCTCGCCTTTCTGCTGGTTTCCTACAATGTTAGAATCCAAGTGCGCACAGACAGCTCCAAGGACACCTCGTTTAAAACCCACTTCAAGGTTTCACAACTGTGACTTGCCCCCTACACTCTTAAGTGCTCCCCTGCTCTCTCATGCGAGCTCTCTCTCTCTCCCCCTCTCCCCCCCTCTCTCTGCCCTCCCCCTTTCTCTTTTGCAGTACTGAAGCCAGGCGCACATGTGGACAAGAACTCTACTGCTGAGTTTCATGCCCCAACTCGGCTCTTATTTGTGACCATTTCCCATGATCAGACACTCGTGTCTGTGAAGCAAGGTGGAATCTTCTCTGTCTGAGGGCCAAGCAGCAGTGGGCAGGCATCCCGAAGTCCCTCAGTAAAAGGACAAGGCAGGGCAGCTCCCAGACTCAGAGCCAGGTCTCCAACCTGGGGCCTCTAGGCATGCACACCCTGAGCCCCAGTTTTTCCTTGTCTCTTATAACCCTTCATATCCGGTGCAGCAGTCCACATTTGGAATTAAGGACCTGAAAGTGTCCACTTTCAAAATATAAGCCGCCTTCTGCTCAGGAAGTGGAGAACTCACCACAGAAATGCTTCCAATGCGTCCATCATGGTAGGTGTGTTCTTCCCTCGTGCTCATGGGTGAGAACATGCCCTCTCTCACACGCCTTCCAGTGCCTCCTTTGGAAATCCCAACAGTGCAAAACCACCTGAGCCCTGCTTGGTCAAGGCCCTGGTATTCTGACTTTCACTGTAAAAGAAAGTGTTGATTGCCCCAGGGCTGTTTGCCAAATGGTTTGAGGAACTGAAGCCGAAACTAACTTTTCTAATTTCCAAAATACTTTTTTTATTACCCCGAGGCAGCTTTCAGAGCCCAGCACAGGAACTGCCACTGTACCTCATGCTCCTCTGGTCAAGCTAGCAAGGCCTCCCCGCAGCTGGCACCCTGCTGATAGCCCTCTGGAGGCACAGGAGCCGCACACCAAGCACCATGCTGTGCACTGTCAGGGCAGGTAGACAGAGGCTCAGATCCTGCCCTCGGAGAACTCAGTCTGAAGGAGGAACTGCATGGTGTAAGAGACATAAAAAGCCATCTCCAGGCTGGAGGAACAGCACAGTGAGAGTGCTGGCCCAGCAGGCACAAGGCCCTGAATTCAACATCCCAGCACCATGTACCAGCGAGGTCCGGTGGCTCACACTTGTAATCCCAGCATTCGGGAGGCTGAGGCAGGAGTGCTGCTGTATGTTCAAGGCCCACCTGGGATACATAGTAAGTTCAGGACTGGCCTGGACTTACAGAGTATGATTCTGTCTCAAAAAAAAAAAAAAAGGGATCTAAAGATATAAATAATCAGCATATAATTTCAAACAGTATAAAATTATATTCAGCTGGAAGGACCAGGAAAGTTCAGACAGTAGTGTTGACGGAGGGATGAGATGTGGATGGCGACAACAGGGCTCCTTGGGCAGGACAGGCACATGGTATGTGGAGGACAGTGCAGTGGGCACCTCGTGGCCCAGTGGCCTGGCTCATCCCATCACTATGAATCAATACCTGACATGCACAATTTTAGGGAGGAAAGATTCGTGTTAGCTCACAGTTTCAGAAAGTCACAGTCCATTCACAGGTGGGCGGCTGGAAAATTGTAGAATCACGTAGTAGGCTGGCAGCTAGAGCCAGAGCCAGAGCCAGTGCTCCAGAGACATCGATCCTCACGGCAGCAAAACTGAGGAGACCGGGAGGAAGGGCAGAACCAGCACACGCCCCTCCAGGTCAGGCTCCAAGCGTCCACCCCTTCCATCCAGGCCCCCACCCCCTACAGTACACAGTATCTGTAGGTACGTGAGGCTTTGAGGGGACACTCCAGATCCCAACTACAACACCTCTCTCATAACAAACCTGAGCGTCCGTGAGACAGAAGCAAGCAGTAGCTAGGGCCACAGGACTACCGTGGCCCACATGCCATCTTCAGACTGAGCTGTAGCAAGTGCTAGCTTCCTGGTGGTGCCGACCTGTAATCCAGCACACTGGGGCGCTGAGGCGGGAGGATCTAGGGCAACCCTAGCATGTAAAACTTGGCCACTTAGCACAACCTTGTCTCTAAATCAAAACTAAAAAATGTACTGGGGATGTAGCTCAGTGTGGAGCCTGGGCTTGATTCCCAAAATGAAGACTTTTGGCCGAATCCCCAGTACCTCAGAAGGGGGCAAGCAACTTCTGACGCTGGGCATACATACCACGCTGCCGGGCAAAGTCAGCCACTGCTGCGACGTCAGCCCCGTGAGGCAGCCCGGACAGAGCGGCCGGCCGGCCAGGGGTGCGTGCCTTTCAGGCTGCTGCCTCCCGCCTGCTACTTGAAGGCCAGGCTAGTGAGACACGCTCATTTCGCCCACAGAAGCGCGGAGAGCCGTGGGACCGGCAGCGCGGCCTGCACCGGAAGCCACACCTTGCGGGCGCCGCCTCCCGCGCCCCCTCCCGGCGGCTGCACCGGAAGCCGCCTCCCGCGCCCCCTCCCGGCGGCTGCGGCCCCAGGCCGCCATTGTGCCCGAGACTGCCCGGCACCTGGGGCGGCAAAGCACATCTTCTGCTGGACTGATCAAGGACTGAGCCTCGGTCCTGCTCTTTAGGCTCGCCCACACGCGTCCCGGTGTCACCGTCCACAATTGTTCCCGGAGTCACCACTGCGGCCTCCAGAGGCAGCCGAGAGGCTTAGCATACCTCGGCGGCGGATTAGGGCCTCCTCAAAGGCGCCAGCCCAGACGTGGCTCTCTGTCTCAGCCGGCGCTGCCTGCGGTGCTGAGCCAGGGCAGGGGCTGCCTCTTGGAGGCTCCTCCCGTCCCGGGGCCCTGACTTCTGCCTGTGCTTGGGAAGGGCCCTCTCTGTGCTTCTCTTCTCCCTGGAAGGTGCAGGTGAGTAGCTTTCCGACCAGTTGTGCCTTGGTTCTGGAGGTCAACCGTGTCGGTGGGTGGACACCAGCTTTCCTTGTCCACCCTCAGCAATATCCTTCAGCCTAAAAAAAAAAAACAAAAAAAAAAAGAAGGCTATTGCTAACACTTAACTTTAAGAAATGGGAAGAATGCTATCATTGAGGCATATTATTTTTAGAATTTAGAAATAAAAAGAAATATTTTCAACTAATAATTGCACGGGGAAATACGATATATGATGTCCTGGGCAATGTGTCAAATTTTCAAAAAACTCAGTCAACCTTAGAAGATCAGTAATAACCAAGTGGGCAGCCCTGGGGACCTCTCCTTGCTGAGAAACTGTATCAGGAGAAGTCCAGTGACAAGGGTAACCCTACCAGCCCTGGCTTATGAGCTCCAGTTTTGTGGCCAACTTGGGTTGAGAAGTCCACAACTTCTGGCTTAACATGTGAGCCCAAAGTTACCTGCTTTCTCTAGCTGTGATCTTTAGAAACCAAGTTCTTCCTCTTAAGGAAAAACTAAGAAAAAGACACATTCTGCAGGCAGAAGCATCTCTTTAGACTGCTTAGCATGTGCCCCACACGGCTTCTTTTTTCTCTTACACAGTTTTGCCCACAAGTGATTGACCAGCGGCAGTGATGGAAACTCACACTTTTGTGTACAGCTGCAGAACTGGTCCCTTTTCACACAAAATATTGGCCAACAGAAGAAGCATAACCTGGCATTTGCCAAATGTTGACAGTGTTTCATTTTTCAGATACACAAAGCTGGCATGAACAAGGGTAGGAAAGAGTATCACTGCCCAGAGCAGCCTCATGTTGAAAATGTCTGGGTACCTGCTGCACAGGCACAGAAACCAGACAGGGAAAACTGTGCTAGACCTGACCACTCAAGCGTATACCAGAGGAACCAGGTCCTTCTCAAACACATGTTCCCAAACTGCCCCTTTTTATCTGGGTACAACCCATTGGACACTTCCATCTTGCCAAGTGGAATTGAGGTTGCGCACTACAAGATCCAACTCAACTCCTCAAACCTCCCGCCGGGTGAACACGGGCGGAGGCCCCACTCGCACTCATGGGGAGGCTTGGCCACGTCCACCTGGGTGGAAAGACCACATGCCAGTAACTGAGTAGGACACAGCTGAACACAGACGGATTGGTTCTGCCATTGAACAGAATCTAATTTTATTGATCTGTTACATAAAACAAGGCTACTTCTCTTCTGAAATTTTTAAAATAAATGTCAGTATATACCACTAAGCTTTAAAGCAAGAGGATTGTGACGTCAGGGCCATGCAGCCATGTGCAAGGCAGGTTGTGTGTGAGGTCTAGCTGTGGCTCTGCCCCTTTCCTGGAAGGCCTTCAGCCCCATCCACCAGGATATGGACCTTTGACTTCCATTAACTGTGGCAACTGGAGGTGATGCCCTGAACATTCACTAGTGCACACCATGCAGGTTCAGTGTTTCTAGTAAGATGCACCCTGCAGAAGGTGTCCTAAGTCTGGGTCTCAGGTCTTCTGTATTTATGAAACATTTATTAAATGCCTGCTGTATGCCATCTGCTGGCTGTTCTGAATGTTCACTCTAGCAAGGAGTGATTGATGTTTGAAGAGAATCACAGGGCAGCAGGAGGCGTGGGAAAAGGGCGTGTCCAGAGAACCAAGTCCACCCAAGGAGGGTGGAGGAGCACAGGGGGTATCTTGGCCAGAGCCCTGAGAGGAACTGGCAGCTATGCCAGAAGTTGGCAAATCAGTGTGTCCCTCAATTTCTACTGGGAGCAAATTGATTAAAAGAGAATAGAAATCTCTGCAGTGTGGCATTCTTGGTTAGTATTAGCCAATCAGCCCACTTTCTTCCACCTGCCTGAGGACTGGCACACCTCTGGGGCACGACATAAATAGCCGAACCCATAAAGCTGTAGCTTGGACGTGGGGTGTCCCACCGAAGCCTGTGTGCTCAGGCATGGTCCCCAGAGTGGCTCCGTGGAGAGTGGTGGAGCCTGTGGAGGGGAAGCGTTGGGAGAGATGGCCTTTGCATTCTGGGAGCTGACCTAGAAGGAGCACGTCCCAGAAAAGGGGGTGGAGGGCCCCTGTCCTCTGCTTCCTGAGCATGACGTGAGCAGCTTTTCTGCCATGTGCTCCGACTACAGTGTGCTGCCACTGGCCCAAAGCAACAGACCAGCTGGCCAAGGACTGAAATCCCCCAAGCTACCAGTCAAAATAAACCTTTCCTCTTTACAAGGTGGCGTTTTATTATAGTGATGGAAAGCTGGCCAACACACAAAATTTTCCCTATCTCTCTCCTTTTGCAGAGAAAGGAAGAGCGAACACATGGGCACCCAGGCCCCTGCACTACGCTCAGATGTGCTCAGGCCGCCAAGGCAGCCTGCCGGGTGGCGCCCAGCTGTGGGCTGCCTGCGTCCTGGACCATAGGCTTCTCCATGCTGGGGCAGCCCTCACAGCCCAGGCTGCAGGGATGGGTCTCCCTGTCCACAGTCCAGGCACCAGCCCAGGGAGCTCGTCTGCTTACAGAACCCACCCACTCTCTCTGGGAGTGAAACAGCGGTTCAGACAACAGGACAGGAGGACCATCCGAGATGAGTTGCCACGTTCACATTAGAGGTGATAAGGTGTCACAGAATTGCCCAGGGGCATGGTGACATGCAGTCCTAGCCCTCCACTCCCCTGACCTGCAGAGGGCTACGAGGAACCAGTGCAGTCCCAGCTCCACAAGGCCCGTAGCCTGTAGAGGGGCCCGCTGGCATCGCTGGGAGGCATCGTAGGGGGACAGGAGCCCTGTCATTCTCCCCTACCTCACACACACACACAGAGAGAAGAAAAGTGAAATTAATCTTCAAAGGCAAAGAGAAGGAGTTCCTGCCAGCCTCCTCCTCATTCTGTCCAGCCTCCCGGCGGGGTCACCGGACAATAGGTGATTACGCATACCATATGAGCCGCAAGACCCCAGACAAAAGGACTGCCTGGGAGCCAGAGCCCCGGCCCTGGGAGCCCCGGCCTCGGTTCCCTACCACTTCCTAATGGGCCTTCAGAAAAGGTGCTTTGAAATATAAAAAGACTGTCAATACCAAGGCAGAAAGCACAGGGGACGTGAGGGGACAAAGAGAAGCCCTGTGGGAGACGGTGAAGGTGCGAGGCTTTCTAGTCCGCACCATGTGTGATCAGCTTCTATATTTTATGTTTTATTCCTTTCAGGGGCCAAAATGAATGCCTGAGCAGGTCGCCCCGCTCCGAGGGTGCCAGGATGCAGCGCTGGTGCGAAGCCCTTTCTCAAAGCGATCAAAGTGCAGCCAAAGTGGTTCCAAGTGTCACCGCCGACGCAGCAGGAAACCAGTCAAGGGAGCTGGGGTGGGTGGCTTGTCCTGGGCCCAGAGAAGGGACAGGGTGAGTGGACAGCCAGAAAACAGACCACAGAGTACCTCAGACCACCACCAGGACGTGCAACCATGAGTGAGAAGAGGGCCCAAGGGGTGGACACTCAAGTTGCTCTGCCAATCCAACTTCTAAACATTAATGGCCTCCCAGGGTAGTCCTGTGTCACAGGACGACTTCGTGTCACTTACGTGCCAAGGGAGCACATTGGCAAAGACCACCCCACCGGACACTCAATGCAGAGTGTGCAAGGCAGGAAAAAAGGGCTCAGCTAGGCGAAGGCTGAAGACAAAGATGGGGCACTAACGTCACTTCCACACAGGGCTGAGGAGAGGCGCACATTTCCATCTGTCTGTCCAATGTTCTCAGCTGCGTTGCGGCTGAAATGCAGATGTGACCTTGGTGTGACCATGCCACGTTGCACAATGAGGGCATTTGAGCAGCAGCCCACCGACCCACTGGGCAGTTTTCTGTGTCCAGAGAGCTCCTGGGGCCTTTCCTGTGACAGCCACATGCTGAGTAGGACTGGCGGGTACAGATTGGGCCAGAGACAGAGCCCTGGGCCGAGAACCAAATTCTGCCTCCAAATCAAGGTGAAGATGCGATGTGTCTGCACCAGTTCCCCAGGATGAACGTGATTATTACGTATCAAAGCACATGCTAATAAGATAATGATCACCATTAAGAAAGCTGCCCTACAAGATGTGAAGTAAACTGAAGATTTCTTTCTCAAAGGGAATGGCCCATACGAGACAGCAGGGGAACGCGGCTTAGTTCCGAGTAGAGATCAGGCGAGACCCAGCCACTGCCCCAGTGCCAGCCCCAGGTGGGGCCAGCGAGCACCCAGTTTTGAAGGCTGCCTCAAAGGACTTCTTCTAGCCGGCTGGCCTCCACCTGCCCTGGCCACCCAGAGACCTGCCCTGCCTCAGTCACATGCACAGTTTCAGGGAGCTTCTAACAAAGGCGTTAGCCAAGAGCAGCTGGGAACCAGAGGCAAGGTGACCTTCCCGAGCACTTAGCAGAAAAGGAAAAGTCGCCAGCAGGAGTGAACAGCGTCCCCAGCTCGTGTCCCCAGTGCAGCCACGAGATAAAGCAAGCCTCACCAAGGCGGGCCCAGAGGGGTGCTCAGGGCACAGGGGTGCCGGGTAGGGCCCCTGTATCGTCAGGAACGAGGTTGCTAAGTGGCAGTGACACTTGCGTACCCAGGCCGGCGGCACACGGAGCACCCAACGCTGCCTCGGTCCTCACGTCCAGATTTCAAAAGATGATTAAGGAAAATGAAAACAGAATGACCAGCTACCAAAAGCAAATCGGAGGGTGTGGGCAAGTTTAATTATTCTAATAAGATGTCTTTTTGAGGGTCCCTTTGGTCATCAGGCCCAGACGGAACATTCATTAACGTATTACACTGAAGGGGAAAAAGAAGAAATCTTCTGTAACTTCTTAAGTGCCACTCTGTAACCTTTAGTCCCTTCGTTCCCACTTTGGCTGCAAGGGTGTAAACCTGTAATTAACAGCTTCGTTATTACCTCTGCAATGGTAATTGCCATGTATAGCCTTGAGGTAGGAAGAATGAAAAATCGTTTCTCCCGGCTCTCCCGGCTCTCGGCCCCACGTACAGAGGCCCCTGGGTTGTTACTCAGCTCTTGCCAGGATTTCACCTTTCACCGGAGCCTTGTGCTAACGGGGCATGTCCCGCACGGTGACCTCTTCGGGAGACGATCAATACATATACTGTAATAACTCCCCGGCTTGCACAGCAGCCTGGAAAGAAAAGGGAGGAAAGGCGTAGAGGCTAGGCCGGCATTGGATTATCAATTATCACGAAACCGTCTGCAACTTCAAAGGGCGTCAAGCTGGGGACGCAAAGTTTATCAGGACTGTAAGAGGCCGGCGGTTATCTCCGTGTGGCCTGGTTGCAGAGCGGGAAGGGGCAGCTGGCTCTGGTCTGCGGGAAAGAAGAATAGGGAAACAGCATCTTCCTCGGAGCAGGAACCGCTAGTTTTGCATCGGATACTGACGGTGAGCAGAACCCCCTGGGCTGACCGGCCGGAGCGAGGGCCCCACTGCAGAAGTCGCGCAGTGCCCTTTACCAGAACGCTGGGGTCCACAGATGGCGAGCCGCGTGTCCCAGGCTGACACGTCGACAGGCGCCAGGGCTGAGTGGGGGGCTGGTGACTCCAGAAGGGCTCATCCTGGGGAGCGCAGGCACTGGGGCAAGAGAAACACACTCCGGGAAGCCAAGCTTCCGAGCTGACCTCACTTCCTGATCAGACTTCAAGAAACTTTTTTTTTTTTTTTTTTTGCTTATTTTGGGATTTTTCCAGTGGGATTAATGAGACTTCAATTTAACCCTCAGTATCTTAGAACTAACTAGAACAATGGAAATTTAATGTAATGTTTATCAATAAAGAGAAAAGTCCTCTGACTAAAAAGATAACAAAAACAATTAAAGTCCCGTGTGGTCACAAGGCAGTTAATGGACAACCCTCAGGTGGCCTCCCATACCCCGAAACAGAATTCCTTTTGCAGCTGTGCGCACAGCCCTCCCTGGCCTCTCTCCACCAGGCCCAGTCCCCAAACCCAGTAACCTGAGAGCCACCCATAGAGAGCACCCAGGCCACGGCCGCAGCGCTCAGAGCCTGCCCCCAGGGCCCTTGGCTTTGGCTACTACCACCTTCCTTTCTGCTTCTTCCTGAGAGACATGGGCCCTGCCACCCGCGCAGCCTCTCTGTTTTGGGTTTTACTAAGTTACTGTTCCAGATGTTTTTGATAGGACAGCCTGTGACCAAGTTGCCTATGTATTTTTATTTTGTCACACCGATTAATTCTTGACTTTGCAATATTATGTCTGCATAGCTTGAAAAAATTAAGCACAGGGAATGTGTTTTCATTTCTCACTTTGTTTTAGGAGCTCAAAGGAGAATGTCTCTACTTTTTCTAGGAATAATACATATGAAGGGCGATGGGCTGCTCAGAGAAAGAAAGAGATGCCGAGAGCGGGTGCAGAACCGGGCACACAAGGTGTCTTCCCCTACCTACTGCTCCATTCTGTCCACGAAGAATGTAATCACGGATTGCTAGCATAGTGGAAAGCAAATTCACATAGTATATCTGAAAATAAAATAACATTTAGCTAGAGGAAAAATATATAAATTAGTATTCTTCTTAAATTCCCGACATACAGAGGCAGTCAGTACCTATATTTTCCCCTAATCTTTCTGTGTATTTTTACATTGTTTACATCATGTAGTTTTCCATCTTCCTTTTTCATAAAATTTTATAATGAGTAGTTTTCCCTTCCTAGCAAACTCTCACAGTTTAAAAGGGCTGCAGTCGTCTTTCTTAGAGAAGACAGTGGCTAGAGTCCTGTCTGCTGGTAGCTGGTGGTAGTTAGAGGCACTATTCCATCATGTAGCACTGTCCCCGGGCTAGGGCGAGGCTAGGGTTAGGGTTAGGGTTAGGGTTAGGACTAGGGAGTTGGGGTTAAGGTTCGGGTTACGGTTAGGGCTAGGAAGTTAGGGTTAAGGTTCAGGTTAGGGTTAGGGCTAGGGAGTTAGGGTTAAGGTTAGGGCTCGGGCTAGGGTAGAGTTAGTGCTAGGGATACAGCTAGGACACTAGGGTTAGGGTTAGGGTTAGGGACCTCACAGCTTTTCGCTAGTTCTTCAGAAAGACCTGGTGATCCCCACTGCCCCGTGGAAGCAGGGAAGCAAAGTGCAAGCCCTACACAAGCCCTCCCCTTGGATGCAGACGAGGGTGCAACCATGGCCGGTGCTCACTGCAGAGCCAGCCAGAGGCTCACACCACTCAACACATTTCCAGCAACATCTTCATCCAAAGTGATTTCTGTGTTTCAAGTTGTCCCAGTTTTTGTTGTTGTTCAGATACCTTTTTAATGTACCTGACTTCACCCAACCACTCCAAATGAATCCAGAGCTACTGAACTGTACTCAGCTTGGTCTTATTTCCAGTTGCAGCAGTTATTGGCAACTCGGATTGGTAGGTGTAAACGAAAGATAAGAGTCCCGGGTTGAGGGCGTAGCCCTGTGATTAGAATGCTTGCCTCTAAAGCCTGAGGCCTTGGGGTATGATCCCCAGCACCACATAATAGCTGGGCTTGGCAGCACACACTTGCAATCCCGGTAATTGGAAGGCTGAGGTAGGAGGATTCCCATGTGTTCAAGGCCACCGAAGGCTGTATAGTGAGGTCAGAAGTAGCCTGGACTTCAGAGCAAGATCCTGTCTTAAAAAAAAAAAAAAAAAAAAAAAAAAAAAGGATGTCAGAACCTTGGGTGTTCCATAAAACAAACAAAAAGAGCCACAAAAGGGAAATAGGTCCTCGAATTCACAGAGGTTGATTGTGTCGCCTAAGAGTCAAGGAAATGCCACTTGGCCTTTTTCAAGTTCTAAATTCATTGTCACCCTATTCCAAAGACCTTAGGGTGACAAAATCCTCCTCCCACCATGAGAAGGTGAAACAGCCCCAGCTCCACTGGTAGGATGGGAATGGGACAAGGGGGACCCACATGTCCTGATAGTCTTACATGGGGCTCAGGGCTTCACCATTAACACAGAAAGTTGGTAGGGATTATTTCAAATGATGCTGTCTAACTTTAAAACTTCTAGAATAAAATGAGTGAGATATTGGGAGTCAGGGAGGAGGGGGGAAGGGACAGAAACATCAAAAAGTTAGAGGGGAGGGGATTGTGATGACAAAGTGCCCAAAATTCTCAAGCTTAATGTAACCATTGTATTATACATATCTATACACCAATAAAAACGGTGGCAAAGTTTGTAATTCTGATTTTCAGGAGGGTCAGCCAACCAAGAAGAAAACACATAATAGATATTTACTCTGGGAAGTGAACTCAGTTACGTGGGTGTCATGAGGCCATCCTCCACAGAAAGTCTTCTGAGGATGGGTGTGCAAGTCAGGAAGAACATCATCTAATGGCTGCAAATTGGCATTCTTATTAGCATTTTAAGGGGGGAAATCAAATGAATGAATTTCCCTTTCCACTTTGAAAATAAGGATGCCATCACATGAAGAAACTTCTGTCTCCGAAAAGACACTACAGACTCCTTCCTCCAGTCTAGCAGCCATATTCATGATGCAAATCACTTAAACATTCTTCAAAAATTGGAGCCCCTTTCTCTTTCCTGCAATGCCTTTTGCTACCTATTAATGAGTCAAATTGCTAGTCCAGACATGCTAGAGAAAAAACAAGCGCCAAGCTGAAAAAGCATTTGGCTTTTATGTGTGTGCTTTCTGAGATAAAACGGAACGATACGTAATCTTGAATTATGTCATGAAGCAGAATGCTGTGATTTCCTGGAAAATGTGGAGCTAATCAGTTATTCATTTAGGAATTAACTAGAGCATCAATTGTCAGATTAACCCCTTTAAAATTCTCAAAGTCCTTTTCTTGGCACTAACACTCCAAGTATACTGAGCCCTTTGTGTATATTTAAGCAGGAAAGGGGAGAAGGCTTTCTCATGCGCCAAACGGAAAAAGAAAACAAAAGTATCCTTTGCTGCAGTTGTTAGGCGAGAGCCCTTGGTGACTTGCCACAGAGGCTCAGACACCCACAGCCACGGCCACAGGCCTCACCACATGTGTGTCCCTCAGGCAGGCGCAGGCTCTGCAGACCCCCGGTGGAGGCTGATGTCACAGGGCCATGCCCCGCAGCTTCCGACGTGGACCGCAAATCCAACACACCAACGCACTCCAACCCCCTCCCCACGTCCCACCCCACCCCAACCCCGCCCACCCCACCCCCTACAAATTCCACCCTGTATTCCAGCAGTAGAGATTCTTGCGCACTTCCTTGGTTCAAAAGTAGCAAACCTTAGACCAACATTGCCTTGGGATGTACAATCGAAAATATAAAAGCTCACACGGTTTAATTTTAGCAAAGAGTTCAGAATTGTCTGTCAACACATATCCGGTATCTCTGTACATACAAGGCATCTCATACTGCTCAGTACGCATTTGCCTGGGTACTAGATAGATTTTCTTTTCTACCTGGTTTGAGTTTGCCAGTGTGTACCGAACCAAGGCCTGTCGACATGCCAAGTGCCAGATGGGGTGCAGGAAGGCTAGGATGCCCCAATACGCAACCCAGCAGCCATCGGAAGGAAAGGAGGGAAACAGAAATATGTCCAAAAATTATAGGTAAAATTTTCAATATAAAAATGCAGCCGGAATTGGTGGTGTATGCCTGAAATCCCAGTTACTCAGGAGCCTGAGGCAGGAAGATCATGAGTTCAAGGCCAATCCAGGCAATTTATCAAGACCTTGTCTTAAAATTTAAAGAGAAAATGTTTATAAAGGACAGGGATGTAGCACAGGGGTAGACTGCTTGCCAGCACATGCAAAGCCCTGGGCACCGTCCCCAGCATTGGGCAAAAAAAAAAAAGAAAAAGAAAAAGAAAAAGAAAACACTAAAGCACCTGAAAATGTTGTACATACTTCTCTATTACCTCTGCCCCCTCACACATTCAATACATACTTTAAACATAATTTTATAGTTCTGATGCTTTGGAAAGAAGCTTTTAAAGACAACTTTCAAAGACAAGCTTTGTGATGCCTTTAATGGAAATCTGGTATGTGAACCTCACTTGTGGGGGTAGGGCAATAAAAGTCCCTTTTCATTCCAATCTCCCAAAGATAAACTCATTTTCTGAGGTCACAGGCAGAGGAACAGGAGCAGACGCAGCACCACAGAGAACGTCACCACTGGATGCAGGGATGTTCTGGTGACTTGCTCACACACGTCGCAGTTTACACTTGCCCAGAGCGATGGGGTGACGCAGCTGTGACACACACAGGCCAGGGTAAAGATCGCAGTAGATGTCAGGGTTTAAGTCATTCCAGAAACTCTATGCACGAAAAGCAAGATGTCTGAACACCTTACCCCGCCCCCCACAAACCCATAATAAATATTCAGCTTTTTGCTGCCATAACATCTATCATCAGTGACCAGATGCTGGTATTTCTATCAATTAAGTCATTTGCCCAGCTGGTGTCACTGCCATTGTTAAGGACACTTAGGATATTGAAAAAAGGTCTGTGCCTGATAAGATCACCAATTTTGTATTTTCGCATATTATTCTCCTGCTACAGCCGACAACTGACATTGTTGTGATGTGCCAAGCCCTCCCAAGAGCAAGAGCTAAGCATGGAGCCACTGAGTTGAGGGTCAATGTTCTAACTTGTAGAGTACATCAGTGGCGTAATGGTCACTGAGGCAGACCCATGCCTGCGAAGCCCCCACGCTGCGTGCTGTGTCCGGCATGTGGCTGTGAGGCAGGGGCAGACCACTTTACGCAAGTGCACATGCTGCGAGGATCTCCCCTGCACGTCGCACGCGGTTGCTTTCTTCCCGTTTCTCTTCTCCAGCATTCGTCTTGCGGCATCGTCCTCAAAGCCAGACGGAAGCACCCTGGAGCGCACAGCCCCCGGTTTTATGACCATCTCAATCACACTGGTTACGCAGCATGATCTCTTACCCTGTTCATCACCCTTGAGCCCAAGCAACTCTGCCTTTGTTAGTTTGTTTGTTTGTTAGTTTGTTTGTAAGTCTGAGCTACCTCTAAGGTCAAGTTTCTCCACGGTCAGTGATACGCAAAGAAGCAGGTCAGGTTGTTAAGGCAGCTTCAAAATATGCTTTGCTCAATATTTTTGGGCAATAGTTGTTTTCTTTTCACCAAATGCATGAACAGGCTCAGCAATGACTTTTCTAAACAGCAATTTATTTACATGCACAAACTCCGCATTTGTTTAAGATCGGCCTCTTTTTCATAATAATATATTCCTTCAGGCAGCAAGTTCACTAGAGACAAATATGTCACTCTAATTTTATTTCAATTTTTAAATTTCTTTTGTTATAAATACAATATTCCTATGGGTTTGATTGTTAACAACGAACAGAACAGTCAACACTTACCATTTCATACCAAGTGTGTTGTGTGCGTTATCTCGGCTCCCTCTGCAAGCCAATGAGGCTTAAAACATTTTCATTTCCATTTTTCACACTGAGAAAACTGAGTAGAGAAAGACGAACAGTCTTGTCCAAGGTCATACATCCCATGAAGAGCAGAGGCGAGCACCTCACCCAGCCTGGTGTCTAGCCACCTTCCTAATTTGTCAGTGGCAAACCTGTCCCTTACATATCTGTCTCCTGGTCACTCCATTTGAGTGCTGGCCCTGTGCCCGGGACTGTTGTAGGCGCTGAGAACATGGTGATGAGGAGGGCAGAGTTCTGCTGCTGCTGTGAGCTGACCTTTCGGCACGGGAGCGAACCCAACACGAAGATGAATCCGTGGCCACTGGGCATGTGGGTGAGTGTAGCGTCATGAGGAGCCACCAGGCCCCGAGGATGGAGGGCGGGGAGGCTGTTCACACGCAAGGACATTGGGCCAGAGGCCCTGCTCGGATGCAGTCAAGTGATCCTTTCCCCTCCACAGCTGCCAAGCCAGGTGGCCACTGCGCCAAGGTCCTCCTCATGCACAGCACCCAATGTGTGTCAAGACAGTGCCCAGGCAGATGCAGGGCTGTACAGGCTACAGAACTGGGGCTGGGGCAACTCCATCCGCAGAACCCCCGCACCCTCCGCTGGACCAGTGCGGTGGGACAAAGCAGTACGTGATGTTGCCATGGGGCAACATCATTGTGGGAGCCTCAGCCCCAGTGGATGCAGCAGGCCCAGTGATGTGACCCGGCTCAGAGGCCACAGGGTGAAGCGGCCACGCCAAGCACAGGCGTCACTCCTTGAAGGAGGAGAAACTCATGGAGCAAACCAGGACCAAAGCCACCACCCCAAACTGAGCTCAGCTGGACCCAGCGAGGGCAGCCATCACCAGCAGGTGCTGTCACTCATGCAAGACGTACTTGGTACTGGGATGTGCTTGTTTGTTCCAGGACCCCTCAGCAACAGTGACATGACCTACTCACCGACCCTCTGCCCTGAGGACTGTGGGCTCATGCCCTGAGCAGTGTGGCCGACTTGGTTCTACAGGACACAGCTTCCATCCAGGAGCACTTGCCTCACAGAGAGGCAGACAAGAAGAGCCTGGCAGCAACCGCCCAGTCACCCCAGCTCCCTCAGGGCCCAGGAAGCACCCAGCACAGGGCCCTGGCTGGACAGCCTCCTTAGCCGTGGTCCTACCTGCTGCCTGCTAAGTGGTGGACCACGCCGCAATTAGCATAGTGCGACTCTTACGCGTTCAACGAACAATCGTGAAACCAGACTCATGAACATTGTTCTCAGGGAGGCCACATGTCCAGCCTCGGGAGAAACCCACCTGACGTCTTAAAATGGAACAAATCTCTTCCTACCAAACCCTACACAGGAACACTGTAGGTAACATAAGGACAGCCTGCTCCCAGCAGAGGGCGCACTGATTCGCAAACAGTATTTGGTACCACAGAACTTCAGAGTAGAAAGAGGGAGTCTCTGGGAGTCGGGAGGGCTTTTTTAAAAAAGAGCTTCACCCGTGGAAAGCTTGGAAAATCAACAGCTGGGGAGAAAAAAGACCAAAGAAGAAGAAGAAGAAGAAGAGGAGGAGGAGGAAGAGGAAGAAGAAGAGATACTTATTATAAAAGCATCAAGCCTACAAGCAGGGACAAACAATTTTATTTAAAATTATCATTAGAAAGACTCTAAGTCACAGCGTAGCGCTAGAGGTGACCCCCAACCCAGAGCATATTCACGCGGGCCGAATGTATTCCCTTTGCTACACAGATCACCATACCCAGCAACATGAGCTCTACCCATTCTCAGATACACCACGTACCACAAGACTCATCTTGGAGAACACCCATGGGTGGCAGCAATTTGGCAACAAAATCAAGTTGGTGGAAACTTGGAAAAGCTTTTAGGTGAGAAACCTAAAAATTTAAAAAGAATGAAAAACTCACAAAGCAAGATTTTGTGAATTTTTTTGAAAGGCCCCCCGAAGCCTTCATTTATAAATAGTTGAGTTTCTGTGTCACCAGTTTTCTCCAACAGTTTCAAAGGAAGTCCTGATTTTATTCAGATTTCTTACTCATTTAATACAAAGAATAAATGCCCAGGAGCCCCATCAAGGGAGTGCCTTGCCTATGGCAAAATTCTCCATTTTGTATTTTACATACACTAAACATTCTCCAATAAATAAGTAAGTAAATAAATAAGGGGCTGGAGGAATAGCACCATGGTTAAAGTGTTTGCCTTATAAGTGCAAGGCCCTGAGTTCAACTCCCAAGTTGGGCTTGATGGTGCAGCCTACTGTAATCCCAACACTAAGGCAGGAGGGTTGTTGCGAGTCCAAGGCTAGCCTGGGCCACACAGTGAGTTCAGGAGCGGCCTGGGCTACCGAGTAAGATCTCAATAAACAAATAAATAAATAAGAATAAGTTAGCATTCTCAAGCACTCGCAACACATAAGAAGTTTCTTGCTCTGTACCTGTTAATGTAAGCCACATGCAAGTTGTACACTTCAGAGAATTGTGCAAGTATTTGGGAGTACTACGAGCAGTCTTTAAAAGCAGTCCATCACTTACAGTTTCTAACTATGATGATCGAGGAGCAACTCCATGCTGTGTCATAGAAGGTGTCTGGTTTGGAATTTGGCCAAAATTCGGAAGACATACATCTCCATTTAGTAACAAAGCCAAGAAAGAAAAACTCATGGGAAGCATGGAAAATTATAAAGGAACCTTGTATTTCTATAGTAGGAAATGTTCTAAAGGGGTTGGGCACACCTTTGCACTGTGATTTGTAAGATTTCTTGGTTATCACTTCAGGTACCAAAAAACATAGCAGAGAATTGTATATTCATAGGAACATGAATAATTTACTTCTAAGCTGAATGATGTCCTTGGGATTTTCAAGGAAATTTCAGAAATGCTCATCTGACATTCCCTCTATAATGGGACATGTAACAGGCCTGAGCCTTTCATCAGGTATTTATTTGAATGGACTGTTTTCTTCTGAGCCCCTTTGGCACAGGGTAAATTGGTGGGTAAAGTAAACGTATTCAGGTGAACAGGCTTGATTGGCACCTCTAGCCCTTCCAAATGAGAAAACAACACCTACGATTCCATAGCACACGCCAGCTCAATCGTTTCTGCTTGATGTACACAGGCTCCCTTAAAGACTACCACTCTACTAAAATCTAAATATTAATTACACAAGGTGGAACATTTGATAAAGGGAAGGGGATCTTTAAGTCTCCACTTATCTCTGGTACCGTGAATATTAGAATTTTTCAAAAAAATGATCAGCTAAGTCCAGTGCTATAGAGCGGTAATGCCAACACTCTGTGAGGCTGAGTTAGGAGGATCACAACTTCAAGACCAACCTGGTCAACTTAGCAATTTAGGAAGATCTTGTCTCAAAATCAACAAACAGAAAATGGGGCTGGTGATATAGCTCAATAAAAAAGGCCTAAGCTTGATCCCCAGTACCATAAAGAGAAAAGAAGAAAGGAAGGAAAATTGGAAGAAAGAAAGAAAGAAAGAAAGAAGAGAAAAGAAAAGAAAATGAAATCTGGTGTGAGATTTTGTAGAGTGAAAGCGCACATCCAGAAAGTTAGATACTAGAATCCAGCACCAAGAAGACAGCTGCCTTCTGAATAGAGGGGCTCCTCGCCACCTGCCTGCCAAACCAGCTAGTAAAACAAAGTGAAAATGAAAACACAAGCATCACCAGCCAGACGTGGTAGCATGAGCCAGTTACCCCAGAACTCTGGGAAGCTGGGGCAGGAGGATTGAAAGTTTATAGTGAGATGCTGCCTTAGAATAAAACAGATTTGGATGATTCAAGACCCCCCATATCCATCCTCTTACCAATAACAAATATAGCCTCAGAAGAAGGAAAGCAGGACCCTGGCAGCATGAGCTATAACCCCAGCACTCTGGAAAGGTGAAGCAGGAAAATCACAAGTTCGAGCCCAACCGGGGAAAGTCAGTGGCTTAGCGAGACCCTGTCTCAAAATCATAAGTAAAAAAAGGGATGAGGATGCAGCTAAGGGTGAAGGCCTGGGCTTGAGCCCCAGTACCACCAACAAAAACAAAAGTGGAAGGAGGACTCCATCATGTCACTTGGTCTTCATATGCAGCAATTATTGCACAATCATTAACAAGCAGATCCACCAGGAAATTAGACAGCATGACCACCCAAAACAGAATACACAATTTACACATACCCACAAGGGGTCTGGATGCAGGATGTAATGCCAATTTAAAATTATACTGCCGGTACAGCTGAAGAGGTTATCTTTAAATGGTTGATAGAGAAATATGCACAAACCATCCAGTATTTAGTGGCTTGAAACTACCACCACTTGTGCACGTCTCACTGAGCTCGGCCGTCGAGGCCTGCCTTGCGTGGAGACCTCTCTGGCTTAAGCCACAGTTAGCTGTTGTCAGCTGGGCAGACACTCACTCACCTTTCCTGAGAATGCCAGAACATGGGAAGTGGGCATGACTCAGTCTTCAGGAAATTTCAATCCTTTATCACACTGGTGGAGCTTGTTCACACAGTAGCTACAGTGCTCTCTGTTTGAGTACACAAGATAAAATGCTTTTTCAGGGCATAGGTCAGAATTCACACATCACTTCTGCCAGATCCTGCTGGTCAAAACAAGCCAAAAGCCCACCCAGATTCAAAGAAAAATAAAATAATAAAGATACTGCAAAGAATTTCTGATTATTTCACAATATGCCATAGCTAGAAATAAGGAGATAAGGGAAGTGAAGGAGAATAGCAACCAATTTCAAGTTGTAGAACTAAAACATATAATAATAGAACATAAATAAATAAAACTAAATAAACCCATGAATAAACTGAAGAGTAGATGAGATACAGCTGAAGAGAGAATTAGTGAACTGGAGGGCTTAATCATAAAATATCTAGAATGATATATGGAGAGCCAAAAAATGGAACACAAAGAAGAAATGCTTAGTAAAATGGAATACAGTAAGATGAATTGATCAAGATGTATTTAGGATACTAGAAAAAGGTAAGAGTGAAAATAGTACACAGACTATAGCAGAAAAGATATAGACAAACAAGCCCAAAATGTTGCAAGGTGGCAAGTTGTAGATGCAAAATGTCTTATGAACACCAGTCAAAAATAACAAAAGCAAACCACATATGGACATATTACAATAAATTTGATTTTAAAAAAGATATTGTGCAGAAAAAGTACAGAGAGAGGGGAGAAGAGGAGGAGGAGGAGAAAGGAGACGAAGAAGAAAGAAAATCTCTAAAATGACAAGAAAACGAGCATTCTTAGACTGACGGTGGACTTCTCAAAAGAAGAAATAAAAACTGGAAGACAATAAGATGATATTTTCAATTTGCTCAAAGAAAACAATGGCCAAGATAGAAATCTATATGGAGTTCATATTCCGCCCCCCAAAAAACCGAGAGAATTTGTTACCACCCAACACCAGACCACAGTTAAAACAGATTTAAATAGGTCTTCCTCAATAAGTAAGAGGATAAATAGTTTTTTGTTAATAAAGAAGAAAGAGTTGTGGTTATTTGGGGCTTTTTTGTTTTTTTCAATGCTGGAGACTGAACCCCAGGCCTTTGCACTGAGCTACATCTCCAGTTTTTTTGAGACAAGGTCTTGCTAAATCATTAAGTTTTCCGGACTGCATTTGAACTTGCAGTCTTCCTGCCTCAGCCTCCCAGAGTTCAGAGATCACAGGTGAGTCCTAGCATGCCTAGCTAACAGAGGAAGTATTCTAAAACATTAGAAGAAAACAAAAAATTTGATCTGTACAACAACTGCCGGATACAGTTTAATTTCAGGAACACATGGATTGATCAAACTATAGCCCATACTGAGAGGTAAAGAAACTCTCAACAAATTCAAAAGGATTGCCTTTATTCGAAGTGTCTCTCTGACGTCAGTGCAGCTAAACTTCAGGTCAACGATAAAATGTTAAGTAGTGAATCTCTATATGCCTGAAAATCAGGACAGCTACGAACAGACTTTTCAGAATCCTCTCTAGACAGCAGTCCACATTTTGACAATTGCTAAGCTATGCTTTTATGATCTGCTCACTTTTCTCTATACATGTTGCTCTTCTATCAAAAAAACAACCCAAAAGTTCAGCTAGGCGGTAGGAAAAGTCCCAGCCCTGGCCTAGACTAGGCGCCATTTGGGTGTGCACTCTACCCACCACATCCGTCTGGTGCAACAGTGCCTGCAGAATGGGGCGGGGGGGGCGGGGGGGAGCGGAAGGGGTGACCCGGGATACAGGGAGAATGTCCCTTTTGGACGCCCAAGTTCTGAAATAATTCGTATTTTTCTCCCATGCGTGAATCCTGTCCTGTAACCACATTTCCCAGTTTTTGTAGCATCTGATATATCTGTAAATTTGTCAAATAAAAATGCGTCTTACTCTGTTGTCTACGCAATGTAAATAAGAGCTCAGCAGCACTGACCACGCAAGGGAATCGGCCAGCGCGTCTCGTGCTTAGAGCGCCTCAGCTTGCTGAGTGGGATGTCCCGGTTCCTGTCCATTCAGCGTTCCCCAGTCACCGATTCTCAGGTGAACAGGAAACTCTCTGATACACCTGACAGCAAACTGCTCAGCAGCGAGGCTGAATTGCACCTGTGAGCACCAGGTGGGGACGAGAGCACGGACTGGTAACGGGCCCCTCTGTGCACCTGCACCCCCAGGAGCAGCTCTACCCCACCCAGTGCCCGGGGCTCTCAGAGCCACCCTCGTCAAAGACACACCGTCAAAGAGGCAGCGGCAGCAACCTTACAAAGTTGCCCTGAGGGTAGGTAGAATGACACAAAGCCCTTCAGACAGGGCCCCTCCAGAGCAAGGCATCCCTGGGGAGCACGGCAAGCACCCGTTCTCTGCCACCTCTAACAGCCCGTGGCACGTGTCAGATATCGGGAGAGGAACCTGAAAAACTCCGTAGCCTCATGACACCTCAAGAACATCACCACATGGCAAAATGGTGTTGGTTTACTACCCAACAGCTAAATGCTGATGCCAAAAGCCGGGGCTGTTTCATGCCAGCTGTGCACTCTACCCCTGCTGACTCCTGAACTCTTGTCCCCGGGCCCTTGCTCCTTCTGGGTGCAGCCCCCAGAGATCCTGTGGCTGCTGGCAAAGACAGCTGGTAACACAAAATAGTTATTCCAGCTTCAAATCTTCATACCATCACTGAGATGCATAGTCACTTTGTTTTAAAATTTACAAATAGGACAAGAATACAGTAGCAACATTATTGATGATAGAGCTAAAATGTAGAAGCAGTCATAGGTAAATAAAATGTCTCAGCCTCCATACAATGCAGTATTATTCAACCAAAAACAAATACTGACACGTTACAATATGGATGAGACTTCAAAGTCAGTCACACAAGATCACATGTCGTCACACGATTCCATTTGTCACAAGAAGGTTCCAGGACAGGAAAATCTGTGCAGACAGAAGGTGACGTCCTGGTTTCCAGGCGGTGCCAGAGAGCTTGAGGGAAATTGAGCGCGAGCCAGCGGATGCGGTTCTCTTCTTAGGGTGATAAGAATGTTCTAAAATTGACTGCCATGGAAGGCTGCATAAATCTGTGACTGCTGGAATCAATGAATGAACAACACCATTTCAACAGGCGAACTGTATGGCGTATGAATTTTATCTCAATGAAGCCATTAGAAGAAGCAGAGAAACACCCCAGCCCCTTTCTCTCCGCCCTCACTGTTGTGAACACTATCAATTGGTCTAGCGCTCAAGCGGCCCGTCTGGAATGTTTGACAAACAGATTTTTCTCATGCATTATACACATGACCTGAAACAATCATAAATAACGCTTGGGAAGGAGGCTACCGCTTCCATCACCCGGGGTGAGAACTCTGCCAATTAACTACAGGACGGTTCACTGAAGCAGGTAATGGATTCGTGTGTGCAAACAAGAAATGTTGGTGGGAATGAGTGTGACTATTTATACAGTCTGTTTGCTAATTATGGCCAGTGTGAACATTATGCTAAGTGCTCTTTGGAACCCCGAGAGTCGGGGACTCGGTCCGTGGTGAAATACAGCGGCTACGTGCAGGCGCTCGGCCAGCACACCTGCGGCCCGGCGCGTGGGGCCTCGCTGGGCTGCATCCCTCACACGCCATGTGAAAGCAAGTGTCGTGTGGCTGGCCTGCACATGGCACGCTGGGCTCCTGCACTGTGTGCATGTGCACGTCCTTGGATGTCGTGGGGCGGGGCCAGGACGTTGTCTGGCAGCGTATGTGCCTAGCGGTCACTGTCTGCTGGGCGTGTACCGGCGTGCCCCTCAGCTCGAAGGGACGGTGACAAGAAAGAAGATGCCCGCTGCCTTCATCGCCTGAGGCCTGAGCTCCATGAGGCACATCTGAGCACACACACGCAGTCCACCTGGTGCGGGCGTCTGTGAGTGTCTTTCTAGATCCCGTTCTCAATGTCCAAGAGCTCGTGCTCATCTTGCAGGGTTTTCTCTTAGAACAGCTCCAGGTGGGTCCTGGCAGAGCCTTTCCCTGAAAGGCCAGGGTGGGCTGACAGATGCTGGCCGATCCCCGCTCAGGACTGGCCGCGCTAAGGCTCGGCTCTGCCCTGAGCCTGAGCCAGCCACACCAGCAGTCGCCAGAACAAAACCTGCCTCCCGGTTCCCAAGGGAGCTGCAGGCTCACCAGGAGAGAGGCTGTTGACTGGCGGGGACCAAGGATCCGCCCTGCACTGCGACCACCCAGGCTCAGCATGGGTCCCACGCGCTCCTAGGACGGGACTTCCCCAACCCACATGATCGTTCCCTCCTTCTGCAGATTCCCAGTGGTGTGGACTAGACCTAACTGAGCCTGGAGAACGAAACATACCATTAACCGCAAGACACAAACCGGAAACTCAACAGAGCTTTGCCTACTGCATTCAGTGTCCTCCTGTCTACTGCAGCAGCCGCTGAGACCTGGGACTGACCGATGTTATCAGCTTTTCTGTTTTTTTATGGTCCTAAAGATTGAGTCCAGGGCTTTCGCGCTGACCTAAATCTTCTATCTTCTGTCTCTCCCTCTCTCTCTCTCCCAGAGCCTCACAAAGTCGCTAAGCTCCCCTGGCTGATTTGAAGTCACACTGGGCCTTCAGGCCCAGCACAGCTACTTTATAGCTGCTTCTTCAGCCGGGGTCGTGAATGCGTTTGAGTTTGGAACTTCACAGCTCTTGAGCCCTTCTTCGAACTGGAGCTATGCTGTTGAGTTGCATTTTACAGACTCACCTGGCTTTATTGGCATGGGGTCCCTATGGAGAAGGATGCGGTACATAAGGAAGCGTCCAACTCTACCAAATTTCGGGGGCCAGCACGAGCCAATCATTACCTTCCATGAGTTACTAGCCTGCTCTTCTTGCACTAGTCAAACCTGTTTCCGTTAAACCTGACCCCCTCCTTCCTGAGTGGTTGCTCCCTCCAGAGCGCCTTGGTCCTCCGGGGTGCACAGACGTGAGAAGGGCCTGAACTGGAGGCCGGGGGGACGCCACTCTTAGACCACAAGCCACCCAGGCTCCGGGGCCCGTGTGGAGCTCACAAGCCAGACGTGGGGCAGGCTCACTTCCGTGACAGAGTTCTCAGCTACCTGCAAGTGAAATTGTCACTGTCATAAAATCAAGTATCTCCCCCTTTGATGATGAAGAAACCAGCTTCGCCGGGTCGCTGACAAGGGACAGCTGTACCGAGAGGCTAGCACTCGGGAATGGTCCCTCCGTGCTACTGCAGGGCTGTACCTGTCCCCGTGGTTTTGCTCCCCCAGCCGGAAGGCGGCAAGGTCAGCTTCTGGGCAGGTACACTCCCTGCTTGTCGGCAAACACGCCACACGCTGTTCTCTTTTCCTGTGGACCCTAGTTACTAGGCATGTCAGTGTGTCACAGCTCTGACCAGCTCCAGGAGGGTGAGGCTGCCTTCCCTTCATCTGCCCTAACCACCTGGATGTGTGCAGCGTGTAGCAGAGTCTATTCTGGAAGAGAAAATCCTGAGAAAAACCACTGTCAGCTGTCATCTTCCAAAGCTTGGTCAGAGACACGTGTGGGCACCACTGGCCAACACCTTGAGGAAGCAGAATGTCCCAACACAAACCAAACTCACCAAACGTCCACCCGGGAGCCTGGGGAGCACAGCTGGCATTCAGGGCACAGTGGCCTGGCATCTAGAACTTCAGTGCTTCTCAGAAGCAACCACCACACCAGCCCCACGGAGACAGCCACAATCCAAATCTGCCTCCTTGCGACCCTCTTTGTGACTCTGCCTGATCCCGCTGACATCCTGGCCTCCTGGACACTCACAGCTGCCTCGGCCCTGGGAAAGGACCTGCGGGTGGCAGCCCACTGATGACCCTGGGTGGCATCTGTGGCCCAACAAGCACTAGGTAGCCAAGCTTCGAGGGCAGCTTCCCTCATCGATCGCTTTTCCTTGGTAGCCAAGTGACCCTGTTTTTATCTGAAGATATTCGTGCCCACCGGACACAGTATCAAGGAAGCCACTGAGCCCTATCCAGGTGGCTCGGATTGGTTATCAAGCAACCCAGTTTCTGGTTTTGAAAACCTCATTCCAACAGTGCTAGTCTATTTCAAGATTTCAAACGTTTCAGTACAAGTTTCCCCTTACTTTTCTGTAACATATCAGCAAGCAAAGAAATAAAGTTACTACAAACAGCTGCTTGAAATTATCCTTCAAGTTTATCTCGGTGAACCCCTCTGTGGGTTGCAGAATATGCACATTTCCGTGCCCTGCATTCGGCTACGAGTGCTGAATGGTACAGTTAAAAATGTGTCGCTTTCGTTTCTGAGTCTGTAATTTTATGTTTGAGCTCTGCGTAAAAATAGCTTGTAATTGCTTTTTGACAGTAATAAGCCTAAGATTGTGACTCAGAAATTTGAGATATTATCTTCCTTTGTAATTGTATTCAATGAAAACATAGTTCAATATGGAAGTTTAAAAAAATAGCTTGTGCAGCTCCCCCATTCCATGGACGCTACGAACACTGCCGTGGAAGTCAGTGTGCCGGGAGGATGCGTGCACAGGCACACTCGTTCTCGTTAGCAAAGCTCACCTTCACCAACAGACAAGCCACGTTGACCCGAGCTGCGACGGTAAGGGAGGGAACTCAGGGCGCCCCGCCTTTCCCTCCTTCCACCCAGCTGAAGTCGTATTTGTAGCACCCTGTGAAACAGACACAGCAAAGTCCAATGCTCGCTTCTGTCTGTGGGACAATTCACCTGGAGGGCTCACGAACGCCGTAAAATCAGGTGAGAAAGAAAAGCCAAAGGTATCCAGGGCTTCCAAGCGTGAACCAAGACAGACACATCCTAAGAGACACACGGTTGGTGTGAGGTATTGAAAACCTGTCAGCATGCTTTTCAGAGAAACAAACTGAATATTCCAGAAATACGAGAGAGAGAGAGAGAGAGAGAGAGAGAGAGAGAGAGAGAAGTCTATTAATAATGTCTCATGTCAAGTCTACATAGACTTTCTTTGGTTTTGAAACTTAAAATTCTTTCATAAGACGCAAGTACACAAATACACTCTCCTTCACATTTTCAGTAGACAGCATAGGAGATGGGTATCAGACAAGGGAAGGGTGCACAGGCCAGGAAGCCCCCAGAACATAACAACGGCCCCTCTAGGTTGACCGAATTTGCATAATTGCCATTTTTCAGCAGCAAGGAACAAAGTAGAGCAATTTTCAGATACACTGTTATCTCAAGGTTGGGTGGAAAGATGAAATGGGCAGCTACGGGTCAGAAGATCAGAAAGTAGCCATTCCACAGTTTCACTAGGGCCAGTGCTCCCTGGGACCAGCCTGAGCTCACGCAGAGGCGCTGCGTGGCTGCAGCACACGTCACCCGTGGAGAGAACGGGGTGCAAGACTCAGCAATGCACCTTTGAGCTATGCGTAAAAATAGCCTGCAATTGCTTTTTGACAGCAACAAGCCTCAGATTGTGACTCAGCAATTTGAGATTTTATGTTCTTTTGTAATTATATTCAATGAAAACATATTTCAATATGGAAGCTAAAAAAAAAAGCTTGTGCAGTTCCCCTGTTCCATGGATGCCATGAACATTGCCCTGGAAGTCAGTGTGCGGGGCATGAGTGCACGGGCACACACACATGCACACTAGACACTGAGCAGAGAAACAGGTAAAAGCAAACGGGGAAGAATTCTTCATTCTAAGGCTTAAGAACAATGGAGTGAGTTTTTCCATGTTCAAATAGGAAATAGCCAGAAACATACTGCTTTCTAAAGAAGTATACATTTTGAAATATTTTGAATTTGTTTTAAGTAAACAATGCTGGTAGATGAATGAGCACATAACCATGACCAGCCCTTGGGAGGCACTCAGCCCATGGTGGCCTTGACGGCGGCCATGACCCTGACAACCACTGAGTGGCCAGGGCCTAAGCACTGTGAAGCCCGTTGCTGGGATGACAATGACAAATGGTAGGACCTGGATACGGTAGGACCCACCACTGCTTCCCATGTTCGCTCTCCAGGGGCCTCAGAATGGGGCAGTGGAGGCCAGTGAGGATGCCTTTCTTTGACCACAAGCCACCAGGCCTCTGGGGGCCCGTGGGGAGCCCACAAGCTAGAAGTGTATCTTACATCACTTATGCCACAGGTGATGGAGTTTGATATTTTATTTACTTTCCTGCCTCCATTTATAGATACTACTAGTTTCTGAAAAAAATGCAATATTTTTGTCTTAACATATTTAAAGTTTTTTCTTGCTCTGATAGCCCCTAGAGCAGGGTTTCCCTATTTGACTTCCTTGTCTGCTGTGGCCTCTCATCACCTAAAGTCTGAAGCTCTCTGTGTGGACCAAAGGAAGGAGGACTTAAGCTGCCACGGGAGCCTGTGCCTCCCAGAGACACATCAACTGAGATGAGGCAACGGCTGCGCGTGGATGCAGAGATGGGGACAGCTGGAGGGCAGCTGCCAGCTGGGCTCTGGGGAGTGACAGCAAGCAGCCTGGACTGCCACCTGGCTTGCCTGCACCCTCCTCTTATTTTTGGCATTACTATTCCCAAAACCTGACGGAGAATATACTCGTGATTTCAGGTGTTAGCCATGCAGTGTTGCTCTGATTACTCGATAAAGGGGTCGCTACAAGGGCGTATGATGCTTTGCAATCTGCATTCAAAGTCTTGGATCAAAAAGAAGTTCTGCTGAGGTTAAGGCTCAGCTGTCAAAATGAGGACAGCCTTGAAGAGATGGCTAGCCAGCCACAGAGCCACCCCAAACATTCTGAATTTAGCATTCAGAATCCAGGTCCTACCGTGGCCTTGGTAGCGTCTTCAATGCTGCCCTTTTAAGTGATTCCATCCTGCGCAGATTTTTACCTCTTAATCTGTGCAAGTCAGAAGCCTTCCACTCTTGAATTAGACAGGAGTGGCGTCTCTTTCTTCAGGCTGCTCCTGGAATGGTATCTGGGCTTGGCACAGCAACTCCACCGTGGCCCACACAGGCCCAGGGTGTGCTACAATACCACTGGTAAAATGTGTTTCTCCATGCAAAACCACACAAGAAGGAAGCAGGCATATGCCCTTTCCTCATGTGGCCTTCCCAGCCCTCCTTACTGGTCCATGTTTATGCCAGACTTTTCTCTAAACTGCCTACAAGCATCACCTCTTTAGGTATTCAGAGTTTGCTATAAGAATTTTTTATTTTAAAAATTCAGTAGAACATTTTTCCACTAAAGTGAAGAAGTTTGGTTTATGATAACTGTGCCCTGAGTGCCTGCTCTGGTCACCACAGCATGCACCCCAAGGCACCCACGCTGCTGGGCCGGTGGCTGTCCCAGGCTGGCTCTGAGTAGCCGTGCTGGGGAGATAAGCACTCAGGTGCTTGGGCGGATTATGGAATAAGAGAACCGCTCCTCAAATTTACAAATGTTCATACAGACATTTAACTCCCATTTCTTTGAAAGTTTAGTGGGGAATAAGAATGCTAGTAGTGGTACTTACACCAAACGCTCACTTTCTACAGGGGCTTTAAAACATGGAGTGCAGAGATCCGATGCTGCCTCGCTCTGCGCGTTCCTCTCGCCGGCCCTGAAATATTACAGCAATTAAACCTGCAGTAAAATATCAACCAAGCCCACGACTGTTACCCAACGAAACCGCACAGCCCTCATGATGCCCGAAGTTGAAGGGTGAGCGCTCAGCTCTACAGCTCACTTCTGTTATCTGCTCAACCGTCCTCCGACCCGTGGTTCTTGACCTTCTGCAGCTGTATTTGCCGTTCACCCTGGCCGCCCCGGTGCAGCTGCAGTGTGCCCGCCTCTCCGGCTGCCTGTAGTTCAGAGCTGCACGTGCCGCTTTTGGCGCCTGCACCCAGCCACGTGCACCCCAGCGCTCCCCAACTCTAGCGTGTGCCTGATTCCAGATATTATAAATACTTTCCAGGTGGGCCCAGAATTCTGGGAGGCTAACGCAGCAGGATCACGAGTTTGAGGCTCGCCTGGGCCACTTAACAACTTAGCAAGGCCCTGTCTCAATATTAAAAATAAAAATGGGCTGGAAGCGTAGCTCAGTGCGAAGGTCCTGGTCTCAACCCCCAGTACCACAAAATAAATAAATAAATAAATAAATAAATAAATAAATAAATAAATCCTGGTTTGCTTCCTATCTTAGTCCATTTGTGTTGCCTGTAACAAAGTACCTGTGACTGGGTCCTTTATGTATATATAAAGAAAAAAAACCAGAAAGTTATAAAGAACTGGCAAGTCCAGGGGGCCTTGCGCGTCGCCAGGGCCTGTTGGGGCTACACCCTCGGGAGGGGAAGGACAGCATGCTCTCACACGGCGGGAAGCAGAGGGACAAGGGGGCAAAGCCTCTGTCATCAATTCCACCCATGACGGAGAAGCCCCCAAAGCCTACTCACCGCTTACCAGCTCCACTCTTGGCACCATCGCGTTTCCCACACCAGGAGCTTGCACCAGGCCAGAGCAGCTGTCCGACGTCTGCTGGACACTGCACCTGGGGACAGAAGCGAGGGAGACCAGCACCCTCTCCAGCACGAGGTCCACGAGGCCAGCTGTCCCCCCACCCGCCCCCCAGGAGGGGCCCTCCCGGCACAGTCCTGGGTGTTTGCTGCTACCGAGGACTGCCACCAAGACCCACCTGGATGCCGAGCTAGGACCCTGGAAGGCATCCAGGTGGAGGGAAATTATTAACCAAAGCTTAAACCATCCTGTCTCCATGGAGACTCCCAACTGCTCCTGGCCATGCCAGGCTGTCCGGCCAACTGCACACTGCAGGGTCTGAAGCGTCCCCTCGTCCTCTGTCCTCTCCATTGATCTCCCAGCTCTGCAGAACAAGATCTCACGCACAACTGTTGGTGTTACACGCCTACCGGAATCCTTGCATGGCCCGCTTAGCCCTCAAGTTCAGAAGAGCTCCGGGTCCACAGGGCGGTCCCACTGCGCTGCCCACGGCGGTGCCCGCCCCGCCACTGCACAGGGCTCCTCCTCCCCTGAGCGGGCCTTCCTGTGCCCAGCTCGGCGGGCCTTCCTCCATGAGAGGCCTGCCCTGGTGCTTTCCAGTCGGTCCTGCTGAGGTGCACACGGCAAGCCTCGACCTGCACAAGCCCGCTGCGGCCTCCTCAGCCTGGGCAGTGCCCTTCCGCACACCGCCACCGTGCCCACGCCGGCTCTCCCTCCGCGTCACGGGTGGGAGGTGGCGGGCAGACGGCGGGCAGCAGGCTCCTGGGCCTTTCGCTCAGGACCCACGCACAGCCTTTGCTGGTGATAGCTTGGGTCAGGACACACAGCCTCCGAGACTGCGGGTCTCCAGCCTGGGTCAGACGAGGTGGGTCACCACTGGCAGCGAACCGCAGCGGGCGGCAGCATGACCAGCATGGCCACCAAGCCCATCACACCCCTCATCACCTGAGGAGGGACACGGCCGAGGCTGCGGCCCTTTGTCAGCTGCCCACAGTGGCCCTCCTGCCGGAGGACAGCACGCTGAGCGCTCCAAAGCGCACCCCATGCGCTCAGGCCGCCACTGCCAGCGCGTATTTCCACGGTCCCAAAATCGGAGAATGGACCTCTGCTGTCCCACAAGCCCACGTCGGCACCCAGCCCTGGAGAAGGTTCTTTTGAGACCCGAAACCTACGGGACCTGGAAGCGGTCAGCCAAGTCACCCAGGATCCGTGCCGGCGTGCAGACGGGGCAGAAGCCAGGGCAGGCTCTCTGTGTTGAGACAGGGTCTCACTGCAGCCCCGGCTGGTCCTGCGCTCACCGTGGAGCCCCCGCTGGCCTCCGACTCCTTCCTTGGTTTTTGAAAGAGAAAGAACAAGGAGACGCCTCTCCACAGTTTCATTTCTCCATGTCCAGTCACTGGTGGTTAGCTCACCCATGGGACCCCCTATTCCCACAAGAACTGCTAAAGTTTAAATCTGGAAGTATACTAACTAGTAAAAATAGATAAAAACTAAAATGAATGACCCTTTTGGTCACTCTCAAGAGCTTCGTGTGAATGATCTCACGTAAGAGGCACGAAGAAAAACAATCGCCCACCTCAGAGAGTTTGTCAAGTTCCTGCTTTGAGTGTCTGGGCTTTGCTTTTCCTTCACATCGACGGAGACGCTGGGGTGTGTGTGTGTGTGGGTGTGGGTGTGTGTGTGTGTGTGTGTGTGTACACGTGGGTCTTTTCTCTTGGGGGCTGGGACAGTAGCAAGTTGCCCTGCTACTGTTAAAATGACGCTCCCCCGTCCCGGGAGTGCTTGCTCGCTCACTGAGCCCGGTTAGAGCTCCCAGCCCAACGTAGCCAGAGCCCGAGACCCTTCGCTACTCTTCTTGCAAATAAGTCACGCCGAAAAGCAGAGAGCGTGGCTGCTCCTTTAACAAACTCAAATTCAACTAGAAGTGACCCGAGTTTGAAGAAAAGTACACTGTCTTTCCAAAAGCCTCCACGATTTCATCGCAGCAGAAAAACTGTTTTTGGCTTTGTGTCCTCGCCAAAGGACAAGAGCAACGAGGAGCCCCGTGCCCACAGCTGGCGCTGAGTCTGCCGGCTCCACCCTACGCGCCATTTCTGTCAGCTCCTGCACTGACTGTGAGATAAAAAATCAAAAGGGTCTTTCTGAGGTTCAGGTCTGTAGGAACTGAACCCTGGGGGAGATGAAGAAGTCGAGCAACGGTCCTGACAGTGAAGAGCAGACATGGGGCCACCTGTCCCCTCCCCTCTCCTCACGGGAGGCAGGCTGCGGCAGCTCCTTCAGCACAGAGAGAACGTGCTGGCTTTGGTTCACGGCTCTAAGGGTTCTTGTCCACGACTGGGGAACCAGCTGTTTTAGGGCCCAAGTGAGGGGGGCACACCATGAAGCGAACACACGAAACAGCAGAGCCCTCACCTCACAGCCAGGAAGCAAACGGGAAGAGGGAGCCGGAGTCCCACACCCCCATTGGAGAGACACCTTCCAGTGACCTGGCGCCTCCCCCAGGCCCACCTGCTGGCAGGCCCGTCACCTGCCAGGAGTACCTCCTGGAGACCAGGCCTTCAGCAAATGACGTCTGGGCGAGGCAGAGACCCTCAGCCTGCAAACTCCAGCGTGGGCTTCCCAGAGTCCACGGATCTCTGTGCTCTGGAAAGGAATGTTGGGAATAGGACTTAAAGACTTACATGTTCTGAAATGAACAGGCCATTGGTTTTAATAAGATCCTAAAGGAAGTAAAATGACAGAACACGATAGGACCTTATTAACTTGGAAGTCGGTGTGCACATGGGCAAACAGAGAAGCAGAGACCAGAACGTCAGGGCAGGGACCCCCAGGTCACAGGGCTGATTCTTTCGCTGCTCTTTATGTTTTTGTACTTCTCGCTATATTTTTAAAGTTTTGTAAATAAAAATCTCAATTTCTAGGCTCACATTTCAGACCCTCGAATTCTACACGAGGCACCGCCTTGTGGGTTCTCATCCTCCTCCCGTTGGCAGGAGTCTGACAACCGGGTCTCCGGCCCTTGCAGAGCCTCTTGGAAGCCTGTGTCAGCCTACGTTGTGTCCTGTGGACATGTCCCACGGTCCACGGAAGCCTGTGTCAGCCTACGTTGTGTCCTGTGGACACGTCCCACGGTCCACGGAAGCCTGTGTCAGCCTATGTTGTGTCCTGTGGACACGTCCCACGGTCCACGGAAGAACTAAAAGTGAGTCAGAAACGGCAGCCCTGCTTTCCTTTGAGGAAGCCTGAGAATGTCTCAAATGGCCATCCACAATAGAGGTAACAGGCAGGCAGGAGGAGCTGGGTGGCGGGTCACTGAGGACGAGCACAGGCCTGTGGAACATGATGATGGCCCTGGAAGGGCAGCCGAGCCCTCTGTACCACTCCTGAAGCCATCGACTGCCCATAGCACTTGCTCTCATTTCTTGACTCCCTGCCCCAAACCCACCCCACACATGATCTGTGTCTGATAACTCAAGCGATGCTACGTCCACTAGCCCAAAGTGCAAGATCGCATACGTGAAAACATCCCCAGTATGTATTTCCAGGGCAGCAGTCCCCCTGGACTGAGGACAGGCCCCTCGACCTAGGGAGAGGAGGACACCAGTGGGCTTCCGTGACCTTCCTCGAGGCGCCCATCTGAGACAGCCTGAGCAACAGGATGGTGGGAGTCCTGAGTAGAACAGACCTGTTCTCAGTGCTACTGACAGGCTGTCGGCTGAGATGGCACAGAACTGGGAGACGGCATCCCCACGCCCCGCCCTTCTCCCCGGCTCCTCCTGCCACATGGCCTAGGCAAACTCACCCGGAGAGACCACTTCTGGTGAAGTGGCCTCAGCAGCGGCATCTGAGCTGGTGAGGCAGTGCTGGGCAGAGGCCGGGCAGCAGGCAGGGCCAGACCCCCACGCTGGACCTTCTCACTCAGAGGCTCCTGGAGAAAGGTTTGCCGTTCTCCCCTCGCTATCTAGAGCAATTTCTAATCCAAAAAGCTCCAAAGATGAGTTCACGGGGTAAAATTACAAGGTATTAGAAATAGCCTGGGACTGTAAAAAACAGCAGACAGAGTGGAGCAGACAGGTAAGAATTCATGACGAAATAAGCCTCAACGTTGCCTATTAATATGAAAGATACTGATAAGAACCGGAGCAATAGGCATTTCAAAGAAGCAGCTGGAAATACTGGATCTAGGTTGTTATGCTGAAAGAACGCAGTGAGTGTGTGGGCCGGCAGAGCAAACGTGTTAGAGGAAGCAGGTCAGTGAGGAGGCGCTGGGTCGAAGCCGTCGGAGAGGAGTCTTCAAAAAGCCTGAAAATGAATATGAAACGCGTAGGGAAAGAAGGTGTTGCCAAGGGTTTAGCAAACCGAAAGGAAGAGAGGTGAGGAACCGCCCAGAAGATCTCAGAACTGAACATGCAAGTTCGTGCGAAGGGCCGGCGGAGCAGCCAGAAAAATTCACAGTCGTGCACGTGAAGCCAAGAGCCGCGAATTAAGGGACTCTTGTGGACAAGACCCAGGGTCACGACCCAGACAGGCGTTTCCACCCCCGTTCTGATCCCAACAGACCTGTAACCTTCGGTCGTCATGACCGCCCCCGGCTAGTCACGTGGAGTGGGCTCCAAGCGGTCCTCCGCCGGGAATCGGTTAGAACTGAAGGTCGGGGCAAGTGCCCACACAGCATTCACCAAGTCGGTTACTTCAGAAAAACCTCTGCTGCTCGAAGACGCAACCTGAATTTCAGTATCTCTGAAGTAGGTGCATCAAAAGCAATCCTATCTTAACATTGCCCTTGAAATTAAAGTTTCCAGAGCCTTACGATGAAATTTATGTCAAATTAATTTCTGGGACTCAATGAAGCTTAAAATGAATTCATAACGAGGCACATTTAAGAGGTGTATGAAGGACTGTGGAGGGGCTGATCGGAGAGGTCCCCTTCCTGCCATTAACTCTAATTTTGCGATTATGATACATTTTATAGCACGGCACATAATCTAAGAGATCATATGCTTTTACAATTCCTGTATATGCAGAGCGTGTGGTCAAATGCAAGTCGGATATCGCTACATTATTATCATCATTAGCAGTGGCAGTTAATTGAGTATCAACAACGTGCAAGATCCTATACAAGGTGCAATGAGGAGATGGTTCCTGTGTTGGAGATTTATATTTTAATTTCAACATACTTATAATTCCAATCTAACATGCACAACCTGAGAAAATTATTGTCTCAAAGTGCAAGATTTACTGAGATTGTGTGCTTCTGGCTCCTAATGACCGGGGAGCCAGGCTTCCAATGGCACATCCAGGAAAATGATACTGAAAATTGTGTTTTATAGTTAATATTTTATATAAAATAGTCTCTTCTTCTCCTGTAAATACTAATAATTTTAATATAGTAAGTACATTTAGTATCTCTAGTAAACAAAAAAGACTGTGGAGCTTATAAACCTTCTGAAAATGTGTATCATGTGCATTGGACACCTTCCTTTCACGACTGCTACAACTGGGTCAGAAAGCTAAAAGCAGAACACGGTGTTTCTTTCATTCAAATCACAAGTTCCTAAAAGAGATAAACAAAATTTATATTCTATCGGTCTCAACCCCACACACTCAACAAGAGTCAAATAACGGCACTTGCCACCTAGGTGTCCACTTACTGTTCTGTCCTTTCACTACTTCGATGAAAATCTGAGATGAGGACAGTTCTCCTGCAGACAGAGAAAGGACACAGCGAGCTGCGTGGGGCAGTATCTACATGACATGGAATGGGATGGCCACCAGAATTAAACTGTACAGAGCAAGTTTTTGCCATGTAGCTACTTCAAAGATGTGGATGAAAACACACATCCAACAGGAAACACAATCTCCTCCGCATGAGGAATGAGATACCCTCTCCTGCAGTGTGAGGAGGCGTGGCTGCCGGGCACTCAGTACGCTGCCGCTCACATAGCCACTGCGATGCTATTTATATAGACGCTGGAAGTATGGATTCGATGTAACCATATAAATAATAAAGATAATTAGATAATTATCCAGTCATAGATAATTCATAAGACAAATGTGAATATTGAAAGTGGATATATTTTTTGGCTGCTGAGGAGATATACAAAATCTATCATATCTTTTCTCCTTTTTCCTTAATGTTTTGTTCCCAAACCTACAACCAATTCTTTTCGAAACAAGTTGTCATATAGTTGTACACACAGTGAGCTAAACAAGCTTTTGAGTGCTTATTCCTTCATCTTTACCATTTACTGAAAATCTGCTGAACTGCTAAATTTTGTATTAAAATAGATGGGTCAGATCTTTGTTTCCATTCCTCAAAACATGCAAAATCTAGGTTAATAAATTTTTAGTTGGACATCTGTGAAAACAGTCTCACTCACTGCATTAACTGGTCAGCAGGTCATTCATAAAACTTCCCTTGCTTGTGGAAACAACCTGGCCATGGTATAGACATCCTCAATCCAAGAATTCCTGAATATGTACAGGCATTGCCGAAAAGCCTAGCTAATTATATTTTTAAAGAATTATTCAATCTGAAAAATGATGAGTCCCTCACATATTTGCAAATTAAAGCACCGTTATTTCTAAGAACCAGAACTTGACACTGGAAAACAAGCCGCGGCTCGGTGAAATGTAACACCCACAAAATCAGCAAATCAGGGCATAAAATATTTACAGGCGCTGGTTGCCAAGAGTCCACTACCTGGAAAGCTCCTCCTGACGCCTGAGCCCCAGGCTCCGTGGCCTTGCTGGGCCTCTGGTGCTTCCCCGAACTCCTAGTACTGCCCCACGCCTTCACGAACTGCCTCAGCCCACCTGGTTCTTCCCCAGTCTCCCGGCACTGGGAGTCCACCCAGTGCTGCCCCAGTCCAGCTAGTACTGCCCAGACCTCCTCCTGGTACTGCCCCATCTGGTGCTGCCTTGGGCCCCCTGGTACTGTTCACCCTCCCCCCCCCCAACCCCCAGGTCCCAGCTATGGCTTGGTATCAATACAGAAAAAAGCCCCATTCTTGACAGTTACTCGACAGCTGGGACAAAAACTGATAGATGTTCGTATTTGCTGAAAATACATTTAAAATAGAAGTGAGTAAAATCATGTTTCCAAAGCAATCCTGCAACAATGATAGATAAAAATAAAATTGGCCAGAAAAATGTGTTCTGGTATGTCCAAATCTCAGGGCTTAGGGGTTTTCAGGCAATGATAGGAGTGGCTACAGCGGCCTTTCCTTCAAATCGCTTCTACCCATCCACTTACAGGGGAACGTAAGGGCTGGGAAGAGATGTCCCAGTGGGATTCGGGGTTACAGAGCCCCGCACTCTGCTCCCCCCTCCTGAGGAGAGGCTCAGGGAGCCCTGCACACACACACCAGGACGGGGTCGGCTGTCTCCAGATCAGGAGGCAGCTTGGAGAGACTCATGCATGCTCTGCTGGAGCTCATGGGATCCCTCGAAGGCTGCTGTGATTCCCAAAATTCTTTCATGTAAGACTCCACAACAATGACTTTGATACCCAGTCACTGAAATTCAGCAGTTGGCATAGAACTGGGCCCTGAGCCATCCAGTCTGCCACTAGCACCTCAGCGCAAATTGCTATATCATGGCCTGTGGCCCATGACACCAACACAGCAGAGGTCAGAGGAGGGTCCTGGTGGGGATGGCTCTGCGACCCTGCGTGCTAGCCTGGGGAGGCCACCCTGCCCATACCACCAAGTACCATTTCCCCAAGATGAATGGAATTAGGATCTATTTATTCAATCTTCTACTTCTAATGTCAAAGCACTCCTCTTCATCCTAGAGCTCTCTCAACATACCCACATGTGGCCACTTCACAAACGTCCCACTCCATCAGACCACGGGCAGCTCCCTCACCAACGACCAGGACCTGCAGAGATGTCCGTGTTCCACCCTTCCCTGAACCGAAGCACTTAGGCTGGAGCCCATGGGCCTAGAACCAAGGGGGTTCACATATGTGACTCCCCCTGCCAGAGCAGGAAGACGAAGCAGTTTGCTGGACACACTGCTTCCTAGTGGCTTCCAGCCTGGGGGACACGGGAGGCTCCAGAAGGGGCAGATGTGCCAGGACTCCCGGGTCAGGCCTCTTTGCCCCGGGGCTGCCTCCTCACCGTGGCCTCGCCTCCTGCACCTCCTCTACAGGCCACGCCCTGCCCCGCCACACCTGGGGTGCTCCTCTCCCACTCCCACCCTTCTCCTTCTCTTTCCACAGCTGTCCACCCTTGTCACCGGCTTCGCACCACCGCCCCGCTGCACAAGCCCCTGGTGAGGTGTGCACCTGTCCCACTTGGACTTAGGGCAGGCACGCGGCTCGGCTACGGCTTGTCTTGTGACACACTCAGTGCAGCACCCATATGGCTGCACCAGGTCTTTTTAGTATGTTCATAGCCGTATTTCCACATGGCCCTTTCTAATGTTGCACGCATTTCCATCGTGTGTGCTTTGAAGCCTTCTAGAATCAGGTTCCCGGACCTACCAGGGACTTCCACAACACCAGGGCCAGGGAGCTCCCGCCCACCCCCAGCCCCACCCCCGCCACGGCACACTCCAGCTCCACAAAGACCATCTGCCTGAAGGACGCAATGTTTCAAATAGACTCCACAGAAGAGTAACACCTGAAAGCCCAGAGTGCTGTGTCTCCTTTGCTCTCCAAGGGCTGGACCTCAGGTACCAAGGCAAACAGAGCTCTAGACCCCCAGAGCTCATCCCCCGAGTGGAAGAAATGCCGGCCTCTTCCTGCTGGCACCCTCACGTCCCCCCAGGTGCAGCTCACCTGAGCCAGCCACTGTCCAGCCTCCCTGACATGACCAACAGCCCAGCGATGCGTTAGACTCTGCTCTTTTCAAACCTGCCACATCTGCCCAGAGGCTCAATTTCTCAACTCATGGAAAGCTCACGTCTTCTCCTCTGCGTTTGCCCGAACCCCGCAGCAGGAGAGGAGCCACACTTCCACCACCAGCATGAGAAGCACCGCAGCACCTCACGCTGCCTGGCTTTCCTGTCTGGCCACAGCTCTCAGCTGCACGATCCCACACGTCTGACCAGCAATGCTCACGGGCATCCCGTCCTCCTGCCAGAACCACCCAGCACTGGCACACACCCTGACCGGGCACAGCGTTCAAAAGCCACTTCAGGCAAAACCCCAGCTTTTTCCAGGTTCCCACAGCCAAGCACGTAACTGCATCGCCTCCTCCTTCCCGGCTTCACGGCACTGGTCTCCTTGTCTGAGGCCACGGCAGGCCCGCGCCTGTGCCAGCTCGCCACCCCGCCTCCTTGCTGACGCTCCAGGTGGCCGCCCACATCCTCTTTGCTCTCCTGTCTGCTCCTGCACCCACCTTGGAGTTTTTTTCACGGTGTCTAGCACCACACAGCAATGAGCAGGCTTTGGCAAACCCAGGTGGCCATGCCGTCCATAGACAGCGTTTGTCTGCACGTGTTGAAACGTCCAGGCTAGGACCTGCAGAAGAGCCATAGACCGCACCCGTCTTGTTAGACGTACATGTACAAAGCCACCGTGTGTAGAATTAGTGCCCAGGACTGAAAACACTCTGAGATGAATCTCGCACCTGTTTGATTGTGCATCTGAAAGTGAGAGGCAGGGACAGTGAGATGAGGCGGTTTCTCCATGGGGTACGGGATGCAGCCTCCCTACCCAGTAGCACCTGACCTTAGGATTCCCACAAACGCAGAGCTAAAAGGTGCACATTGAGGATGAAACCGCTGCGGCCTCAAGGCAAGGAAGACAGCACATGACGCATTGCGATGACCTTCAGTCACGATCAAGGCCGTCGTGGAGTGCTTTTGCTCCGGCTCTGCTCATCGTGGTCACAGAATCTCAGAACTTGCATTTGCAGCTCAGGCACAACACCCAGCACAGCGCTCAAGCCTTCAGCAGAACCGCTTTGTGACCACCTGCTTGACACAGATCTCTCAGCAGCAGGAGTTGGCTGTGATCGGGCACAAAAGCAGAGCCCATGGGCAGCACCGGTCCCTCCACAGGAGCACATGCCCCTCGGCCTCCATGCGTGTTGCCTGGGAGGGCACAATGAGAAGGAACCTCAACTGCTGGCTTGCGACCACCAGCTCTGGAGGTATTCCAGGGCAAACGCAAACCCGCCATGCTTCTGAGTCTGGATGCCTCGTGTGCCAAGTGCGATGCTAGTGCTGGCACGGTGGAGATGTTTGAGTCTTAGTGGAGACAGCGAATGGGAGGTATCTGTGAACGCCAGCCAAGTCCTCGGCATCAAGAGCGAGGTCTACTGCCAGCCCAGAGCCATGGGGCAACTGAGCCTCCCTCACCCCAGTGTGTGTGTGTGTGTGTGTGTGTGTGTGTGTGTGTGTGTGTGTGTGTGTTCTTCTGTTTCTCCTGTATTTGAGATATGGAACATCTGACTTCCCTCTGCCTCTGTGGGCTCTTCCTCCTTCTTGGGCAGGTTGCTTTATAGGTGATGACCTTACTCCTTTCCAGAGCCCGTAGACCTGGCAAAGTAACAAGGTTGATCATCTATGAGTCACACATTTTATAAAAACTCATAAATGTTACAAAAGAAACACTAAAAAATAAGAATCACTACTTTATAGATGAGGGAGTAGAGGCCTAAGAGATGCAGCAGCTGCCCCAAATTGTGAAAGTAACAGGTCAGCAGGAAGCCACCACTGGAACTCAGGTCAGCTGGTGCTCGGCAAGCCTCCTCCTCTCCTGCTGCTACACAGCACGCATGCTCAGCCTGGTGAAGACGCATCAGACCTCGGCAGGTGCGCCGGTCAGTTAGCACAGCACATACATCAAAGGGTACAACCATGATAGATAGATAGGTGATAAATGATTAGTGATATTAAACTGATAAACAGAAAGAAAATAAACATATAGGCAAATGAAAGGCAAGACAAATGATCACAGAATGGATCATGGTAGATGCATGGATGAATGATTAAGACAGGTGATGGTAGACAGACAGGTAGATGCTACACAGAAGGATAAAAGAAAAATGGATAAAAACAGGTGATTGACTCATAGACGAAAGTGGATGATGAATGGTAAATGAATGAATAAGTGATAGATAATAAAGGGGCAGATGATGGACCAATGTGTAGATTAATCACACGGGATAAACGGGTGGACGGGCAAAGGTGATAGATTATGGACCGAAGGGCTGTTTCATAAATGACAGGCATTATCTTTGATTCCATTTACCTTCGTCTGTTTGTCTCCTATTAGCGTTCACGTTGCTGGCCAGTATCTTGACACACGGGCAAACACTTTTCTATACAGTAGGTCATCACAGTGACACCATTTGTAGACACCACAGTCAACATGCGTTTCCTGCAATTCTCTTGGTTTCTTCTGAAGCAGAAAGAGAATTTTGAAGCACATTCAAAGCAGTAAGAAACAGAGTCCATCTATACTGTTATGATTTTTCAAACTTTCTTTAGTTGTCTTGCCAAACCTGATGAAACAAAAGTTATTTTTAAAACATATTTTTAGTCTTGCCTAGGCTTTCAATTAAGTTTACACAGAAAACAAAAAATAAAATTATGTTCTTACCGACATTTCACCAATGCAGCTATCTGGTTGAATTGTAGGACTCTAGGATAACACAAGTTTGGAAGAAACTACCCCTTGCTTCAGAAGCAATGTGTGGAATGGAGCAGGATGGCCACCAACCAGCCCAAAGAACCACCCTAGCAGAAGCACCAGGGTGAGCCCACATCAACCAAATAGGAACCCCAAGAGGGCAGAAGTCCCATGGACCCTAGCCACCCCACGTAACCACATCCCCTCACAGCCTCTCCACTTGGTTCTCGGCGACTGTGTCAATGCATCCCCAGCCTGCTGCACATTAAAACCAGCAGAGGGGCTGGCAACTGAAGGCCCTGTGGCACCAGCTGACAGACGTGTGCCGTGGTGCATCCACTCAGGAGGCCTTGCTTACTGCCAGCCACCTGCTGGTGTGTGCTGCCCGGCACACACCCCAAAGGATGCCACGCGTCACCTCAAAAGAGCCAATTAGCCTCATAATCTACATGTCAAAAGGCAGAGAAATTTGAATGTGCCTCTATAAACTGTCCATTAATGTACAGTATTTCTTGATAAACTAAAAAGAAGTAAAAATGCAAGATTTGTCTTCTGAGGAATCGGGCTTGAATTCTCCAGAAGAGCCTCAGCAGGAGGCAGGGCCTCCCTGAGCAAGGCTGTCTTGCCCCCGGGAAGCCCAGGCAATGGTCAGGGACCACAGCAGGGTCATGTGAGGCACAGACGAGAGGATTGGCCCAAGGGTGAGAGCGCAGCATCCGGGCTGAGCCACTTCAAAATCCCACTCTTCATCCTCCACAGCCAAAGGAAGAAAAGGAAACAGGATGAAGCTAACTCACACTCCGATCTCAAAGTCGGGTCGACTGCACGTCCTCCTGGAGGCAGCAGCCATCCTCTTCCGTGCCTAGGATATTACGTCATTATGTTTTGTTATCACAAAATGTTAAAATGATTCTGAAGCCCAAAGATATCATAGCTTGAGTTGATTGGGTTAAGTTTCATGCAAAAAATCATACAGAATAATGTTTCACTGGAGCCCTGTCAAGTACAACATTTTCTGAAGTTAAATAAATTTGATACCTCACAGCAAGGGAAGATAGGAAAATGAGCATTTATGTTCCTTTATTTTCCCAAGAAAGAGGCTCTTGGGCACTGCGCAGGCCAGTCACGGGAGGGCTCTCCAGCACTGCCTGGAGGAAAGGAGGGGCTACCCTCCCCGCCCACAACAGTGGTGGGCCTAAGAAGCCAGGAGACACACAGTGCTCTGTGTCCGTCACTCCACTCCCGCAGATGAAACTGCCGGCCAGTGGAGAGAATCACAAATGCGTCTGCCATCACGTGGTCTACTGTGTCCTTTAGTTCTATTAGACTGCAACCTCAATCCAGAGGAGAGGGCGTTTCTGCCTGCACATTCTAAAGACATTCAGGTGGTACCACCAGCCCAGGGAAATCCTAGCACCGGAGATGTGACAATGATACCTGCAAAAAAAAAATGTGTTTCCCAGGTAATACCCCTTTAAACTTACGTGTATGTGTCCTACTTCTGCCTTGCACAGAGGCCCACATCAAGCCAAAGCAATTTGGGCAAAGGAGTTTTGAGTTAATGTAGTTTAATTATAAAAGTTGGAAACTACTATAGATTCTGCCCTCAGTAATAAACAATCCTGGTTAATGAATGATTCTGGTTAAATTTTAGCTCTTTCACCAGCTACCTTCTTTATTGCAAACTTCCCCAAAAAATGGCTAAGTGGAGTTAATAGAGAACACACGTTTGGATTGAATTCATGAAGAGGTTCGCATACTCCCATTGGCACAGGCACACGTGTAAATGGAAAGGCATGTAGAGGGTGAGCAGCAAGGATGGGTGGATGCCTAATTTTTTTCATTTAAAAAGCTAAATTTAACCAAGTTTATTTGTGAACTTTAGCCATTCTCACCAGATCGAACATTACGCGCATAGGGTGAATCCCATGTCTCCGTCCGTGGTCTGTCTGTGCGCTCTCATTGCTGCTGCCTTCTGCCAACTCAGGAGCCCTCAGACTCAGCAGTTCTCCCCCTCGTCCCTCCAAACTCACACCTTGTACCTCAGGGAGCCGAAGCTCATCCTGTTCAGGTCTCCAGAATCCCAAGTATGGGCTCTACTCCCTCCTCCATCTCTAGCAAGGCCACGCCCACCCATCATCTACCTGGGTGTCACTGCACTCACCACCTCTGTCTCAACATACAAATACATCTAGGCGTCACGTCTCTTGAACAGAAACAGCCCAACGTGAGGTCCCGCTCAGGCCTTCCTGCCCCTGCCACCTCGTCCATCGTCCCATTCCTTCCCCAGACCTTAGACCACTAGCTTCACATTCGAGGCCAGCTCTGTGCTCCAGCTCTCTAGATTTGGCCTCCAAGCAAACTGAGCAGTATGCAAAGCCCAAAATCTGCCTTGGGTGCCTCTCGACATGCCCCCTGCCTCTGTCCTCACGTCCCTCCTGTCCCACACTCTACTGAGGCTCTTGACTGCTCGCTCTTTGTCTTGGTATTAGCTTCTCTGCCTTCTGCAACCTCCGTCCCTCCAATGTCTCCCACAGCTGCTGGTGGCTGGCAGTTTTCAAATCTTAACTGGCCACTGAGTTGACCATCTCAGCCTGATACTTTCCTGGCAGAGGTACCTAGCACACCCACTCCAGACATCATCACCTCTTCCTGTAGACCACTTCAAAAGACTGTCCAAGGTAAAATTTTGTACTCAAATCCTTAAATTCTTCCGGAGCCAAAGGAGACCTAAAAGAGCCAAAGCGATCCTGAGGAACAAGACAAAGTAGTACAATTCTAGACATGAAGTTATACCACAGAGCAACAATTACAAAGTGATACTGGCACCAAACAGGTCAACCGCTATGGAACTTAAAAAGAAAAACGAAGTGAAATAGGGGGTAGGGTGGGGGAGAAGGGAGGGAGGGGAGGGTGGGGGAGGGACAGAAAGAGAGCGGGAAAGCCCTTGTGTCCTTGGCAGGATATGTATGTGCACAAAATGCTCAACTCTATTGTAAACCTTAAATTTTGCATGTATGCATATCAATAAAATGTGAAAAAAATAAAATAAAAACTACTGATTGGGCTCAGGAAAAAAAAAAAAAACAGGTTGATGAATGGAATGGAACTGAGGATGCAGAGACAAACTCAAGTACCCTCAGCTATCTGATCTTGGATAAAGGAGCCAAAACATACACTGAAAAAAGGACAGCCTCTTCAACAAGTGGTGCTGGGATAATTGGTTATCCACATGCAGACGAATGAAACTGGACAGACGCTTACTGCCATGTACCAAAATCAAATGGAAGTGGATTAAAGACAGAAACACAGAACCTTCTGGAAAACAAAATGGGCAAAAAAATCTAAAAATATATAGGCAGGGACTTTCTTAATAAGACGCCCAATGCAAAAGAAATAGGCCCCATAATCAACAAATAGGATTATATCAAAACAAAGTTTCTGCACAGCAAAGGAAACTAGCAACAGAGTGAAGAGAGAATTGACAGAGGAACAATATCTTCACTGCCTACACCTCAGAGAGGAGGTCAATAACTAGAATGTACAAGGAACTGAAGAAAAATAGACCCCTCAACTTCCAAGACCTGATTAAAAACGAGCAACTGCAGTGAATAGGCAGTTCTCAGGTGAAGAAGTACAAACAGCCAATAAATACATGAAAAGATGTTCAACATCCTTAGCCACTAGAGGACCGCAAATCAAAACATCGCTAAGGTATCATGTGACCCCGGGGAGAACAATGTATATCAAGAACACAAGCAGCAATCAATGTTGGCAAGGTAGTGGGAACAAGGAGGCCTGTTGCTCTGCTGGTGGGAATGTAGACTGGTACCACTACCACGGAGGGCAGCAGGGAATTTCTCAAAAGGCTGAACATAAATATTGCATCGGATACAGTCATGTCTCTTCTGGGAATCTTTTCAAAAGAGTTAAAAGCATCATGTAACAGAGATACATGCACGCCTGTATTTACAGCTGTACAACTAACCATGGCTAATATGTGGACAACACCAAAACACCCATCAACAGACCAAGGAAGCACTGAGGAGCCCCCTTCCAGCCGTGTCCAGTCGGAAACTTCACACTGGTCACGATCACTGCCCTGTCACCCTGCATGGTTGCCGTAGGTATGTGCCTGTCTGCCTTGCTGGTCTTGGAGCTCTGCGTGGGTAAGAATTGTACGTTGTCATTCCTGCCAATGGATTTGGCACACGGTGGTGATAGATGAATCTTTTGGAATAAATAAGTGAGAAAATAAACAGAAAAAGAATAAGGAACGTGGAAGAAACTTGACAACATCATGCTCAGTGAAGTGAGTCAGAAGCAGAAGGTGAAACATCGAATGGTCTCTCTGATACGAGAGTCCCAGATCACAACTCCTATGGAACTTAAGATGAAAGACAAAGTGAAAGAGGGGGGTCGGGTGGGGGAGAAGATAGGGAGGGGTGGGGAGGGGGAGGGACAAAAGGAGAGTGGGGAAGTCCTTGTCACCTTGACAAGATACATATGTGCATAAAAGGCTCAACTCCATTGTAAACCTTAAATTTTGCACTTATATATATATATCAATAAAATGGGTTTAAAAAAAAAAGAAATTTTCAGAATAGGCAAGTTCACAGAAATAAGAAGTAGTTTCCAGCATCTAGGGGAAAAGGAGGGAAGTGACCCCTGTAAGTGTGGGGTTTCATTTTGGGGTGATGAGTGTGTCGTGGGATAAGACTTGGTGATACTGCCTGGCCCCGTGATGGAGGAGGATGAAGGAAGGGGAGCTGTGCGAGGTGAGGGTGGGCAGCCTGAGCTCTCTGAGCTGCTCCGGCACCCCTGGCGGAGCCAGAGGCCGCAGGCCAAGCGAGGAGCTGCTCCCGCCGTGTTCCAGCTCAGGCACGACTGCAGCCGGGGCTAGTGAGGCCTCAGACACGAGTGGCTGCAGCAGACAAAGAGTGGGCGGGTCCCTTCATTTGCAGTGCCTTCAGCCATGAGACCGAGATCAAGACAGCACAACAAGCAGCAACAGTCTGAGGGTGTGCCTCCAGCATCTCCCCCTGGGGCAAGCAAAAAGCACGTTTCTGCCACAGAATGATTTAGAAGCTCTGCAGATTTTGTTGATGCCCCACTGGAAGGAAAAATCCCAAAACAAAGAAATGAATTCAAGATAAGCTATCTTACTAGTTCTCCAGACAACAGATGTCCCACCTCAACTTGTAAGCAGGAGAGGAGCTGCACCCTGTGCAGCCAGCACGAACGAACGCTGCAGGGTCGGTGCCTCTGTGACGCACCAGGGCTCTGCCCACTCCCGAAGACTCATTCTCACAAAGTGTGCAGAAGTCTACCCGGAAGCAGCCTGCAGGAGTCATGCTGAAGAGCTAGGCACTAGCCCGTGTGCCAGGGAGCTGGTGAGGGAGCTGGGTGCCCCGGAAGCACACCGGACGGCCAGGTAGACAGCAGCTGTTCATCCCAGGGAAAAGCGAAATTGCAGAGCAAGTGCCCAGAGGGAAGGAGTGTGCGCACGCCTCGAGAAGGTGAGACGAGGTAGGCAGCGCGTGCGCCCAAGGTATCCTTGAGCCAAGAAGGTTGCCGCCACCTGCCATACTTCCCCAGGTGGCAGCTGAAAATCTCGTGAGAAACCACATCGACTATTGCGTGGTTCTGCATCCTCTCTGTGTACCGTGCGCTTTAGAGAGGGGAGGTGCTCATTTTTCCTACAGGGCAAGGGCCAACCCAGAGAAATCGATCTCTTAAGATGTTCTCAAAAAAAAAAAAAAAAAATCTATGATTTGTGTTTATTGTTCCTGCTTTATCCAACTGCACTTGACCCCAACTCAAGATGTGATTGTTATTAAAGGAATTATCAATGATGGAGACACCAGCCAGGGGAGACAATCAATAAAAACATACAGATATTAGAAAGTGGTAGATGCCAGACAGAGATAGAAAGAAGTGTTCTGCCCCAATTTGGTGAGCGACCACAGAAAACTCATTTTTGTCCTGCCTTTCTTAACTTCCATGAAAGATCAGAGACTCTATTTCTATGGTCTGAATGCTGACATCCCCTACAACTTAGACATTGTAATGTGACACCAAAATGGTAACAGGAAGTGGAGGGGCCTTTTGGAAGTGACTCTAAAGGCCCTATCTTTATGAATGACTTTCACACCTTTATCAAAGATACTTTTGCAAGTCGCCTGGCCCCTTTCACCCCGGGACAGGGATGAGGCCCAGCTAGGCAGAAGAGGCCTTGGCCAGGTGCCAGATCTGCTGGTACTTTGGTCTTGGACTTCACAGACCTCAGAATTGTGAGTAACAAATTTCTCTTGGTTGTGAATTACTCAATCTAAGTTATTTTGTCATAGTGCCCCAGATAAACTAAGCTGCCTATAGTGTTCCCAAGGAAACATCCTTCTTCTGTGTACTCCTGTGTGAAATACGAATCTATCACTGACCGCAAGGAAGGCTCCACAGGCCATCAGTGGTTTAGAGCAGGCACTCTGAGAGAAGCGGCCGGGATCCAATGGTTGGAAACAAACTCGATCTCCACTCTTACCATTGGTTTTCATAAAGAAGAGCCCTGAGGGATGCGGGAGGGATAAAGCCTGCTTGTTGCATACTGGTCAGGACATTTCCTAAAAGTACAGGCGTGTTAAACCTAGGAGACCTTCGCTGGTGAGATGTCTATGTAAATCAGCACCCTTGTTCCCAAGATGCCTGCGCTAATTCTAAACCCATTCCACACAGTACACAAGACCCTAGGAAAAGGAGGCTGCAGGAGAAATGCAGGAAAAATCAAACATCACATTAATGAAAAGGAGCAGACAGAAGGGGGACTCTAAAGATGACTGTAAAAAATAATCGTATGAGGAGGCAGGCACAACAGACTATGCACATGATCCTGCTTATGCAACACGTAAGAACAGGCCACCACTGGTCTATTACAACAAAAGTCACAGTGAAACAAAATAACATCTTAAGACTCGTAAGCTAAAAAAGTGTATTTCACATGTAACTAAAAAATTTACTTTCTATTGAAGAATTAAGATATAAATTCCATTTCCTATAGCCTGTGACCATTGATCATGATATGTCAACTTAAATGGATTTAAGCAGCATGCCTAGCAAATTCGTGAAGTATGATTCTGGATGTGTCTGTAGATGACTGGCCAGCCAACAGAGAGGGCAGACCCACCCTGGCTGTGGGTAGATCCCACCCACTGGCTGGGCAAGAAGAGGAAGGGGCCCCTATCCGGAAGAGCTCAGCCTTTGTGAGCTGGTCTACTTGCTGCCTTCGAAGTCAGTGTTTCTTTAGCCTTCAGGGTGGACTTGCTCTGCCAACCCTCCAAGTGAGCTTCCAGGCCTTCGGCCTTGCGCTGGTGCTGCGGCATCCCTGCGTTTCAGTTCCATCCTCTTGGCTGAGCGGATATTGGGTCTTCTGGCTTTCCAGTAAGCAGACAGCCATTGCGGACCCTCCCGTCTCGCTTACATAATTATGTATGTTTCTATTGATTTTGTTCCTCTAGAGAACCATAATATATAATCTTAAGCTAAAACTTTAATATAATATTTAATTCATTGTTAGTAATCCCATTACTGCTTTAAAAAAAAAAAGTCACAGGTAACGTGACTGTTCCTACAACCCCTCTCCCAAGAGCAGGCTCTTGCTACTAAGATTAGGTGAGGGGATGGTTTCTTGTACTGAGGGATTCCAGGAAAACAGCAACCGGGAGTGAAAAATTACCTTCCCACAGAACACAAAAGCGAATTGACACCTTAGAGAGAGAGGCATGGCCCACAACTGCCGTGGAGCTCAGCCAAGAGGGCACGTAGAGGCAGGCCGACTCCTACCGGCAGTCTTGGTCTACAGATTTGGTCACATTACATAGGCAGATACAGAGATGCACGCAGGTATATGGAAATGACAGGTAGACCACCACGATTTGGCTCATCTAGACACAGGCTACCGAGAGAGATACAGACACGTGCTTAATGGTGCTGTGAGGCCTTGTTTTTGCAAAACGTTACAAAACATTTTCCTTCCTTCCTACTTGATTCATCTATGTGAATAGCAAACGGCCATGCTCTTACCAAAGTCTCGAAAAATTACCTAACGCGATTAGCAGGAAGAAGTAAAGAGTCTCCGGAACGTCACACCTGCTGCCCTGGTGAGTTATCGGCCTCTTAAACGTCTATAGCCCGCCCCAACAGTGATATCCTTTATTTACCCTTAAGGCACTTGGCAGCTGCTAAATGGCTGTCTATGGCAGTTTGGTGGAAACAATAATAATACATTATAAATCAATGAAAATGAAGTTTTTGCTGTGATAATCTGATATAGATTTGCCAGCATTTGTATGAAATTCAATTCTGTTTGATTGCATCAGCATATGCTTCATAGCACTTCTAGCACTATTGATTTTGAAGGTTCTTATCCATATGTCTAAATTATTTCTATTACATCTTTGCATTACTGTTTAGAAATAACCTAGGTAAACTAAAGCCATTTATTCCATTTTCAGTCGCATTTTCTTCTGGTTCATTCTAGTTAAATGCTCAGGTTGTACCTTGAATGGAAAGAAATGTCTTTCTTAAAAGTCTCCCTTTCTTTAACAATAGCTAATGCCACGCTATAATTGTAATGTGCCTACTTCCATTTTTAACATTTATTGTTGTCATTATTTTTATTATTTTCATTGTTATAATTTTCTGAGAACATCTGACTATTATGAAGGGTCAGATTTTCAAATAGCACTTTAAATGATTCCAGAATCTACAGCCCCATATTAATCTCTATCTTAAAAAAAAAGATGTGATGTGCTTTCTACCAAGGGCCAATTAATACAGGAAAATGCTGAATTTCCATTGTGGAGTCAAAAAGAACCGGAGCCCCACAGGAAAAACTCTTTCCTCTAGCATGCTTTACGGTTTTCAAACTCCCATGCAAACTTGAGCTCACCCAGACAGCCTCTTAGCCCAAGAGGAGCAGGCCTGCTGCACCCAGACAAGACCAGAAGCAGACTCAAGGGCTGTGGGGTTGGGACCACTTCTGACCTTCAGGTTCCCACCTGATAAAATGTCCCTCCTGGCAGGCAGGCCCAATTTTCTTTCACGTGAGGTTTTTAGTTCGTTTTACCTTATGTGGTAGTGAGAACATGTGTGGATAGGGAAAGTTAATGTATTCACTTAATGAGGCTTTTCTGCTTTAAAATGAAATTGATTTCTAAATAAGTGACGAAGAAGTCAGTCTACCATATGGCCTTAAAATATCTTTGAGTCTCATTTTATTTTCATGCTGCGTGGTGATGACTTGACCAAGAAGTGACTCTTTATAAAGCAACTTACACAATGTAAGTAAAACAATTTCTATGAGAATAATGAGAACATGAGAATAGAACTATAGTTTACCGAAGTCCATCATTAACTCCAGAGGTACAGGTCTCTCTTGGGAAAGATCGCTATAGCAATCCCTGAATTCTAAGCTTGTATCTACACGTGAGACAAAATCACTACCATGTATCACCAGTCAACTTAAATCACAATTTTCACCTTCTCCAGGATAAATTCTACCAATGAGTGAAAATAAATGGCTTGGAGTTATTTTTGACAATACGCAACATAAAAAAGTTAATTTACTTTCCTACCGATACATCACTTTTTTCATCCATTCCCCTTACTTTTGAAAAAAGTTCTCTTCCGGGAAAACAACAGATCCCATTGCTGTAAGTCGACATGTGTCCCTGCACTCGCCGAGAAATGCTGGATAAAAGCAGAGTGCAGAGGAACAATGGCCTCAGCCTCAAGAGGCCACTGCGTCCGCCCGCGGCCTCCGAGCACCTCGGCTGAGACAATCCCAGGCAGATGGCGGTGTCTTCTGTCCCGGGGCATCTCCAGGGACAGGGAACGAACATGCTCCCTGGGGAGTGTGCTCTGGGTTGAATAACCCTTTTCACCTGGGCTTCTTCGAGCTCTGAAGCTAAGTTGAAAACATGAGAAAGCACATAAATATCAAGGCACATGAAATGCCTGCACATCTATCCATGCTCGGCCTGTCAGGGCTGTGATTTTTACTAGAGTTAGAGGTAGGGTGACTTCCCTTAATTTCATGTGATGACAGGGAACTGACTTCTTTGCAAAATAAATGGATTTGACAAACTATGTTTGTCAAATCATTCATCATTTTATTTAACTGAAACCTCAACCAATCAAATTCAGCTGCAATACACATATAATGTACCTTTGGTAAGTTCACACCAGGAATTGTCAGGAAAAAAATTCCTATGCAGAGAGACTTAAAGCTTAAAGAGACTTTTTTTAAGCAAGAGCATCAAATTTTACGATCAGATTTAAAGTTTTAGATATTTAGGTATAATGTAATAACTAGAAAACAGCTATTTGGTAGTCAAATAACCCTGAAAGTTTTTATAAAAATCCTAAAGACTAATTTAAACCACTTCGGACTCAACCTTATAAATAACAAAAATCCTTTTATAAAGGAGTTTTACACTAACTACAGTTTTGCACATTGTTTCACACTCAATGATGTTCAGTTCATTCATGCAGTAAGTGTTTACCAAAAGCTGCCCTGGGCTGTCACAAAGGTCACAGTAGCCACCAGGGTAGTGGTACAGATAGACGCACACGGTATAAATATCAAGCTCTAGGTTATCTTTTATTGTTTTGTACACATAACGTCACAAATGCAATTCCTTGTTGACACGGTGCACATTTTTATACTCTAAAATTAAACTGGGGGGGGGGGAGGCGAAAAGAGAGAACTTTGCCATGGTATATATGTGTGCACAAAATACTCAAGATCAATGTAAACTTCATGTTTTGCACTTATGCATATCAATATAATGGAGAAAAATTAAACTTAGCAGTTGGGTCACACTTGAACATCAGCAATGTCTTCTAGGCTTGTCATTCAATATAAAAGGTGAACTTCGGATTTTCTGAGAAAGACCCATAACACACAGACAGCTCTAGCTTTTTGACAGGGACTCACATCACTGGCCAATAAGATACTAAAAAGTGAAAAAGTCACGCTTTTCGTTTGTCTTGTCTTGTTTCGTTCTGCTATTTGTGGTGACAGAGATTGAACCCAGAGCCTTTCGCACACCAGGCAAGTGCCCAGTTGGTCTGGGAGCTATGTGCACACCCCTGTGCACCTGCTTGGAAAAATGCTGTCTCGCTTGCCTTTGGAAGGTTCTCTTCTGCTTACTTCCTTCGTACTTCGAAATCCTCGTCATTCTCCTCTGCAGCAACCAGCACAGGCAAAGCTGAGGCACGACCACATGGCTAACTACCAAGACCCCTGCAACCCAGGGCCCCGGTGTCCACACACCCCCGTCCCCAGCTCCAGCTCTCACCAGTACTGCTCGCCATCTGTGACTCAGACGCCGTCTTCTTGGGAATCTTATAAGTGAACTACAGCCGCGGTGCGCCTCGCCTTTAGCGATGGCTGCGTTTATTAGCCCACGTCGGTGCCCCTGGACAGGAAGGCAAACTGAAAGCAAGGACTACACCTCCCAACGTGCCTCCAAAAGCCAGTAGCTGAACATCACTGGGCAAACCTCCTGCGTGGCTGGAGAGCGGGCGTGGCACGATTCACCCACGGCCTGGTCACACGGAGCCCCATCGGCAGGGGCACCTGTGAACACAGAAGGCACCAGAGGGCAAGTGCAGCTTCTCAGCGAGCGGGCCAAGTGAGAGGAGTCAGAAGAAAACAGAGCAAGAAAAACTGAGCCCTCGTGCCTGGGATTCTATGGTCTCCGTTTTCACTGGAAGGGGAATCATATTGTCAAAAGAACCTTTTTTAGCCTCTTTTTTGTCAAATGTTGTTACATTCATGAGAACCTTAGAAGCCAAAAGAAGCTTTCAAGCAGTGGAAAAGACCAGGACCCTCCCTTCAACCAGCGTGCGCTGAGACGTGTCTGTCTCGTGGGCCCCAAAACAGACCCACCCCCCCCCCACTTCCACCAGGGCACCGAGGGGGTGGGCACCCGCGCACTGCAGACACGGGCATCACAAACATCCCCTCGTGATGGCAGGACAGGAGGCTGGCACAACACGGCGGCCACTCCCTGCCTGCAGCCCCTGTGGGAACCTGCGGCAGGCTGGCACCTTTCTCCGCTGCAGGAGGAGACCATGAGACAAAGGCCCTGCCCTCCGCCCCGTGGGCGCTGCGGGAGCCTGTCTCCTCACAGCCACCGCTTCGGAGGTGCCCACGGGGTCCCCCGTGCCCACACGCTCTTCCTCCACCGAGGCTTTTTCCATCTCTCACACGCACTTTCTTACTTTCTCTGCTGCATCTCTCTCCTTTTTCAATCTTCCTCATCTCGCCCTTCCATTGTTATTCACCCTGTTTACTGCTCCGAGCAACCCTGACACACTGGACATCATCTGAAACCACAAACGACAGGATGCAATAAGGGGAGAATAGCCGCAATCTGAGAAAAGTTCTTCATTCACTCCTGCTCCTAACTCTCTGTCTTCTTATCCTACATAGAAAATAAAAAAATCAATACCACCTCACAGGGCTTGATAAAAGCACCAGCCGAGTACAGCAGGCATGCTGGATATAGTAAATTAAAGTGATCAAAATTTTCCAGTCGGCTCTGCCTGTAGCCTACATAAACTAACAGCCCTGTCTGCCTGATGTCCATCAACTGGAAGCTTTATTTTATCTGGGCCTCTGATTATCTGGGGAATGAATACATATACCTGCCGAGGCCTGGGAGTCGCGGTCTCTGTGCAGGAGTGAGGGTGGCCACGCAGAGACCGCACAGGGAGATGGGGCTGGGGGGGCACCTGTTTGTACAGATGAACATGTGGGCATAGGAAAAGAGGCAGGTAGGGGCACCTGCATGCGTGAGCTCCGTGTGGTGGCAGAGCCAGCACTGGTACCAGGAGGGGAGGGCGAGGGCTCAACAGACGGCTGCCTTGTTAATAACCCCACGCCTGCCTTAAGTAAGTGCCTGGACCAAGTCAGCCAAGAGTCCTCATCTGCACTAACAGCCACGGGCATAGGAAAGATTATCCAAACCTCCGTGGGACGACTTCAGACGTGACGTCTATAAACACCGTGCTAGACAGTGTTGACACAAACTTAGTCTCCTTCCCCTTTGTGAGCAAATACACACATGCACACACATGCACGCATGCATGCACACACGCACACATGCCCACACACATATGCACATGTGCAAACATACCATAAGAAACCAAAATCCTGCTTGCTTCTCATTTCAGTAGAAAATAACCTTCCATTTAGGTAGATAGGCCTTCAATGCACATATTTCCGATAGACCAAATTATGAAAAAAACAGTTTTTGTATACAATTTTCTAACATAGAATAAGCATTTCATTTGTCTTAGAACATGATTCATATTAACTTGACTAAAATTTGCTGGACTGCCTTCAGTAAGAGATGGAACTTCTCGGCTGTCTACGGGGACAGCTGGCAAACACTGGCTTTGCCACCATTGGCCCAATTCTCCCATCAAAACCTATGACCCTCGCTGAGTACACGACCTTGGTCCAGGGTTGGAAATGAACTAACAGCTCCCATCGACCATCAGAGAAATAAAAAAGGAGGAAACACGGAGCAAATCAGTGTGACCAGGCCACCACGGAGAAACCACAGGATGGCAAGCAGACAGCACAGACCACCAGGCTGCTGCCACCCGCCGCAGAGGCAGGTGCACGTCTGCGGGTCCACGCTCTAGCCCCAAACTACTTCTGAGATAACACTAAACCAGACACATAGTCAGCCACCTGCCCTGCCTGGCAGGAAGCTCGTTCCACCAAGAGTTGGGGGCAGTAAGAGCTACAGACGACCTAAGCCTTTGTGCAAGTCGAGCGCACACCCCCTCGCCCCAGCTCTGCCACTCTGAGAAAGGACACTCTCTGCCTAGGTTTTCTTGAAGGTAGCACTGGGAGCAAGACTTCTATTTCAGTGCTGTTGATGTTAGGTGGGGTATCTGCAGAACACGGTGTGGTACCTAGGCTCAACAAAGTACGGCGTTCCTTTCTTGAAACCTGAAATAATTCACTAAAGTCTAACCCGGTCTTTCCACTCAGCAATAGACATTGACAGAGGGATGGAGAGGAGGTGTGAACGCACAAAGTCCCAGGCCAGAACAAAGAGGTGGAGAATGAACAACTTTCCAAATTCTCCTTCCCAAGGAACACAGATGTGTTCAAAGTCAAGCAAAGGGACAGGGAGGTGGGGAGAGCAGTGACCCAGGGGCAGACACCTGGGCTGGACATCGGCTCTGTCCCTGTGGAGAACAGTTGATATTTAGTACAAAGGTTTTCAAACACGCAGATTGATAGATTGACAAGTGAGGGCCCCGCAGCTGTCACCACTCAGACTCAGTGACTTTCAACATGCACAGCCAATTATGTTTTGCATCTATGGTCCCAACTCCCACCCGCACTGCATAGTTTCAAAGCAAATTCTAACATTTTTAAATCTGAAAACACCTTTCATTTTTTAACATAATAATGACCAATATAGTACAATAACTACACGTCAAGTACTTAGAAATAATTCTTCATACATCAAATGCCCTGATTATCTAATCAGTGTTTCGCCATAGCTGGTTTACCTGAACCATACTCACGTGTTTCAAAGGGACAAGATTTGGTATGTGCAACAGCACTGAGCCTCGTTTACGGGCAACAAAGGCAACTGCTCATCCTGTGAGTGAGTTGCAGCAAGTGCTCAGCTGCCACTAAAATGTCCCTGCCGGCCAGTCTTGCCTTGGGACTGCTCCTTCTGAGTTGGGCTATTGCTACCAGCAAGCCCCACCCCTTGTCACCATTCACTCCAGGCTCACCCCAGTGAGTCACCACCCATAATGCAGGAGTTTCCAGCCCCGAAAAATGTTCTTTAGGTTCAAACTTCCTACCTGACATCGAAACCTACAATAGAACATTAGTATCTAGAGATCCTACCTGAGGGACACACCACCTCCAAGTGAGAAGCAGCGCCTTCCTTGCTGCCCGAACATGGACAGTCAGATGACAGGTGTGCTGTCTTCCTCTGCGCCTGCCTCACAAGCTTGGCCAGTGCGATTCTCTCATTACGTGTTCCTTTCTGAACTCTTCCTCAGCAGGAAAACAGACTCTCCCAGACACGCTGACGGGCCGGGTGGAAACCCCCTAATCTGTCCTTCACCTCTTCTAACCCTGTGTTCACTCCTTCCACAAGGTGTGTTACGGTCTCCAAATCTCGCTGTCTGCATCCATGTAAATAGTAAGCAATCTCACCTGGAGAAGCCACAGCCTACTCAAGACAACTTCTAGCCCAGAAATCAGCCTCCAATAGGCTTTTTGCTGGTTTCATGATGTTTTATTTTTAAAAATAAAGTCAGCTATATTAAAATATACTTTTAACTGTGCACTGTGTAGTGGCAATGGACGCTAGGCCCCAATACGGAGCACACTTCCTTTCCTAGATGGAAATGGCTGTGACCGCGTCAGGCAACGCTGCCCTCCCCCGGCACAGCTGCTGGAGGTGAAGGCCTGCCTCCAGTGGCCAAGCTCCTCTGACACGACGCAGAGCCTACACGCACGAGCTCCACGAGTGTATCGCAGCCTCTGGAGGACCATTTTCCGGCCCGGCACATCACCTTCCAGAGCAGCCACGGGAGACGAGGGAAAGCAGGAAGGAGAGGTTGGAAAACAGTTCCCCAGCTGGCCTCTGGGAAGAGGTATGACCACCAATTCCCTCAACAGCAAATACAACCGCCTCAAAACCAAAAGGAGAAATGAGCGAAGGGTGAGAGGGGAGGAGGGAGAAGGAGAGAAACCCGGCAGCGCCTGTGCCTCCGCTGCTCTCCGTTCCCTTCCACACTGCTCTCAGTCACCAGCATGGCTCTGCACAGGTGAAGATGATCCACACAGTTCAACTTAGCGTGTGCCTCCGAGGGTGTCCAGCTACAGAGAGTCACGCCAAGGCCAGGGGGCCCGTGATCCCAGAGGCACGGTTCCCTGGATTCCTAACTGCTGATCCCACCGCAGCCCCTCTACTTGGCCTCTCTGCACACGGAGGTGGGGGGACAGAACAGAGAGTGAGAAAAGATGGACCCCGCCCTGGCTGACATCAAGCCTCATCTGGTGTCAGTGCACATCGCTAACCCTTACCCACCAGACACCGGGATTATACCTCACAGTGGCCGCCTCATAGGCCTTAGGGCGGGACTGCTACTTTCCTCTTACAGATGAATATATTCCCACTGCTTTCTCTTTGAAAGACAAAACCTCACTTCAACTAAGTGATTTTAAGCTGAGTATTTAAAGAAAAATGTCCTTCTAAAGGATATAAAAGGTTGTTCCAGATGCCCAGATGGCTTTACTTCAAATCGCTCTTTTGTCTAGCGTTGTCTGAGATACCTAAAGCAAACCCATGTGAGATGCAGGAAATTTAGTCTATAACCACGACGTGTCCAAAGCCAACTCTTGTTAGGGTCACTCCTCTAAATAAAAATATATATTCAACTCTAAACTACAACTCCATCTGATTTGTGGGACATCGTAGGTAAAATATGACTCCCAAATTTTTTGTCTAATGATTTACAGAATTGAAGGACAACAAACAGGCTCTAAGGAGCTTGTTAAAAGGACCATTACATGATGACCAAATGACACCAGTGAGAAACTGTGGCTCTTTCAGCCCAAGAGTTTCTGGAACATTCTGCAGGAAAGAGGAAAATGGAGCAAAAAAAAAAAAAAAAAAAAAAAATCCAAGAGCTCTGTTTTGATCTTCCATGAGCTTTTGAGGGATACTCCAGACCCAAGCACAGCAATGGATGAGCTCAGGATTCCACTGCAAGACTCAGAGGCAGCAGAATACCAGCTCTAATGACAACTCATAAAAATGGTTTCTCCCTTTTTACATATACTAAAAACATTATAACACATTCTAGAAATGTGTAAATGACAATTCCTAATGTCTCCCATGTCATCATTCCTTAATTTTTAACAGAACTGAGATCATCTTTCCCAATGTCATTAAATATTCTTTTAACTAGAATCATCTTTAACAACTACCTCATTTTACGCAAAGACATGGAAATACCACCACCACTAAAGCAGTCTTATGCTGCTGAGCATTTAGTTTGTTGCACAGGAAGTGCTGTTGCTCTACTGATACCTGATTATTGGTATTCATCTAATTGGGTTCTTAAGAATTCTAGAAGTGGAATTATTAGATCAGTATTAAATACAATGTAGTTGTAACAAGTGAAAACCCCGTGGGCTCCCCGTTCCTACCCAGCCCTGGCCTGGCCAGGTTCCCCCGCTCATAGTGTCACCTGGAACTTCCCCAGGTGAAGAAATCTGAGGAGTGGAAGCCCCAGTGAGCCCTGAACCCACACGCCGTTGGTGGCCTCCACCGTTATCCTCGATTCATTTCCCATCTCAGAAGATGTAACTCATTTTCACCCCTCACAGCTACGGACTTCAAGCTCAGACCTCTTGGGAATCCCAAGAAAAAGGCCAAATGTCAGAATTGACTTGAACTTCAGGCGGAGGCCCGACTCCCCTAAGCCACAGAAGCCCCTTTTCACCTTAGTTTACATCTAATTGCTTGATTCACACCTTGGTACTAGTACTCAGGTCTGGAAGAACGCCTTCCTGCCAAGAAGAAAGAGTCACATCCTTGATCTTCAGAGCTCCCCTCACGCTGAAACCCTCACCTAACATTCTGCCGTGTAGACCAGGGTTGGGAATCCTAAAAACCAAAAACTCCTCATCACACCCGTCCCACTCCAGTGCCTTCAAGATCAACTTTCCAGAGCATGTTTCCTCCTGCTTTTCCACACAGTGGCCATAGAATGCAGATGAGGACACCAAACCAAGAACCCTTCTCACGTGACGTTGGCCAGCACCAAAAACCATGTGCTGTGAGATCTGAAAAAAAAAAAAAAAAGACACCTTGCCCATATGACCAGCAGACATTAGCTAAGACTCAGGGCTTACTATTCTTCAAAAGGCCAGCCTGACATGGTCCACACAGCAAGACTGCAGCAAATTTTGGGTTTGCTGCCTGAGAACACCTAAAGAACACACCAGCTTCACGTAGCCACTGCACATCGCCCTGCAAGGGAGGAAACAGGAGAAGATGGAGAAATGAGAAGGCCCAGGACAGAGTCTGAGCACCAGGAAGAGTCAACGCACCACACCGGCACCAAATGCTCCCAGGAAACCACGCTGTTGCCCGCCACATGCTCCGCCTTTCCTCTTGCCTTTGGTGGGTTGAGTGAGCTAGCAGAGCAAGGGGAATTTTCTACTTGGTAAAATACCTGGCAAATGTCAGGGGTCGAGGGCAGTAAGGCAACAGTTGTTTCCTCATGGGTCGGTTTCAGGGTTCAGGGGATGGTGTAGGAGTAGGTTGTCAGTAGGAGCGAGGGGCCAGGCAGTCCCTGAGCATGAAGAACATGGCTTATATGCAGAATATGGGAACAGACTGCAGCTTTCCAGAGATCTGGCAAAGCAAATCTCCGTTCATCTACGTATAGCTCAGTCTTATGAGTCCATGTCACTCACGAGTCAAAGGAAATGCGGGAAATTAAAACAATCACTGAAATCAACGTGGATCCCCCAACATTACAATTATTTTAAGTACTTTCTTACTGAGGGAAAACTTTCATCTAAAACTGCAATTAATAAGAGGAAGTATTGGCAGTGATGATGGGTGTTTGTGTGAAATTCCCTGTCTCCAATACCACAGAAGAAGAAACCAGCTCAGTCTACATTTCCCTCAGCTCTGAAAATTCCATATTTATCTGTCTGAGCTGACGCTGAGCTGGGCCGGCTGTGGCAGCTCCTCGCTCTAGTTTCTAGGCAAACAGCCCACAACACTCTCGTTTGGTTCAATCTGTTTTACCCTCTTGTCTGATATTTTCAGGGTTTTTAATCACAACTCGAGCAGATTGATCAATGACAGATATGAGCAACAACTTTTGCATGCTAACAGTGCTGGATTTTTTATCTGAGAAAATATTTCTCCTCTTAAAAAGCCTCTGCACAGCCATGTATTAATTAAAATCTAAATACTAAATATTGATTGATGCGTTATCAGGCCATAGCAGTTGGGCCCTGCCGCATCGATTTCTCGCTGTGATTTATTATCATATTTAAGAAAAATCATTTTGTGTGATTATACGAGGAAATAGACTTCAGTGAGGGTGTAATTCTTTTGTACCACTTTTGCTGTGCAGAGGACGGGCCAATTCCTCAACCACAGCTGAGATGGCTGATACCCTTCACTGCCTCTTCTCTGTGGCCTGGGCGCTAATGCGTTAAGCCTGCTTGGTCTTGTCATTAGGAATAATGGGCATTAGGATTACCTCCTTAATCACAACTAAGATTAACAGATGGATGAACCTAAGTTCTTAAAATTATCTAGTTATTAACAAGTATTGCTTTTTTATCACATTAATAACATGGTTGCAGAGGATTTTTTTTTAACCACTAGAATTAAAGCAAAACCCCAGAACAAAGTCCAGACTGGCCCCATGTGTAACCAATACGCAATTTAATCTTTTCTCTAAGTACAAGAGTCATGGCTGCAGTCGCAGAAAACCTGGTCATGAGAATAAACAGAGAAATGTGTTTCTGTCAAAAAAATAAAAAATAAAAAACAGACCACCAATTTTCATAGTAAGGAAAACACCTCAGCTTACACAGATAACTTGCTCATGAATGACATGTGCTACTCCTAGGGCGAAAATGATTTCTGATTGCGTGGAATGCCCACCCTTTCTGCGATCACCTCAAGAAGGAAGGGCGGGACACAGAGAACACGTTGCGCTTGCAAACTCCAGGTGACGTCCAAGCACAGGCACAGTCATCTGTGAGTCATTTGACTTGCTGAGGTGAAATACTTCTAACACTTAAATTTTTCCCATTTATTTGTTTATTTTCCATGAATTTACCTTTTATTATGTTCATTGTGGCATGTCTTCCTGCGTGTCACTTCTTTTTACACAGGAACAAAAATGAAACAAACGTATTGTTCCTCACTCCTCATTTGTGGATTTTCGGACAGTCAAGAAACCACATGGAGTTTCAGCAGAGAGCCTGCTCAGGGGTGCTTAAGGAGTCCGCACTGTGGGCCACACTGACTGCATCACTGGCGTTGTTTTCATCACAAAAATCAGCAAAGGTCAAAAAATTCAGATGCCAATGTTGCTCCTGGGCTCTAAAGGAATCATAACAACAAATAGCACAGAACTTAAGAATCAGACAAGGTTGATAAACAGAAAAGGAATGTTTTCTAAAGAAAGAAATTAGGCCGTCTCAATATCATTAAATTAAAATGCTTTTTAAGTCTGTGTCGGGATCCAGGGGTTCCTGGCCACCAGCGATCAGGAACCAGAAGTCTGGCCCAACAGGGTCCCGAGCCGTGTGAGTAGGACAGAATCACATCCGGGAGGCTAAATCAGTGTTAACAGCTCTTTTATTGGAGGCGAGGGCCAGGCTTATAAGCAGTTTAAGGGGGGTGGGTCAGCCAGGGTAACAGGGCAAGGGTCATTCACTGACTGGATGGATTTTGGAGCAGAAAAGTAGCCTAATTTGTACGGCAGATCTTTCGAAACCTGACCACGTGATTTCTGGTAAGGGTCTGGAAGCAGGGGAAATTAGGAATTTAGGTAAGATGAAACCTGAGCTGTGGTCCATCCTGAGTCTGGGATAACAAGGAGCAGCCCCAAGCCTGTCAGTCTCATCTTGAGAGATGAGATTATTGGGGTATGAGTTGCGGCTACCTACAATCATCCCAGGCCTAGCCAGGGTCCCACAAGTCTGTACTTTTTCTCTAAATTACAAAAATTTTAGCAAGTATACTTTTAGAGATAGAATCAAAGAAAACAAATTGGCGGAAATATGTAAATGCACTTATGCCATATAGACATCTTGTTTCCTGTGGCTATTGATTAATTCTCAGAGGGCTTCACAAGAAGGAAGGGAGGGAGGGAGGGAGGGAAGGAAGGAAGGGGAGGGGAAGAGAGTAGTTGTTCACAACGAAGCCTGTGCCAAGGACACACATTGCTCCTTATCTCCACAGCAACAGCAAATGCCAGCATCCTCCTATGCTAAGTATGGAGGACACAGAAGAAAGCAAAGTCCCACCCTCTCCTGAGGTGGCCCAGAGACCAGAGAGAAAGTCCCCATGCCGACCAGTCTGTGGACACCTGCAGCTGAGATCACACATCTGCCTTAGGGACAGACAGGGACACTCTTATAAGAAAACATGACCAGGCAAACGGAAGCAACTTGAGAGCATCATGCTTAGTGAAGTGAGTCAGAAGCAGAAGGTGAAACATCGAATGGTCTCTGATATGAGAGACCCAGACCACAACTCCTATGGAACTTAAGGCAAAAAACAAAGTGAAACAGGGGGGTGGGGTGGGGGAGGAGGGAGGGGTGGGTAGGGGGAGGGACAAAAGGAGAGCGGGAAGGCCCTTGTCACCTTGACAAGGTATGTATGTGCACAAAATGCTCAACGCCATTGTAAACCTCAAATTGTGCACGTGTACATATCGATAAAATGGGGGAAAAAAAGGAAAGATGAGACAGGAGGTGCCGGGCAGGCATGCTGGGGGCAGGACGGCAGGCCTGGGAAGAGTAGGCGGCCCATGACACAGGAGGAGTCCCAGCAGGTTTCCTTGGTCATAGAATTGGGGATTTTATGGATGTCCAAAAAAGGCAATGAATTCTGAGTCAGGTCTCCAATATCAGGCAGAGATGGAGAGCCTGAAGCTAAATTTGTGGAAATTATTTTATAGGAAAAACACTAAACTCTGGCCTACCTATAAAACACCTGTTTCTGTCCCTGGCTATATGCAGTTGAATTATGAAACAAAATCGTAACGAGGTGTTCTGCCCTCAGCCTCGTGACCACACGCTTCCTGAGTGATGGAGGGCGCACAGTGCGACAGGCCAGGTGGACTGAGCCATTTCTTCTTTAACGGGCAGCCAGTCCATTACTGGGCTTTCACATTTTATGGAAAAGCAACACCACTGACAGAAAAAGCTTAATCTTACCACTACCTGGTTCTCAACCCAGAAGAACATCTTCTAAAATGAAACATGTTCGCCGGTTTCTGAAATTCAGAACACACCTTTGTCTGCTAGGGAAAAAAAAAATCCTTGTTGAATTTTCTAAAATTATGTCCAGTGGTTTTGCCCTACATCTTCCCACCTGGCACCGGCTAGAGATAAGAAGCCCTGACAGTCCTGCATAAGTTTATTAATCTACTTCATCATCAGCTGAAGACCAAGGTTGTGATGGATCAATGTCAGGGCACACTGGGAGTTGCAGGGAGATTTTGGAGGCTCAGCCCCTGAGAGTGGGTCCAGAGCTGCTGCACTGGGCCCCGCTGCCAGCCAGCGTGCCACCACAGAGTACATGCTGGCCGGTCCTCGGCTCTGCCCCTGTGGGTCAGTTCCCCCCAGGCTGAGCTCTTTGCTGCAGGACCCAAGAGCTCCTGTGGGAAACATGGCCCACCCAACCCCTGTCTTGCAGAAGCCCAGTGCAGACGGGGGCTGTCCTGAAAGTCTTTTGATCTGAATAGCCACTCATACTGCAGACATGACAGGAATCCAGGAGTTTTTCAGACAGATTTCAGCCTAGGAGCACACCTTATCTTATTCCGCATATTCACAAAATTATCTAATGGGCTTGCATTAAATCTATACACTTATCAACTCCTCTTGTTGTTTAAAAAAAAGCTAGAAAAAAATCGACACAGCAAAAATGTAAGTTCACAGCCCTGTGGCCCTGCCCGGGCTCCACGGGGTCCTGGCAGGTGCTCCCATACAGCACCAACAGCGTGTCGGTGCAGTGTGAGAAATTCTTGCCAGTCACCCTCCATAACTTATGGCGAAGGCCCAGAAGCCACAGGGTGCTACCTTCCTGCTTCCAGTGGGTACAGAACAGTGCCCTCTGGCAACGTGCCCACTCTCCATCGGGTCTATTCCCATCATCCTAACTGATAACCCTCCCTTACTCCATATTTTCCCTGTTGCTGGGAGCGGCTTTCACCACAGAGTTCACGGTCTGCCTGTCTGCTGCCTTGTGCTGTGGGCAGATTGCCTGTGAGGACGGGCAGCTGTGCCTCCTTTCCCAGTGGGGAGGACGAAAGGTGCATCACCCAAGACTCCTATGTTGGCACCCTAACCTCCAAGGTGACTGGGTCAGGAGAGAAGCCACATGAAAAGATGGCCAGGGGAGGAAGAAGGCAAAGGCTGGCGTGATGCATCTTCAGGAGAGGCAGCACCTAGGACTGCTGACCGCCACAGGGCAGGCTCTCCCTTGGAGTCCTCTAAACAGCATCATCTGGTAGACACCCTAATCTCAGATTCTAACCTTCAAAGAATTTTTTAAGCCACAAACTATAGGCTTTGTTGTGAAAACAAGCAGGGAATGAGACATAAACTTGATGCCAGTGAAAGGCAGAGAGACCAGCGTGAAGGACCTACACCTTCCAAAATGAAAGGTTCCCTCACTTCAACAGGGACTTTCCTCCCCTCGGAAAAGGCAGCTCCCCCCACACAGACTGTCAGGGACCAGCCTTCTGCCGCTTTACCAGCAAGAGAGAATGTAGTTTATTCTGCGTGAACCTGAGCAAATCTCGCAACCTCTCCAAATGATCCCTCCACCCATAAAGTAAGGAAGTCTATTAATAGTCTCAGGTCTGTTCTTCATAGTCAATGGCACCTTCAAAGCTGCTAAACAAATGGTCAATTTTGAGCCTATTGTGAGAGTTCAGACTTCCCCTACCTCTCACGGGTAAGTCATGAGTCTACTGAACACTATGTCGCATGCAGTAGGCGACTTGAATAAAATCTCAAGCAAGTTACAGGGTCAACAACATCCAAATCAATTAGATCCACTGTGTGGTACAACTCAGTTGTTTCATCTTTTGTCACTAGTCATAGGTAGACAGGAAATCAGTTATAAGCTGTCTAAGGTACACTGGAATCGAACACTGAGAAGCTTGCCTTTTCAGAGTCATACCACGTGTTTCGTACTTTTCAATATTAGATACAAAACAAAGATAAACCTGGATAATTATTCTGACTCCACATAGAAATGCATTGAGCGAGGTCTTGATTCAGACCAAAGATTCTCTGAAATGACTCACTGAGGTTGGGTTCCCAACTCCAGGCACTGCCAGTCACTGCACCGAGGACAGCCCCAAAGCAGCTTAATCTACCAACACTCACATTCTACCTGCTCTAGGCCCCGTTATGGCTAAGTATGAAGTTTCTTACAAAGACTGTAAGGCCTTGGTCCCCAATGCGGTAATGTTCAGAGGTGGGGACTAGAAAAGTGATTGGATTGTGAGGACCTGACCTTTTCACAAGGTCATAATTGGATGGCATTATTGAGAGGTGATGAAAACAGGAGTCGGGGCCCAACTGAAGAGAGTGGCAGGTGGGAGGTATGACGCTGGGAACTATGTCTTGTCACAAGCCACTTCTGTCTCTGTCACCTTCTGTGCTTCCTGGCTGCCATCAGAGAAGCAGCTTACCACCACCATGCCCTTACCATGATGCTACTTTTTTAAAAAACAAATTAACGAGGCCATATTTTTTTTATCATTGAGTCTCACTAAATCAAGTGTTGTCAAATGCAGTGGCACGTTTGTTAGCCTGTTCTGATGATACAAAAAGTAATATATTTATTCTTTAAATTACCTCAGGACCAAGAACAAAAGTGTTTTGGTCTCTAAAGAAAGGTACAGGATATACCTTTGTATGATTATACACGCAAAGTCGGTAATTTCTGTTCAAGCCCACCACGCTGCCTTTTTCCCCATAGTATATGGGGAATTTTTTTTCCTTCAGCCCGTGATTCCAGGAGCCCAAAACTACCCCAGGAGCTGCCCTCCCCTCCTCAGACAGCCAGAGACCACGGAGGCACCTAAGCTGAGAGGACAGAGCCGGGGGCAGGCACTGAACATCCCAATTAGGTCCAAATAATACTAAGAGAATGAAATCTTTCAGGATTTTCTTAGCAGAAAGCAAAGCATTTTTCTTGAAAGAAACAGTGTCTGTCAGCATTTAAACACGGTTTCTCTCCCAAAGAAAGCATATGGAGGGGTAGAAGAAAGGGAAAATGTGTCGCCCCTTAGGGCTGGGAACTTGGAGGCGGCCTTCCCGCAGGAAGAGGTAGCCCCAAAGGACCAGCCAGCCCTCGGGCTTGCCGGTGTGCCTCAGAGTAGCTCTGAAACAGGAGCCCTGAGAACTGCCCTGCCGGTCCTGCACCCCCGCCAGGGCCCTCTGGCACCCAGCCTGCCTGCTCCAGGTGCCCAGCACCTCAGCCCCACATGCCACTTAGACGTTAAAGCACGTAGGAGGACAGCTGCCTAACGTCCGAAAAAGTGATGCGTAGAAACTGACACGTGGAGAGAAAAATAGGAAAAAAACAGGGGAAAGCCACGCCACTGACACGCGCAGAAGCCGGGCCGGCTCGAAGAACCCGCAGCTGGTTCTTAACGGGAATGTGCCTAAGATTCAGCGGAAATTTTTTTTAAAAATCACTGTTAATACGATTTTTAATTCTCTTTGAAATCAGTGCATTGTGGCCAAATAACAGCAACTCAATTATCTCTCCGCGTTGGTGTAACTGGACTGTGTTACCGTGGGACAGGGGTGGTTAGTGTCTGTACCTTAAGTTCTGGAATCCAAGTGCCACGTGACTAGGAGGGAAACAATTCCAACTAATTCCAATATGAATTGCAATGACAGTCCCCCACAAGGAGCGTGTGGTCCCCACGGCACCCCTGGGGACAGCAAGCACAGCCAGCAGGGAAGAGCAGAGGCCACACCAGGCCCCGCAATTCCTTATCACATCAACCATTTTTAAACTAATTACCCAAATGCACCAGACTTCTGTGATGACTCAGTTCTTAACTAAACAAAAACGCAGTGAGCATCTAAAAAGCACATGTACAATAAAATTTATATTCTGTGCATTTTCTAAGTTTTATATTTAAATTTTCATCTAAAATCTGAATTTTTTTAAATAGCAAAACTGACAGTAGAAGCAAATAAAAGAGTAAATTATGCCAATAAAGTGGAAAACTCGGAAGCAAAACAAATTTTGGTTTTGTTGCTTTTCAAATTAGTATGGACTGTGTGCCTTAATCACAAAGCAGTTTGTCTTATGTTTTGACTTAGCTTTGCACTTGTAGGCATGGTGCAAATTCTGACAATCTGTTGCACAATTTGAGTTTGGTAAGCCAGCATTGGGATTAAGGAGTAATGAAGTGTAAGTCAGCTAAGACTCCTCGCCTCTCTGTCTCATCTTGTGTCTCCCTTTAAATGAAAAGCTACTTACTTTCTTTTCAAAAGTTCAAAGGCTAAAGAAATCGACCAAAAAAGTCTACCACAATATCCTACAAAACAAAAAATACTAGTCAATAAGAGTTGCTTTTCATAGCATGCCATATTCAAATAATCAGTGCAACTTGAAAAATGGAAAAAATAGGCCAACAAGAAACACATTGGTAAATTACACATATGTCAGTTTTATTACCATGTCATTTTGCCCACTCTCCATCTTTGCTCCTAATATTCTTCACTATTTCCTAGTTTTTCCCTACTTCGCCTCTACCACTAGTGAGTATTTATATACACTGTTCGCTGGGTTTCTAAGAACGTGACCCAGCAGCTGCTCTGCCCTGTGTCCCCCAGCCTTGCTGGGCTCTGGGTGCCCATTCTCCCCAAGAGCCGACAGCCCCCCGCCTGTCCCTCAATAACTAAGGACCCCGGTGACTGGACTCAAGTGCTACACAAATGACTCCCATAGTATCTTATTTGTCTGCAATAGCAAATAAAAACACTGGACACAGTAGGTCAGGAAAAGAATAACATGAATATCAGTTTTCAGTCAGAAACATGCATTTCTGGGTTTATTCTAGATGAAAAAACACAGAGCTGCACCTGGCAATAAAAAATGACAAGGCTTCGAACTGTCAAGCCTTCCTTTTGAGCCCACAACAGAAGAGTCGGGTTAGCGTTTTGTTTTGTTTTGTTTTGTACTATGAACTAAACTCCAGGTCTTTGCACTGAGTGACAGCACCAGTCCCCCGCCTCCTTTTTAATTTTTTTTCTATTTTTGAGACAATATCCTGGTGATTCACTAGGTTGCCCAGGCTGGGCTCAAACCAGTCACTGCCCCTCGGCCGCCACGCCCAACGGGGAAGCGACATATTTAAATTACGTGATGCAAAAAGGAAAGGTTAATGTAGTAGAAGTCTACCACCTGTGCACACTGCTCACCAGCCAGCCAGTTTCATCTCTTCCTCAACATGAGTTGTCATACAGATGCCCCAGAACATGTCCCGACTCTGGGATTGCTTTCCTAATACATACATATATATATATATATATATATATATATATATATATATATATATAAAATGTTTACATTGAATGTCAGTATTACTGCACATACATGTCTTAGCAAAATTACAAATTACGTGTTTTATTACTTTCAAGCACATTCTTCCATGGATATTATCCAACAACACATCTTGGAGCTATAAAGGAATCTCAGAGTATTTTACTAAAATTGTACAAATGTTGCAAAGTTTTAACAACATTCACATATGATACAAATGATTATATATTCGATTTTACATAATGCCTCCGCTCTTCTCTACAGACCAGCAAATGGCAGAAATGGTGGTCAGGCAACTGCAATTTAAAGAGTTCCTGCAGAGAGAGAGAGAGAGGAAAGAGAGAGGCCCTGGCCCTCTTCACACACACAGCAGCAGAAGATTCATGCGACACCTCATCTTACTCACTGCTGCGTTCCTCTTGCTTTTCCCTCTGCAGGAAAAGGATTAAAGAACTAAGAATGCACAAACTTACCCTTCCAACTCAACATAGTTCCAGTTCGCTGTTTTACATGCGAGTTTCACATGCAAAAATAAAAATTAGCCCTCAATTTTAGATAATTTACTTTATACTGAAATTTAAGAACAAGCCTTGTAAACACTGTGTAATCTAATCATTTTAGGAGAGATGTTACCAAAACTCTAATCAGCGGGTCTTCCTCCCCAGAATCCAGTTATTCACAAGTTAAAGGCCACGTGGGGTCTTCAGTTCATTTAACAGCTGTTTTTTTTTTACATATAAGATTCATTTTTGTGAGTTAAGTCAGGCTCTTCCGTCAGCTGCTTGTAACTCTGGAGATATTTATCTTGTTGGAGTCTTGGCCTTCAAACACCTCACCTTCCCCACCACCTTCATGGCACCCAGGGCTTACAGGCATGCACACACACACACACACACACACACAGTCACACAGTACACCCACACACCAATTCACAACCACTGCACTCACAGTTCAACACATACACTAACATGTTCACTCATGTTCACACACATATACTCCTTTTTTTTTCTGAGACAGGGTCTCACTTAGTGGTCCAGCCTGGTCGTAAACTCACTATGGAGCCAAGCTGGCCTCAAACTCACGGCAAACCTCCTGCACCAGCCTCCCACGTTCTAGAGCACACACATACACTCTTACACACAGCCATACACATACATTCAAATGTTCAGATGCTCTCAGACGTGCACACATGGCCGCTCACATGCATTTTCACATATTCTTGTGCACACTCATGCACATTCTCACACTCACACACACATTCCCACACTCCTGTGTACACTCACACAGATTCTCACACTCACACACACGCACTGTGACTTGCATTCATACACCCACACTCACATACACGGTTTGTGTTAGTGAGGTGATGACTTCTCATCCATCACTGTGTTTCATAATCATATCCCCAAGCACTTTTCTCCAGAGATAGGATTATTTCTTGAATAATCTCTTCTAGGAGTTTTACATTGAGTTCTTAAAATCACAGTGCTGAATTGAACTTCTACTGTATGACATCATTAAAATGTGATTTAGAGAACCAAAAGACACTGTTTAGTGACAAAGCTAATTTCATCTAACAAAAATCTGGCTATCACTCATCTTCCTGTGATAGTGCCTTTCAAATGACTTTTCAAATGAGCACACTCTTTCTAAGCAGCACAATTTTAATAACTACAGAAATCCATGATACATCAGAGTGAGACCCTGTATCGAGGAAGGAGGAGGAGGAGGAGGAGGAGGAGGAGGAGGAGGTGCAGCAGCCCTGGTTGGGTCAGGCACAGCGGCACACACCTGTAATCCCAACTACTTGCGAGGCTAAGGCTAAGCAGGATGATCTCCTCAGCCCACTTTGAGACAAGCCAGGCAGCACAGTGAGACTCGACTCAGGAACAATAATAGTAATGATAATTTGTTCAGTTGCTGGTTGAGCAAGAAGGGCACACGGGTGGCAAAGCGCTTCCTTTGGAGGCACAGGGTTTTCCTTCTGGGGAGGCGAAATGTTTGAAGTTGAAGTGGAAGCTCTACAAGAGTGTGAATGTACTAAATACCGACTAATTATTCTGATTAGCATAGTTAATTCAGTCCTGTGAATTTCACGTGAATAAAGGAGGAAAAAATGGCTGGTTCTACTTCCATGGTTGTTAAATCCTGATACGGGATGTTGAGTTGGAGGGAAACACTTCCCTCTTCTCACTGAATGTACACTGGGTTAAAAACTTTAAAGTGAGTAGCTTAGCCAAGTGTTGTGTGGTATGCTTGTAATCCCAGCAGTGTAGGAGGATGAATAAGGAAAATCCTAATTTGGAACCCAGGCGAAGCAACTCAACAACTTAGCAAGACCCTGTCTCAGAAAAAACAGGCTAGGGACGTAGCTCTGTGCAAACACCTCAGGTTAATCCCCAACCCCGCCAAAACACAAAAATATATTAAGAGTGACTTTTAACTGGGTTTCTGGGATTGCTTTCAGAATATTCTGGTACCAATACAATATTATTTTAATGAATATTATTCAGTTTCAGCTATTTTTAATTTTACTTTTGAAATACACTTATCACAAAACTTTTCCTCTTGGATGAAGTAATTCTTCTTTTAAAAACACATCATTAAAAAACCTTAGTTCCCTTACTCCTTGGAACCTGGCAGCAACTTTAATAAAAACTGCCATCTCAGTCACAGCATAAATCAATGACTGTGCCAGAACACTGAGAAATATCTGTGCATGCGGAGCAAGGATGAAACATAGGTGCACAGGGTACATTCATAAAAGCAGACAGGTGGCACTTCCCAAAGTAGGTAAGCAAACAGTGTTTCATAAAACCACGCACTGCTCTCTACACATCAAATGTGAATGGCCGTTCAAATGCTGCTACGAAGCACAATCCCCCTGACCGTGGCCAACCGCGGTTTGCTCTCTATCAACAGACGCAAAATGGTGGGTTATTCACTCATTTTGATCATCATTGTAGTAAAGACACTCTGAGCAGCAAATGCCACAGCCTGTGATAGGTGAGCACATGCACACATATGCATGCATGCATGCATGTATATGTACATATTCACGTGCCTCGGGAAAAACGCTCTGTCTTTCTCTGGCAAAAGCAGAAGATCAGCGTGAGGCATGAGTGCTGCCCTCTCGGCTGACTCTGAGTGAAGGGGGCCGAGGGGGACAGTAGAGGAAAGTAAGCGTCTGCCCTGAGGTACCAGCACACCCTCACCGCACATGCAGGACGCCCTGCAGAACACAGGCCAAGGGGACACGCTGCCTGGGGTGCCACCCACACACCCGCACGCTGCCGGGGATCCTCTCGGTGGCGCTTCCTCAGCACGCGGCCCCAGCCGTGGAACTGCCCTCCTGAGTCCACGTCAACCACTCGAACTCCAGCCCCGTGCCGCTCTTCCCTCAACTCCCTTCTCCTCAGCATTGTGAGGGCCGCTGTCCCAACCCCGGGAGGCCCAGGGCCTGCATCTGCCTGTTCCAAAACTCCATCCAAACCAAGCATCGGCCCTCCAAACTTTCCTCTTCTGTCACTTACCCTGTGCAAGGCCCCGGGTCCACACATGAGAAGGTGGGGGGGGGGGGGGGGGGGGGGGGGGGGGGGGGGGGGGGGGAGAAGGGAAAAGGGAGAGAAAAAGGAAGGAGGGAGGGAGGGAGGAAAGAAAAGCAGGAGAGAGGGCCTGTCCCACTGACCACCTGGCAGAGCCACACTTTCCAGTCCCAGCCGCACCCTTCCCTGCTGCTCTTGTGGGCACCGTGCCTACGTGGCCTGCCACAGGACATGCAAACTCCTGTGGCTCCTTTCCTCACCCTTAATAGGGGGATAATAGCAAGCATCTTGCAGGGCATTGCCAGGATTAAAGAGAACATACAGCCCTTACCACAATACCCAGTGCATGAATAGCAAACAATCCGAGTTAGGAGGAAACTGCGAACAATCAAATGCCTGGCAGAACTGAACGGAGCGTCACAGCTCCCGTCAGCGGCTCTGGCAGGAGGAGCCCGTGAAAGCTGTGTAGGAAGCAGCGACCCGGCAGGCCGGCACAGGGAGGGTAGCGGCCAGGCAGGGCTGGCAGCAGGTGGAGGTGCTGCTGTGTCAGGCAAGCTCGAGTGCTACAGAAGAACTGTTTGTTTTGTGACAACTTGAATAAAACCTAACATTGTCTTTCTAACTTACTTTTTGGAAAGAGAGAAGCAACAGAATGGGAAAATTTTTCTGCCAACTGCTCCTGAGCGGACTAATATCTACAATATACAAAGAACTGAAAACAACTAGACTCCCCAAAATAAAAGGTCCGATCAAACCCGGGCAATTGCGATGAATAGACACTTCCCAAGAGAAGAAATACAAGTGACCGATAAGCACATGAAAAAAACACTCTGCGTGTTTAGCCCGTGAGGCCCACAAAGCCGCTTGCCATCACCGCGTACTGCAGCAAGAACTACTAATATCAAAAGCTCAAACAAAACGCCAGACGCTGGCAGAGTTGTGGGAAAATAAGAGCCCTTCTGCATTGCGGGTGGGACTGGGTGCTAGCACAGCCACCGTGTGACCTGGCAAGGCTGGCACAATCAGCAGGCAGATTCTTCAAAAACCTGAAACAGATATGCCCTTTGACCAAGCTATGCTTCTTCTGGGCATCTTTCCAAAAATTTAAAGACATCGTGTTGCAATGATATTTATAGCAGCGCAACTCATAAGGGCTAAATCTTGGAAGCAACCTGTATCTCCGTGAACAGATGGATAGGTAAAGAAACTGCGGTGGATGTGCGGTGGGGTCCTCCTGGGCCGTAAAGAAAGACAAAATCTGTGGGAACATCGGTGCACCCCCGGGCCATGTATGCTAAGCAAAATATATCAGGCACAGGTTAAATACCACATGTATTTTTCTCATATGAGAAACCCCAAATATAAATAAGTCAAAGAGGAAATTACAGGAGATGTGGTAGAAAACAGGGAGATGGATGTGTAGATGGGGAAGAGGGAGGACCTGGGGACAGGGGGCGGGGGACAGGGGGGGCGGGAAGGGGAAAGGTAGCAAAAAGATCACGACGTGACGTGTTTACGCATCAGTTCACCATAGTGAAGGTAATCGTTACGTATCACAAGCACATACCAAAAACAATTTAGGGGAAAATTAAAAGTTAAAAAATAAATTATTTTTAAGTACACTCAAAACTCTGATAAATCGTGAAAGAACAGAGGAACCCCGGGTGACGTAGATGCAATCTTGGAACGTTTCCTCCAAGATAAACGTCAAACTGTGTTGAAAAAATCAGCCAAGAAGAGGTTACTTCCAGTGAATTGGAGGGTCAAAGAGAGGAAGCGGCCGGAGGCACAGGAGAGGTGGGTTTAGATGGTACCGAGGGCCTCGGACTGCGAGGGTGAGAACGAGGCCACGTATGGAAACCCATCTGCAGGAGAAAATGTGCCTTGCCCAGAAATCTAGCCTGACAACAGCACAACCACAACCATGCCAGCAGGGACAAGGTCAGCTCCTCCTGCTCAGAGCTTCTGAAGACAGCAACAATATTACTTACTACAGGGGAAGCAGAAAGAATATGCAGACGTGTTGAACGTCGGCCCTGGAGAGGAGCAGGTGCTCTGTGTGAGGAGCCCCACACTCCCTCCCTAATGAAAGTAGGCAACGCTTTCGAATTGGAAGGGTGTGTGCACCATGTCTGTGCACGTGTGTGTTTGTGTGTGAGTGTGCAGTGGGTATGTGAGTGCGTGTGTGTGGAAGAGTGCGTGAGAAAGTGCAAATGTGTGAAAGAAGGAAAGAGAGGGGGTGTGTGCACATGTGTGCCCATTATTTTGAGGCAGTCCCACCTATTCCTGGCACTCGCCTCGCCCTCACATAAGGGATGCACAAGCAGTTGTCTTTTGCCTTTCTGTTTCTAGTTTGCGGATTATGTTTTTTAACATAGGATTCTGTCCTTGAATTCACCAAGCTGCCCAGGCTGGCCTCTAACTCCCAACCTCCCTGCCTCAGTCTCCCAAACACTAGGATTTCAGGATGTGCCACCACACCTGGCTCCAAGAAAGTACGCCCAGAACATCCTCCCTAAGGCTGAAATGTTCTGCAAAGAAGCGAACATGTGCGTGCTGACCTGGCTGCAGAAGAGCCAGGCAGGCTGCGACTAGCCAGTGACGTCCAGTGAGTGCTAACCACTAAGGGAAAGGGTACAGGTGTGATCTTCAGGAGCCACAGACGAGATCCAGCTGGAGAAGGTGGTGGCTATGCTCTGAACACGTGACAAGGAGGAGCACTTTCTCCCAAATTTGCCACGAGAAAGCAGTGCTTCCCACAAAAACTGAGCTCATCAAACACTCTCAGAGAAGGTCCCTCCCATGACAGGCTGTGCGAGAGGCCCTCCTTCTTTATGGAACAGGCGACTTGTCCTTATTACATCTGTGACTTGACCTACCCTGCAGTGGTCAGAGCCCAGCTTTCCCAGAAAGCCCGCGGAGCCTCTGTAAGGGAATTCTGACTCGGTGAAGCTAGAACCCAGCCCCGACGCCAGCACCACAGAGACGCTTCCTGCTCCTCGGTGCTCACTCCCTGCCCTGCATGCACCCCAAGTGCTGCTGAGCCCCTGCCTCTCTCCTTCCCTTTCACACCCAACCTGGTCCCTTGGTCTCTCTCCTTCACTCACTTTTTTCTAGTCTCAGAGATTCGATATTCTTGCACTCTCTCCTCCATCACGGCAGCTCTGGCATGTAATGAAACATTCCCTCCATGGCCACAACTGCAGTTGATATTCGTACTGTTGCTGGTGTTCCTCCCGTCTGCTCAGCCCTGCAGGACGTGCTCAAGCCTGCTGTTAGGGGGCTGCATGCCGTGGCCACACAGGGCACTCGTGGAGGACTGGAGTTGTCCCCTCATGGAAGATGACTGCAACAACGCAAAAACTAAAACCCTTTAGTAGCTCACTGAAAGGCACTGAAATCTTCCTCCCCCCCAGGAACCACACCCAAGCTCCTGTCACCAATATGGGTAAGGCTGGTTTCATGAAGTTGGCATGTCACTGCTCTAAGCTACCTGACTTCACGATGAACTGCCAAACTGGCTGCTGAAACTGTTCTCCCATGCTGTGCACCCTTTCGCAGAGAAGCTCACCTCACACAGGTAGGTACGCACTCTGCCGCGGAGCCACATCCTGGCCTCCATGTCCTCACCCAAAATGGAAAAGTCTTGATGAGTCAAAGCCACGTAGTTCAAAGCCCAGATTCGTATTACTAAGCAAAGTTCTACAGTGGCCAGCACACAGGACATGGGAGACGCCGGGACACACTTGTGTGCACGTCACCACCTCCTCAGGACTGACTATGGGTCCTCGAGTACTGAAAAGGGCTCTTAGCAGTGCATCCGGGCCCTTCGTCCTAACCATTTGCTCCCCTTCTCGTGATCCCCTTGGCATAGGCCAATCAGAATCATTAGCAAGCGCATGCGTTTCCTTATTTACTTATTAAATGGATGGCCCAGTTTCCTTCTGCGGCCTTGATGCGTTTTGTGCTTGGAGTGTTAGTTCCTGGATTTGGGGAACGGACCCCAAAGTATTTCATACCTGTCTTCCTCCTCTGTGCCAAGGATCACAGTGAGGAGGCTCCGCCCCCAAGTGGCTGTCTCCGCCCCCTTCCGGTGACGGGCGTGCCTCGAGGCGAGCACCTCTCCCGCCCACCTAACCTTCTACCGAATTTCTTCCCTCCGCCTTGGCAGAGTGTGGACCCAAAATGGTGAACTGGCCAAGGACGACGCATGGGTTTTCTGACACTTGGCGCGCGTTTGGCAGAGCCGGCTGGGGCGGGCGCTCCAGCTCTCCGGCTAGGGTTCCAGGGTCAGCCGGGGCCCAGCGCTGGGGTCAGACACGCGCGGACACGCCGTTCACCGCCCTGAGCCCCGTGATGGCCCCCGCCAGCAGTCCGGGGCCAGCGCTGAGGATCCTGCACTGGGTGGGCATATCCGAGGGGCCTCGGCGCAGTCCCACGGGACGCCGGCCTCCAGCACAATCAGTGCAGCCGCTCGCCAACAGGAAATGAGCCTGGAGCCCTCGCCCCGCCGCCCGCCCGCTGCGCGGGGCTCCGTGGGCCTCGGCGGGCGCTGGGCGCGGCCGGCGACCTCGGGAGAGCCCCGTCCGCGCGGTGGCGGGAGGCAGGCCTCGCCCAAAGACCGCGCCATGGGAAAGCGGCCGCGGGGCCAGCCGGGGTGCCACCGCCCGGGGGCTGCCTGGGCGAAGCCCCAGGCCGCTGGGGGGGCGGGGAGACGGGGCGTGGCCTCCGAGCCCGCAGCCTAGACCCCCGGGCCCGGCGCCCCGCCGCCCCGCCGCCCCGCGCGCGGCTGCTGCGGCTCCGGGCTGCACGCGTTCAGACTCGCCCACCCCGAGGGAGGAGCCCCAGGCCCGGCGTGTCAAATACAGCGGCCTCCGGGCCGCGAGCGCGGGTCCCTACGGACTGCGGCCGTGGGGCCGAAGCGAAGCCGGCAGGTCCAGCGCCGGCCCGGAGGCCCAGGCGGTGGGAGCTGGGTCCTCGCCGCGCCCCCGCCCCACCCGAAGCCCACTTCCCCAGACGTCCCCGAGACTCTGCCGCGACCCCCTCACGGCGGCCCACGTGTCCCGCCACCGCGCGGCCCCCACGCGCAGCCCCCGTCCCCTCTGGCTGGTTCCTGCGCTCGGCCGCCCGCGGCGCGCGGGGTGGGGGCAGGAAACGCGGTTAATTGAGGGAACAGCACGCGAATTGCCCCGGCGCCTCGGAAGTCGCCCCGCCTGGCCCCCCACACCCGCGATCCCGCGGCGCCCCGGGAGCGCAGGGCCGGCCATCGCCCAGGACGCGTGGCACTGGTTCCCACCGAGCCCAGGCTGGCGCCAGACGGCTCGCGTGGGGTCCTTTCAGTTTTCGTCCAGCCCCCAGGCCCGGGGTGGGGGTGGGGACCCGGCGGCCGGACCCGCGGGCCTGACAGGCAGCGCGGTCCCTTCCGGAGGGGCCGCCCGACTCTACCTAATATGTGTACACATATAAATAGTGTTCGTTCAAATGACATTCCGCTCCCTCACCACAGACTTTTTTTTCCTTTTCATCATCAGCAAATAAAGATTAGCCAGGAAGATTATAGAAAGCGTTTTCAGGCTGCAGCTGATCTTTATTCCGGAGGCTTTGTGATGATACTGATGATGATGATGGCCAAGTGGACAGTTTGATTTTTGTGTTTGGAGCCAGTTATAAAGAATCAATAGTATATCAAGGGGTAACTTTCTTGATAAAGGACTTTAACCACTCCGGCTATTCATCATAAGTCTGTAGCAAGCAGATAGGTCAAAAGAAATTATATTGCACTAAAGAGTGAGTCTTCTTATCTCTCCCATACCAGGGGAATAAGGGGCGCGCCGATCGATACGGTGGCTGCTGTACACTTCTTGCAATTATCAATAGCTGATTTCGCCTTTTGAGGCCTGCATCTATTAATGCAAGCTAATAATCATCGTTTGAGCCTCTCCAGAGTCAAGGGAGTCAAAGTTTTTATTCCCCCCAGCATTATTTATATAATAATACATTTGGAGGCACCCCCCCCCCATCACCCCCACCACTGCTGCGAGGTCTGCAAAGTTCAACAGTCAGAGAAGTTCTTCAAGACGGTGTGCATCCCTGAGTGCGAAGAGCCTGTGACGTGCTGCTGTTGCTCCGTGTACGCCACAAAAAACCATGGAACACTCCGCTGTGGTGCTTAAAGCAAGAGTGCACAGTGTCCTGTACTGAACCACGCATGGGGTCCGCAGTGGGTTTATAGACCACGCACACAGCTCTCACCTACGAAAGGCACGGGGGCCTATATTTATCCCGGTGGCTGTAAGAGCAAGGAGGTCAAGCACGGGCTCTTTGAGCGTGGGCTGGGCGCTAACTATGCACCAGTTTATTTAAATAGAACTCTGTGTTTCTGGGGAAAGTTAACTTCAAGTGTGTGAACAGAAGCTTGGGTAAAACATTGTTCATAAGCCACAATTTTTGGTTACATGTTTTCTAGGGCCCCCCCTCCATGTAATAGAAAAGCAACATCTTTATAATTGGCACTTGACATGCTGTTTGCGTTGGGCTGTGGTGCACCAAGCACAGATTTCCTGTTGATGGAAACATTTATCATCGTGATTGCCCCAGAGTGGCAGGTGGTGTTATCAATTACCTCTTCTTACCAATAATAATATTAGTATGGTAATATCTTTGCTCAAGTGAGAACCAATTAGCGGTGACTTGTCACAGCATTAAAGATACAAAATCATACTGAATTTAACCCTAAAGACCTAAAACAGAAGTTGGGGTGTGGGGAAGGAACCAGGGAGAGGAAGAGGGGCAACCACTACGTAGGAAAAAGGAATTTCGAAAGAAAAAAATGAAAACAGAAAATGAAAGCCCTAGTATTTGAAGACTCTGTTTTGTGTTAAGCAGCTGGGAAAATACACAAATTGTAAGCAAAATGTCAGAGGTACCTTATGTCAAATGGTCTCTTGCGACTCTAGAGGCAAGTACCTTCAGCAAAGTGGGATGTTAAGTTAGAACCAACGACTCAGCCTCCTCTCGTCAAATCAGTCTTGCGGATAGACTTTCTGTTGTATCTGAATGATACAAATTAAATCAAACACCTAATTATATGTGCCACTAATGTAAAATATACAGTATTAATTTGTAAATAATATTATTAAGCAGACAAAATAATAATGTGTTCCTTCTAAAGGGGAAAACAACATTGCAAGAGGAGAGACAATTAACAAATTAGATTTAATTATAGGGAAGAATATCAACTTTTGTTTTTGTAATGGTGTTGAGGTATTACAATATTGTATCAGACCATGGTCATGTGACAGCAAGTATGCGCGTGCCAGGTACCTGAGTCAGTGGCCGCACCTCTGCTGTTTATTTCTGTGGGTTAATCTGGGCGCAATCAGAGCCAACATCCTGTCCCTTGTCTGTGAAAATATTCCGTTGACACATTGTCACCTCACAGTAAATACATTGTTACCGATGCGGGTGAAGATGCAAAGGCTTTCGTTAATACTTGCCACAGGAAATTAGAACAATTAGAGGTTTCTGATCTGAGTGTAAGGAGGCAAAAAAAAAAAAGAAAGAAAGAAAGAAAGAAAGAAAGAAAGAAAAAAGAAAATAGGTAAGTCAGGAAGAAATACGCCTTTTCTTGTCCGTCTTAAAAATCCCTCTTGCTCACCCTGCTCTTTGAAAGGTGTAGCTCGGGATTTGATCAAAGGCACCATTTTCGCAGTGGAGACAGTCTGCGTAGGTTCCCGGTGCCGCCCGGCCCTCGCGTCCAAATCTTGGCTTGATCTTCTCAACGAAATTCTTGGGGGACAGCCTGCGACAAGGGAGACGAGGAGCCTGCCACTCCCCGCAGACATCTCGGCCCGCGCGGCGCTAACCCCAGGGCCTTCATCCGCCGCGGGCCGGGCCCAGGCACCGAGCTCCGGCCCTGTGCGTGTCCGGGCGCCCCGTCTGCTGTGCCTTACCGATCGCGACTCGCCCGGCCTCCTCGGCCACCAGCGAGCTGGCTTCGTACCAGGCCAGGCTGAGGCTCACCGAGGAGCCTCCAAGATCCTCCCCAGACCACACCTCGCCGAACACGCGAAGGAAGCCCACAGAACTGAACCCGCGCACTCGGCAGCCCCAGGGAAATCGCCCGTCGAAGGGAGGGACGGAAGGCCGGGGTGCAGCAGAAGGCGGGGTGACTCAGCGAGGAGCGGGTGCACCGTGGGGCCTGCAGCGGTCTCCCCGGAAGGCTCCGACGCCCGCCCTGGGGGCCGGTCTGCCTCCTTTCCCCGAAATGTGCGGACAGACAGACAGGGGGCGGGAAGGGCTGTAGCCGGTCCTAAAGAAGCGGGACACTCTCGGCCCGGGTGGCACCACCGGGACAGCGTCCCGCTGTCCAGCCGCCGTCCTGCCGGGGCGCCGCGACTTCGCCCAGCTCTTCTCGTCCTGTGGACTCTGCACAGACTCCCCTACCCGCACTGCTCCTCTGCCGACACATACCCCCTCCCGCCACCTGCCCCGCTCTTCCCCAGGAAAACGCCTGCCTCGTCCCGCCCCCAAGCCCCGACGGCAAACTTTCCAGCGCCGAGCGCCTGCACGCCAAGCCCAGAGCGCTGGCACAGGCTCGCCCGCCACTGCGTGCCACGCACAGCCGCGCCGCCCCAGCTTAGCCTGACAAGCGCGCACGACGTGTAAGTCAAACGGGTGACTCTAGATTTTTTGAACATCTTTTATTTTCTTTTCTCTTAAAAGGGTAGAAAGAAAAAGCACCCACGTCCTCCATCAAAAGGCGTGAGCGAGACCGACCTTCAGGAATGCTTTTCCGCAGGCGGCTCTGGGGCTGTTTGGAGACGCCGCCAACCCGCGCGCGTCCTCCCGGCGCGGCTCTCCGTGCCGCACCCGGAGCCCCGCGCTGTCGCTTCGTGGGACTCGCAACCACAGGCGAGACGGAGCGCGTGGGCCCGGAGCCGGAGTCTAGAGCCGGAACTCGGCCGGCGGAGGCGGGGTCCTTCGCAGGGAGCGGGGACCCCACGGCCGGACACCCCCGTGCTGCGCGGGGCCGGCCGCAGCCCAGGCCCTGACCGCGAACGGCGTGGGGCAGTCGCGGGAGTCCGCCTGTCCCGGAGCTTCGTGCCACACCGGGCCCCTGGCAAGGGCAGAAATAAGGCATTAGGAAATGGAAAAGACACTAGGGCTAAGGAAACGGGTGCGGCGCAGAGTGGCCAAGAGGCCGCGCGGGGACGAGGGGCACGCGCGGGCGTGCGCGGGCGCGGCGGCCCTCTGCGGGCGGGAGCGCGCGTGTGCGCGTCCGTGCGGGCGAGGGCGCGCCGGGCGCCGGAGGGTGTCAGCGGCTCTAGACGGGCGGCGCGCCCCTCGGCCGGCCCCCACGCCACACGGGCCGCGCGCGGGACTTCTGCGGACGGGAACTTCCCGCCTCGCTCGCTGCCCACGCCGCAGGCCCGGCCGCGCGCGTCGGAGAGCGCGGGGGGTGGGGGGGTCCGGGACGCCAGAGGCCGCCGCGGCGGGAGGCCGGCGGGCGGGGCGGCGCGCGGGAGCCGGGGCCGCGGGGCGGGGCGGGGCCGCGAGCGGAGGGCGGAGCCGCGCGGCCCGCGCCGCTTCCGAACCGGAAAGTTGCTCTTGCCGAAGTCCCGCCGCCCGGCGTGCGCACTCCGCTCCGGCCGCCAGCCCCCAAGCCCCGCCGGCCGCCGAGGGAGCCCGCGGCCGCCACCGGGCGGGGCGCGCGGGTCCGCAGCCCGAGGGCGCCGCGCCGCGCCGGGCCGGGCCGGGGCGGCCGGCGGCGCTCCGCCGAGCCACGAGGAGGCGGCGGCCCCGCGCGCCGGGAGCGCGGCGGCGGGGCGCCCGAGCGGCCGGGCGAGACAAAGGCGCCGGCCGGAGCGGCCCGGGCCGCTCGCTCCGGGAGGGGCGCCCGGTGGCGGGGGGCGCGGCGCAGACGCTCTATAAAGGGCCGCGCCGGCGCGCCGGCGGAGACGGCGCCGCGCGGACGCCGCCAAAGTTTGCCGCCGCGCCTCGCGCTGGGCGCCCGCGTCCGCCCCGCACGAGCCCGCCGCGGCCCGCCGGCGGCCGAGGAGCGCGGCGCCGGCCCGCGATGTGAGCGGCGCCGGGCAGCGCGCCCCTCCTCGCCGGCGCGGCCGCTAATTGCGAGCGCGGCCTCATTTGCATAGGCCGGGAGTCCGCTGGAGGCCGGCCAATCGGCGCGGCCCGCCGCTAATGGCCATGCATTATTCACCAGCCTAATTGCTCAGCCCCATGCGCGGCCCGCGCAGCCGCCGCCGCCCCGCGCCCCGCGCCCCGCGCCCCGCGCCCGCCAGGCCGCCCCGCGCCCGCCCCGCGCCGTCCCCGCCGATGCCGCTGCCCCGCGCGGGGCCCGCGCGCCGGTAGCAGGATGTCTCGGCGCAAGCAGGCCAAGCCGCAGCACCTGCGGTCCGACGAGGAGCTGCCCGCGCCGGACGGCGCTCCCGACCACGGTGAGCGCGGGGACCGCGGGGAGGCGCGGCCGGGTGGGGGTCGGGGCGCCCACGCGGGCGGCGGGGGCGGCCCCGTGCGCTTGGAGCCGGAGAGAGTTCCCCTGCCCCTCGAGCGAGCGAGCGTCTGCGTGTGGGGCCGCCGGCGGCCGCGGGGACCCGGGTCCGCGCCGGAGAGTTGCGGCCAACTCAACTTGGCGCGGCGCCTCGGAGTTGGAAGCCGGCGCGGCTGCTCCCGGCCTCCCCGTCCGACGCGGGCGGGCCTCGGTGCCTGCGCAGACCGCGGTGCGCCCGGGATCCAGCCCGGCCGGGGCGGCCCGGGCGGCGCAGCGTCGGGATCGCGCCGGCGCATCCCCGCGGGACGCGGAGCCTGAGCCCGCCTGGCCAGCTTTGTTCGCCCCGCGGCGTCCGGATGGTGCGCGCCCGGCGCCGGCCCGCCGCCCCCGACCCCGGCTGGACTCTCGGCCCTCGTGCCGCCGGCACGCCGCCCTGCGTGACCCGTGGCCGCCCACCCCGAGCTGTCTCCGCGCGTTGGCAAATCCGGCGATCCAATTCGTAAACGAGTGGAGAGGAAACGTCCCTTGGCCTTCCTAATGGCCGACGTGGGAATTACGCCGGGCGAGCCCGCCGGGGTGGCTGAGGCCGGGTCCGGGCGCGGCGCGGGCGCGATCTCCGGCAGGTTTTAAGTTTTGCCTTCGGCCCTTTCTTATCTGTTTGGATGCGCCGAAAACAGGCGCTGGAGCCACTTGGCACTCGTTTCGAGGGCAGGGACTTCTCCCTCCTCGAAATACCCAAACGGGAAGGGCGGACGGTGGCGCCGCGGAGCGCAGACTGAGGAAGGCTGGGTTTGCGCGTGGTTTTGAGCTTTGCAGCCGTAAAGCTTAGGACGTCCCCGAATCCGTTTCGTCAAGTTAAAGCCGCGGCCTGTCTGGTCGAGGTCTCCCGCGCTGGAAAGCGGCCTGGGGACCGGCGGCTACGGGCTATCCTGAGCCCGTAGTCGGCGCGTCCACAAGATAATGATAGTTTGTTATTTAAAAATGAATGCCAGCCAACTTTCACGACTAGCCTACCATGAACAGTGTAGAGTAGGATATTAATCTTTGCTGTGAGAATTAGACCATATTCAAAAATAAAATACTTTCAGAGTTGATCGCCCCGTTATGTAAAGTTTGACAAAGCAGGCGCACCCCGTCATTGGAATGGATTGTGGGTGTAACAGGACCAGAGAAGGGGTGAATTAAATAAACCAGGATTCTTTTTGTTGCTGTGGAGGTGAGGGAGCCGGATCTGCGCCGCAAGTCAGCCAAGATCAGAACAGGCGATATGCTAAAAAGAAACGCTTGCATATGTTGGGTAGATTAAGGACAAAGAATCTTTTTGTCATGGAAATGGTTTTTTGTTTTGTTTACTTCTTCACATAGAATTTCTCACACTTGGATTGTTTTGTATTGCCCTCAATGACTACATGATCAAATGAATGGATTTATTTCTGCCGAGTGAGAAAGACAGTGTTTCCTTCAAAAGAACTACATTGCATCCCAGTGAGGAATTTTAAAGCTTTATTATTGTGGGTCCTGAATAGCTTAAAATCGGCTTTAACGGCCGCCCCAAAATGCAACAGTGTAGATACTTCTCTGCTTTGTAGGATCGTTGTCAAAATGTGCAATGTCTTCTTTTATTAAAGCATATTTTAATTAGTAGAGTAAAACCTTTCCTATTAAACAGGAAGCCGAGGCATTGCTGTTCGTTTTAAATTTTGCTTCAGAAATGAGACCATAGTGAATTTAATAGTGTCAGCGTATTGGGAGATACATACCCTGTACAGCGTGGAAAACCTCAGATGGCCAATTATTTATGGGATGTATTTTGACTTCCCCTTACTGCTGCTCAATGTGTGTAGAAATTCGCCACGTCAAGGTTTTCCACCATCACAGAACTGGAGTTGGTGTGGAGCCTGTGTTTTCCACAGCCATTCAGAGTTCTAATCACGAGATTGCTACAGTTCCTGATCATATTTTGCAACTGGCCAAAAATAGCCTGTCTAGGTCAGAGCCTGAGCGGAGCAGTGTGCTTTCCTGCCTGTGTGAAAGGTAGTTCAGGCGAGCTATTAAACAAGTTCTTTCTGATGTGATTGTTCTGAAGCAGATTGTTCGTGGAGCATGTAAAATACTCTGTTCCCTGTGAAGTCAAGGAGTTGTTTTGTGTGTGTTACTCTAGAATAACCAAGTAAAGTTTTTTTTAAAGAAAACTGGTTATGCAAACTAAATTACCCCAACATGAATCGGACCTCAAAATTGAAGTTTTGTTAAATGTCGTGGGAATAAGCAGTCTTGCTTGCAGTTGTAAGTGAGCTAACTCAGTTCACAGTGTTTCAGAAACAAGGTAAATAATTTCTTTGTGTCCCTTTGGGCGAAACATACTAATTAAAGCGCTGGGTTCATACGTGTGCTGTAAAATTGAAGGCTTTTGATAATGTCATGCACAACAAATACCATGCAAAAAATATTTATTATTTAGTAAAGGTGTGGAGTCATCTTACAGTAAAATGCCTATATTTTTGTGGTTTATTTTTCAGCCCCTTGCTTTTAGGCAAGCAATAAAAAAAAATTCTTTTCAAAAGTAGGTGTGTCCAGACCTTATCATTGAAGGAGAGAATGTTGATGGATCTAAAAAGATAAAAACCTAAGGTTGATTTCCGTAAAGTTCGGGAGTTATCCTTTTATAAGAAATTATTTTCAGGTCATTAAGACTTTCATTCCCAAAAGAAACTGTCTTTTTAAATGACTTATTTGCTCATTATTATAACCCCACTTTAGAAATAAATGCTTTGAGGTTCAGTTAACCAGTAATGATAGCCTTTGAAGTAGCTGAAGATTTTTGTTCTAAAAAAAAAACTAATTAAAACTTTCAATGACAGTGCAACAGTTAACTCCCACTAAGAACTTTGATGGTGTAATATTGCAGTCCTGTGTTAGATATGTGCAATGTAAGGAAGATGCATTTCACCGTCTTTAGAAAGCATGTATTTTTAAATAAACAAAAGGAATTGCCATTTCAAACAGTTTGCTGTGGTGCGTATTGTTTTGGGCAGTAATTGTCCCAAAATGTGTTTATTTTCCACCAACCTATGGTATGTAGCTGTCTTAAGAATCCTCTCAAATGTGGGAATCTGCGACCCAAGGATTTACCGGTGGAATTCACAGGCTGTGTTTAAATTCGGGGAAAGAAGGCCACCAGCTCTCAGCGAAGAGGTCTTTTTTCTTTCATCTGTGAATGCAGAGCTTCAGCTCTTCAGCACACTGCACACATTTCCAGTTCAGCATCCCAGGAGGGACAATGCCAGGAGAGGCCACTTTCCAGCACCAAGCGGCAGAATGTTTTCTCTGAAACATGACTGGTAGAAAGTGAGCGGCCTCGGGGAGGGAGGAAAGAAGGATTTGCAACGGGTTTCCAGAAATAACATTTAGAAACTTTGCCCATTTTTAAATGCGTACTGTAATCAGCAAAGAAGGGGCCAGTGAATTCTGTCTTTCAGAAAGCTTATTTGTCAAGAGTTACGGAATTTTTATACATAACAAATGTCAAACTTTCACAGTGTATGAATAATCTAGTATTTTTAGATGTATTCAGAGCTGAGAAAGGAAAAGGTGTGGAGAAACAGCAGGGATTCCTTAGCAAGTTATTTTTTGTATCCAGGATGATGGCAGAAGCAGGCCGAAGTGGGTCGGATTTCATCTTCAGAGGCAATCTCCGAGAAGCTCCCCCAATCGTGTCCAGGTAGACTGACCCACAGTTAGGGTTTAGCAGTCCTGCGTGGGAGTGTGGGTGCAGGGTCTTATTTAAGTTTAAGTCTTTTTAACTGCCAATGAGGGCATTCATTATCCTGTAATGCTGCCGGATAGTTTCAAGAAGCATAGTTTTTTTAATAATATAACAGGAAGGGCTGTTTTTGGTTTGGATAATTTCTTTTTCTGTTTCACTAGCTTTGCTTTTCCTGCGCAATTTCTTGACTGTTTGCCAGATTTAAGACCAACGTTCTCTTTGTCTCATGAAAATGTGAACTAATTCTCCTAGTGGTGGGATAGCGTTGTCGTCGGAGCACACGTTAAGTTGCTGCACATCTCATATGCAACCAAACGCAAATAAGACCCATGTGAAGACTGAACGTTCTAGTATTTTATATTTTTGTTTTTATTTATATTTATTTTTGAAAGTATCAAATTGCTCCTGTAATTTCAACACATCCATGACTTAAAGTGCAATTAGCTGGGTGATTGCTAAGCAAACAAGGCAAATCGTGTTACAAAAAGTAGCATAAAATTTTAACAAAGTAATGGAATGGCTTCTATGTTACAGATTATGTTTCTTAATTAAAGGAAAGAATTTTCAGACCTCCTTTACCAAGGAGGCCTGAGGGGGCCCGTTGGTATCTAAATATTTTCCTCAGTGGGCCTGCCTTCTTCAGTCACCCCCAGATTAGTTCTGTGTGCTGTCAGCAGTCCCACCGACTTTGCATTCTCTGCAAACACCGAGGCCACATGCAGTCAGTCTTTTGATCTGCTCTCTGGGAAAAGGTGGGTGTCAGAGTGCTGGCCAGCTTCCGACAGACTCTCCCTGAAGGTGGGTGGTTATAAGTGCTGTGACAAGCCGTGCTGATTTAACCTTTGCCTGTTTTGCCCTGCCAGGGGTGGCCGCTAGATGTCAAGCTCATAATACAATTAGTGCATCTGTGCTGTTGACCTTGGCAGTAGGACTCAACACTGTTCTGCTAAGTGTGAACATTGAATCTGAGTGTTAAATAGAGATCCGGCAAGTTTGCTCCGTGTGGCACAGCTTATCAAATGCCACCGAGCCCAACGCGCGTGTTTATGGTTCTTGGAAGAAGAGAAACCCGGCTGTCTGTTGTGTAGCCATGGCATCTTGAACTGTTTGGTTAACCCTGCAGGTGCCGCGGCACTTCCACGGGTGCGATGTGTGGCCGGCCTCAGCGACCGGCGCAGTGGCTCTTGCGGGGTAATTTTCTGCCTATGTGCAAACTTCTTTGACAGAATCGGAACAGGGCTGTGAGGTGATGACAAATAGTGGGGGTGATTTAGTCCCCTGCCCTTGAGTGGGAGCCGTCTAACGGGTATGGCAACGACAGTGGCCTTAACTCTGGCCACGCCACAGCTGGTGCCCTCGGGTTGTTTCAATGTGGGGGTTTATACGTTTGACTGATTTTGCTGTTTCTTTATTTACTTTTGTGCCTAATGAGTTTGAAAAATGGACAACGCGTGGGTGATTGCGTAGGCGCTCTGGAGGAAACGTGAAATACATGTTTAATTTCAAGTGACGAATTTTTGAGGCCTCATCCTCTGTGTTTAAATCATCTCACCTCAGCCAAAAGCAACCTGGCCAAAAAAAAAATCTTGTTTTCAGTTCTCACCAAATTCCTGTTGCAATTGTTCACCTCATTGAGGAATTTGGAGCTTACCTATTTTTCATTAGGCACAGATAGTGCGTGTGCGTGTAGTCACCGTCGGCGTGACTACAGCATCACGTCTGAGTGAAAGGGCTATTGTGCAACCTGAAGTGTAACAAGCATCTTATTATTGGATGCAACGCCAGAGCCTATGGTGAGAGCAAGCGTGCGCGGAGCTGCGCCCATCAGCGTGTGCCCCTCATGGAACAGTGTTTCCATCCCTGGTTCTTCACTGCACAGACTAAAGCAGCAAACGTTTTAAACAGAAGATGTTTGGTGCCTGTGCCACAGGTGGTCGTGACTTAACAAATTTGAGATGTGGCCCACTGAGCACGTAAGAGGGAGTGTGTGGGTCAGTGCATGTTGAGCATAGCAAGAGTGCCCTCCACTGTTCAACATGGTGAACACAGGATCCAGGTCGGTGGGGGGGAGACAGAAAATTTTTCTATTGCGCCTGGAATTTCTTCTACATTGTTAAACCCAGTGGGGGTCTCTATCTGTCTCCTCCTGTGTCACAGCTTGGGCTCAGTATGTGATCATTCATCTTTCTTTATGGGATTCAAAGCTATCATAAGGAGTTAAAAAGAATTAATTTACAAGAAAATAAATGTCTCTGAACGATTTAGGAAAACTTGAAAAATGTTTGCTAGATTTTTATGAGATGGAATGGCAGAGAAGAAAGTACCATTGCGGGTCTGAAAGGTCCATGTGGCATTTTAAAGTTACTTATTAAAGTGGAGAAGTGAAGATGCCTTTTCTGCAGCTCATCAAGTTTTGTTTCTCCCTTTGTTAATTATAATGAATTTTAAATATTTAGCAAAATTATAGCAGAATAAAAGCGACTAAATACAGAATTATAAATACCTACCTTACTAGTAGTTTGTGTTTGACGAGTTTATTCATAAGGCACTATATTCCTGAAAAGAGAATATTTAGAAAGTGTTGCTAAGAAGAGTAGCTAGAAATTTTCAAAAAAGTGATTATGTCTCAAAAATTATTATATATTAAAACAGTGGTATCATTTGTAAAAAGTCATTGGTCATTTGATAAGCTGTGCCACACGGAGCAAAAGTCATTTAAAAAGTCATTGGTGACTACAGCTTCTGCCTGTCTTCTGCAAGGTATTCCCTGGGACATGGTGACGTGACGTGTCCATGTGCTGTGACAGCTCAGAATTAAAGCTGGGAGGCTGCTGGAACTGGGCGAGGGCTTCCTCTCACTCGTTCCTAAGAATCATTTTTTATTATGTTTCTATATTCTCTGTTTTATCAGTGTGTAGAAAAATACATGCATTTTTTAAACTACTACCTTTGAAGCTGCTCTTTTGTTTGAGATTTTTCTCGAAGGGCTTCTAGGCCTTTCTTTCCCTTTTGGGCAGTAGTGAAACAGAAACTCCTGTGAGCTCGTGGACTTCGATGGAGTTGCTAACTCATGAAGTGTTAAGTATGAACAGCAGATAGAAGATGGCAGTAGATGGGCCAACATGACTGGTCTGTAGCCTCGTGGGGAGTCAGGGATTTAATTGTGCGTTGGGCAACAGTAAAGGAGTTTTCCAGCAGAGCCACGACAGGCGACTTCCGGTCCTCCCTGACTCCGGCCGGCGAGCATAGGTGGCACTGTAACTTTGACCAGCTGTTCCACGAGCCAGGCACTCATTGGCATGTCCTTGTGTTCTTGATGTAACCCTCACCTGCTTTACCATTTGTGCGTAATCTCTTGCCTGTTTACGGTTTCAGATCTCTTGGTTACTGAACAGTGTGCAAAAATAAATTAATAATAATGATAATGTTTACCATGCTTGTTTTGAAAAAAAAACTTCCCTTAGGAAAATAGAGAAAGAAAATGAAAATTGCACATGTGATACATTTTCCAAGCATGTTACTTTGGTCATATTGTTGGAAAATGCCTCCATGATGAAGGTTTCCTTGAGATAAAAATGTTAAGCCATACCAAGTCACGGATGCATGGATGTAATAGTGTCGATTTTTAAGAATGTAGTGGCTAGTTCAAAATGTAAATTTAGTTAAACCAAAATGCATTTTACCTGACATCATATCGCCATAAACACTGCGGGATTAAAGGGCTTTAGAAGATGTAGGGTAGGCTAGTGAACTGCATTCGGAGTTGTTCTACCTAGGTTTTCTTACTATGGAAACTACTTAAAAGATAAATAATAATGCCAGCTCAGCACACAGATGTCACAGTATTTGCCTATGTTGTTATAGTGAGAACCGCTCAGAAGCAACTTCCTTAATTTCTCTTACTCTCTCTTCTGAATGCATCGGAGGACAGCACTTGCCACTCTGCACAGCAGTAGAATGTCTTGCTCCTCCTGAAGAACTTCACCCGCAGCAAAACATAGTCATTTTGTTTATTACCTGCCAGTCAATTCCACTAACATGCTTGTTATTGTTTAATAATATTCTTTGACTATGCAAACAAAATTTCAGCTCTTTCCGCACAATATTAGTTTATTTGTATTCAAGACTGTCTTAAGACATTTGTGCTTATTTATAGCGTATCTTTCGTAGAATGCTAATCACATTGCAAGTATCGATCTCACGACTGTAGCTTGAACATGGGAGAATAACAATTGAGGTGATCGTACGAGGTATTTTATACAAGGTCCAGTAAAAATTGTAAGAGGTGGTACTAATTTATTTGCTTAAAATAAGAAGTCCGAATTGTATGGAAGACTATTTTCACTGACTAAATGTAGTATTTAAGATCTTTAGGCAGAAGTCAAATTTATTATGAAACTTTACTAATGAAAACAAAGTGTTTTTCAATTGCCAGTTTTCTTAGGAACTCTTAACAAGTCCACATGATCAGAACACCTTTTTTACAGTTTCCTTTTTAAAGTTTGAAGGACTGTGAGTGGATCATTTTACTTTGACAAAAATACCTTCTTTGTTATGTTGCATTAAGCAAAATTACATATTTGGCAGAATAAATATTAAGTGTAGTAAACATTCTACACATAGTATCTATAGTTGAGAAACAGTTGTAATACTCTCCCAAGGAGAAAAAGTGAAATTACCGGTGGGGACACTTCGAAACCATCCTTTATTTAGAAGTGAATCTTAAAAAAAAATAGGAACGTAAAATGCAAGTCTTCAAGGTAAATAGATTTGTTTGGGTTGAAGACTTTTGAGAAAAGCATAGATTTTGTGTAAAACAAAGTGTTTATGTCACGTGTTGTAGTTGGTGAAAAAGGAAATCCAAGGAAGGCTCATTTGTGAAGTTTATTTACAGCTAAGTTAGCGAGTCCTTGTCACACTGAGTTCACTAAGTTAGCGAGTCCTCGTCACACTGAATTCACTTTCAGTGGCCCAGAAGTCAGCATGCTTCATCATTTTCTCAGTGAACTGTTCCTGATACATGTTCCATTAAAGAAAAAAAGTTCCTTTAATAAGATACATGCCATTTAATTTTATAATCATTTCAACCATGTGGATGCCTGAGTATATCATATAAGTTATACATTGTATCTTATCTAAGGAGTTAGATGTAAAAAAATAGATGAAGGAATGAGCAATTTTAAATTTGTTGCCATTTTTCTTTTTGAAGATATTAATACTTTTCATACTATAGCTTTAAAATATTGAAAATCAACTTTTAAAAGTCTGTCTCTTTTTTAGTTAATTCTCTCTGTGCCTATATTTGATTGCTTAATGAAGACGAACTTTCTAATGTCCGCTTAGATTTTTTTTTTAATGAGTGGGTCTAAAGAACATTCAACAATTAATTAAGAATAAAATTTAAACCAGAAATTCTTGGCCATCTTATGAAAAAATTTAAGAGACATGACTAGAATTTGAAACAGCCCTATTTTTTAAGCAATCACTAAGAAATTATTTACCCGAAGATTTTAGGAAGGCTTTTTTTTTTTTGCCCTGTTTCATAACCTTAGCAGGTTTACAATTAAATCTTGCATACATTGAGGAAAGTTGAGTACTCAGAGTATTTGTTTTGTTAATGCGCCTATCTGCAGTATAAATCAGTTGTGCCTTTGCTCCCAGCCACCCCCAACCTCATTACAGATACCTATTACATTCCGTCCTCCACGCAGTAATGAGACTTCTTGCTGCAGCCTGATCTTCTGCGCTGAATTTAGTTTAAAAGTCTAGCAGGCTTTATGGGCTGCCAGCTCTAACTTCTTTTCCCCTTCAAATGGCTTAGCCGGTTACGAAAATGCTAATTGAATGCTGCTAATAATTTTTTAAAGGCATGTATAAATTACCTGGAAATAATGGCCTCACAGAGCGCAGCAGATCAGCTTCAAAAATATTTATTTCTGTTACAGGGGAGAAAGCATTGTATTTTTGTAGGAAGTCTTTTAAAAGTCAGATTCCTCTACTAACTCTGTGCAGAGTGTGGAGTTTCTTTTTCCAAAACCCTAAAAGAAAAAATGTAGAGACTTTTTGGCAAATGGTGTGTTGGTGATGGAACAGTAAATTACTTCCGGGGACACAGACTGGGGGATGTTTTGTTCTCACTCTCAACTGTGCGTGTTTAACAAAGAGCTGATTTGAAGCTGTCATTCTGCCCTGCTGGTCTGATTTGGTGCTGCCAGTCCATCTGTAAGTTGACAGAGAGCAGCCACACGCCAGCAGTGCCCGGGCTAGCACATTGGGCTGAGCAGAGGCTGAGTGGTACTTCGCAGCCCAGCTCCCTGAAAGGTAGGAGCCCGAAGCGATCCTGTGTCCGTTTCTTGTTCCTGTACAGCTCTTTATTTGATCAGGTGTGAATTAGAGTTGTTCATTAAACACGGTTGTTATTCGGCACAAGAGGGTAAGGGGAGACAGAGGAAGTGGATGCCTACAGCAGTAATTAAACATGTGTAACCAATTAGAGGGTTTCCCACTATGGCACAAGCATATAATTTTCTAAGTCTTTCTATGAGAACAGATGAAAATAGGTACAAAAAGTGTGTCTGACTACAACAGTCTCATGTTAAACATGTCAACATAAATGAACTTTAAATATATAATTTCTGGTTTGTTAACAAACCACTGAACTCTATTGGCTAATGACAATAACATGTAATTTTAGTTCATTTTGCCAAGAAATATTGCATCTGACAGAGCCAATTAATTGTATTAAACATGATGTGTTCTAGGCCTGGCCTATACTGATAGTCATCCAGCAAATCCCAGATGTAGACACAGGCTCCTTCCGTAAGGGACCTACCAGAAGCGGCTTGAACTCTGAGGTGGAGAGGGCAGGGGAATTGTTTTTCTCAGCAGAAACGTAAGAAGTGCTTATATTTTGTTACACTTACAAATGAAAGTATTTAACTGAAATTTCCTACGTGAAATAAATGTCTGTCGATTCAAAAGGTCCTTTAGAATCACATTAAATTTGTGCAGCCTCGGCCTTCCGTACAGGTAATGAGTCCTTGCTCCCAGGACCGCACCGGCGAGGGTGGCCGGCTCCGGGCGGGCGCTGATGTGTCGGGAAGGCGGCGGATTAGTTTAGCAATGTCGAGTGAAGTGGCAGCGGCATCTCTAATTTCGCTGGAAATGAGGAAAGGCGATGGCGGAGCGGAGCCCTAATGAGCCCGTCGAGGCTGGCTCTGTGCCCCGCGCATGGGGCGACTGCAGGCTGTATGGAAATATTGGAAATCAATGGCTTCTATGGAATTTCATTAAGAAGCAGTATCCACAATTGATAGAGCCTCATAATTTGATGGATTGGGCTAAGAAAATGATTAGCTAGCTCGAACGAGGCCTAGAACACACAGGCGGGGACGTCAGAGATGTCGAAGTGGGGTAATTTGTACAAAATAAAAAATATTGATTTTACTCATGGGCAAAATTCTGCAAGGGAGGGCGGCGGCGTGGGCGCCCTGGCTGACGGTCTCTTGGTTCCCTAGGCGTCCCGGGGGACGGCGTGGCCGAGGACGCGGACAGCGGCCCCGAGAGCAGGAGCGGCGGCGAGGAGACCAGCGTGTGCCAGAAGTGCTGCGCCGAGTTCTTCAAGTGGGCCGACTTCCTGCAGCACCAGAAGAGCTGCACCAAAACCCCGCCGGTGCTGATCGTGGGCGAGGATGAGCCCGCGCCGCCCGCCGAGGAGTTCGCCGAGGCCTCCCCGGCCAGCTCGCCCGGCGGCCGCGCGGAAAGCGAGGCCGCGGAGGAGGCCGCGCCCGCCGACGGCGGCGGCGAGGGCGGCGAGGGCCAGGCGCCCGCCGAGGACGAGGAGCCCATGGACGTGGAGGCGCCCGCGGGCAAGGTTGGCCCGGGGCCCGGCCCGCCCGCGGCGCCGCCCTCGCTGGCCCCCGGCCCCGAGCCCGCCGCGGCCTTCAGCATGCCCAGCACCAACGTGACGCTGGAGACGCTGCTGAGCACCAAGGTGGCCGTGGCGCAGTTTTCGCAGGGCGCACGCGCGGCGGGGGCGGCTGGGGCGGCCGCCACCGTGGGCGCCGTGGCCATCCCCGTGATCCTGGAGCAGCTGGTCGCCCTGCAGCAGCAGCAGATCCACCAGCTGCAGCTCATTGAGCAGATCCGCAGCCAGGTGGCCCTTATGAGCCGCCAGCCTGCTCGGCCACCGCTGAACCCCGCTGCCCCCAGCGCGTCTGGACCCGCCCCTGGCCAGCTCCAGGGCCTGGCCTCACACGCAGCCCTCCCGCGCTCAGCCGGGTCTGCCCCTGCTCCCGCGGGCCCAGCGGCCCCACCAGCAGCCTTTGAGGGCCCCCAGCCCTTGTCCCAGCCGGCGTCGGGACCAGGCACCCCCTGTGGCTCCAGTGCGGGTCCCGCAGAGTCTGTGGCGGCCCCAGCCTCCGGCACAGCGCCCACCCCGGGGCCGGCCATGTCCAGCATGCCGGGCAGCACCCCACAGCAGCAGCTGAGCACGTCCGCGCCACCCGCCCTGGGCCCCGGGCCCCTCCTGGGCTCCGGTTCCACCCTGCCAAACCCTCTGCTACCTCAGTCGTCTTCCAGCAGCGTCATCTTCCCCAACCCCCTGGTGAGCATCGCAGCCACAGCCAACGCCCTGGACCCCCTGTCCTCCCTCATGAAGCACCGCAAGGGCAAGCCGCCGAACGTGTCCGTGTTTGAGCCCAAAGCCAGCGCGGAGGACCCCTTCTTCAAGCACAAGTGCCGCTTCTGTGCCAAGGTCTTTGGCAGCGACAGCGCACTGCAGATCCACCTGCGCTCGCACACCGGCGAGCGGCCCTTTAAGTGCAACATCTGCGGGAACCGCTTCTCCACCAAAGGCAACCTGAAGGTGCACTTCCAGAGGCACAAGGAGAAGTACCCCCACATCCAGATGAACCCCTACCCCGTCCCCGAGTACCTCGACAACGTGCCCACCTGCTCGGGCATTCCCTACGGCATGTCGCTGCCCCCGGAGAAGCCGGTAACCACCTGGCTAGACAGCAAGCCTGTGCTGCCCACAGTGCCCACGACTGTGGGGCTCCAGCTGCCTCCCACTGTCCCCAGCACTCACGGCTACCCGGAGTCCCCCAGTGTCACCCCTGCCAGCCGCTCGCCGCAGAGGCCCTCTCCTGCGTCCAGCGAATGCGCCTCCTTGTCTCCAGGCCTCAGCAATGTCGAGGCAGGTGTCTCGGCGCCCGCTGAGTCCCCGCAGCCGCTCCTCAGCGGGTCATTGACTAAAACCGAACCCATCAGCCTGCCTTGCCCAAACGTGAGGACGGGCGACCTCGCCACCAACGTGCAGGTCAGTGCTGCGCCTGCCTCGGCAGCCACTGCCGTGACAGACAGCGCCTCCACGAGCCTCGGCAGCCCTGGCCTCCCAGCCGTCTCTGACCAGTTCAAGGCCCAGTTTCCCTTTGGCGGGCTGCTTGACTCTATGCAAACATCAGAAACCTCAAAACTGCAGCAGCTGGTGGAGAACATTGACAAGAAGATGACGGATCCCAACCAGTGCGTCATCTGCCACCGGGTGCTGAGCTGCCAGAGCGCCCTGAAGATGCACTACCGGACCCACACGGGGGAGAGGCCCTTCAAGTGCAAGATCTGCGGCCGCGCCTTCACCACCAAGGGCAACCTGAAGACCCACTTCGGGGTCCACCGCGCCAAGCCGCCCCTGCGCGTGCAGCACTCGTGCCCCATCTGCCAGAAGAAGTTCACCAACGCGGTGGTGCTCCAGCAGCACATCCGCATGCACATGGGGGGGCAGATCCCCAACACGCCGCTGCCGGAGGGCTTCCAGGACGCCATGGACGCAGAGCTGCCCTTCGACGACAAGAACCCCGATGCCCTGAGCAGCTATGACGACGACCTCGATGAGAACTCCCTGGAGGACGACGCAGAGCTGAAGGACGCAGCCGGCGACTCGTCCAAGCCGCTGCTCGCCTGCTCGGGGTCCTGCCCGCCCTCGCCGCCCTCCGCCATCTCCAGCATCGCCGCCCTGGAGAGTCAGATGAAGATGATTGGCTCGGTCATGAGCTGTCGGCAGCTGACCGGCTTGAAGGCCGTGGAAAACGGATCCGGGGAGAGCGACCACCTGAGCAACGACTCCTCCTCCGCGGTGGGCGACCTGGAGAGCCGCAGCGCGGGCAGCCCCGCCCTGTCCGAGTCCTCTTCCTCCCAGGCTCTGTCGCCCACCAGCAACAGCAACGGCGAGAGCTTTCGCTCCAAGTCCCCGGGCCTCGGCAACCAGGAGGACCCACGGGAGATCTCGCTAAAGACAGAGAGGCCGGACAGCCCACCCCCCGGCCCGGGAAGCGGAGGCGCCCTGGATCTGACGGCTGGCCACGCCGGCCGGCCCGTCGTCAAGGAGGAGGCCCCCTACAGCCTGCTGTTCCTGAACAGAGAGCGGGGTAAGTGTGCGAGCACTGCGTGTGGTGTCTGTGGCAAGCCCTTTGCTTGCAAGAGCGCGTTGGAAATCCACCACCGCAGCCATACCAAGGAACGGCCGTTCGTCTGCACGGTGTGCGGGCGCGGCTGTTCCACTATGGGTAATTTAAAACAGCACTTACTGACCCACAAATTGAAAGAGTTGCCTTCTCAGGTGTTTGACCCCGACTTTACTCTAGGTCCCAGCCACAGCACTCCTAGCCTGGTCTCCAGCCCTGCGCCGCCCGTGATCAAAGTGGAAGTGAACGGTCACAGCAAGGCCATCACACTGGGCGAGGGCCCACCCCTGCCGGCTGGGGTCCAGGTCCCGGCTGGGCCTCAGACAGTGATGACCCCGGGCCTAGCGCCCATCCTGGCACCACCGCCGCGCCGGACGCCAAAGCAGCACAACTGCCAGTCCTGCGGGAAGACCTTCTCCTCGGCCAGCGCCCTGCAGATCCACGAGCGCACCCACACCGGGGAGAAGCCCTTCGGCTGCACCATTTGTGGGAGGGCCTTCACCACCAAGGGCAACCTCAAGGTAAGATGACCTGGGCTCGTGGCTGTGGCTGGACCGGGGAGGCGCGGGTGGACGGTTTCCTGTGCCATCTGTCCTAGGTGGAACGGCAGAGATTCTGCTTTTGCCGTGGCCCAGAGGATGAGATACTCACGTGCGTGTGTGCGTGCATGCACGTGCGCACAAGTGTTCGCACATGTGGGTTTGGGGAGGATTGCGTGCATGTGTAGTGTGAGTGTGGACTATGGGATGCCTGCGGTGCGCACATGTTCACATGCAGACATTGGGCAGGGAGCATAACTGGTTAGCAGCAGTGGAAAGGACAGGAGCTGGGTGTCCAGGGCAGAAGGTATGTCCACCTGTGCCCCTGCTGGCCACCGAGGCTGGCTGGGACGCAGGGTCATGATGCACACACTGCCACTTGGAGGGCAGGCCCAGGGCAGGAAGTTCTTTTGAATCTGATAAGAAAATGAACTTAGCCTTTAACCTCTCGCATACAGTACAGATAAAACAAAGAGGGCTAGCTCGTGATTTCTAGAAGGCTGCTGTCCACGTGGCTGCCAAGAAGGCCCGTGAAAGGAAGGCTGGTTGACAGGCTTCCCAGCCTGCGAGAGCCAGTGGAAAGCTGGTGCAGATTTGTGTTCACCTGAAGACTGACCGCAGCGGCCTTGCGTGTTCCGCGGGAAGCACGTCGTGGACACGATGCTGCTGACTCCCTTAGGGTGTGTCTTTGCATGACCTCAGCCAAGCATGCTGGCTTCCATTCTCTGCACAGCATATCCAGAGAGACTGTTGGGTCTCGAAGGCCTCTCTGAGATAGTCAAAGGCCAGGACCTGTGGCTTCCAAGCTAGGCATGTCGGCAGGGTAAGAGCTACCTGAGCATTTGGCTGCTACAGGTGGCCCTAGGATGTTTTAAAATCAGTGCTGCTTTGTTTGAGAGAAAGAGAGGAGAGAGGCATGATCAGATGAAGTCAGGACGAAGGTGGTTTAAAAGGTGGGGAGCGAAGAAGTACCAGCTGAGCCCTCTGTCCCGGGGGCTCTAGAAATGCTCTGTGGCTGTGTGGTTTACGCCTTGTGAAGAAATATCTGTCAAGTTTGTTAACTGAAAACACATTGCTTGGGTTTTGTATTTATGAAGTGAATGAGTGCATATGTAAGGTGCCCAGAACAGCTTGCCTATTCCATTGTTGTCCCCAACCTAAAGCTCACGGTGGGAACAGCGCTTCGGAAGCGTGGAAGCAGGACATAGCCACCTCACGATACCAGACTCTCACTTGTGGCTCGTCTTTCCCTCTCACGCAGGTACACATGGGGACTCACATGTGGAATAATGCCCCCGCAAGACGTGGTCGCCGCCTGTCCGTGGAAAACCCCATGGCCCTGCTTGGTGGCGATGCCCTGAAATTCTCTGAAATGTTCCAGAAGGACCTGGCAGCTCGAGCAATGAACGTTGACCCCAGCTTTTGGAACCAGTATGCTGCAGCCATCACCAATGGGCTCGCCATGAAGAACAACGAGATCTCTGTCATCCAGAATGGGGGCATCCCCCAGCTCCCAGTAAGTCTCGGCGGAAGCGCCATTCCTCCTGTGGGCACTGTGGCCGGAGGGATGGACAGAGCGCGCACTGGCACTAGCCCACCCCTTGTCGGCTTGGACAAAGCGAGCTCGGAGACAGGAGCCAGCCGTCCATTCACAAGGTTTGTTGAGGATAACAAGGAGATTGGTATAAACTAGCTGAACACTTCGAGACTTGGTCTGTCTGTTCCTTCTCACGTTCATCTCTTGCAGTTTGAGTGTCAGGCTCTGGACCCTTCATGCCCAGATTCTCATTAAAATTTTACCCATGGCAGAAAATACTTTAACCATGTGGCTGCCCAGTCACCGTCTGTGAGCGCTACATAGTACGTATCTCAGCAGTGGGTTTGACTCTTCTTAAGAACTCTGCCACGTTTTTAAGGAAATTTCAGTTAAAAAACAGAAATGCCTGGAAAGCCGCCTTAGGACCAGAAAGAGTTCAGACCATATCCATTTCATTTCTCCTAAAACCTAACAGACCCTGCAAGGGAGTGCAGGGGTTTCTGGGATATCGCACAGACCCCCACTCAGTGGTTTTACTTTACCTGTGGTCTAGGAACTCTGCATCTTCAAGAAGTGGTTCGGTATTTTCAATGCTGTGTGTTATGACAGTATCTTTGTCTATAGTATTTATAATGTTAAGATTATGCGGGTAACAGACGATAAAATAGTCCCAACCTTAAAAGAAGCTTTTGTACTGCAGGATACATCTGGTTATGTGATTTTTTTAAAGCAAGATTTGTTTTACTATAAATAAGTGGATTATTTCAATGCAGGCAAAATTGTGATCTTCTGTTGGGAAAGATAGCATGCTTTTTGTGTGCAAGTACCTGTCAGTAACAAGCTTTTTTTTTTTTTAATTTAAATGTTTGTAGCTGCTATATGGACAGTTGTTCTCTAGTTGAGGTCTGTAGCCCAGTAATTGATTGGGAAACAAATTACAGACAAACATCACCGTAAATTATTCACAACATTATAAACAGTTGTGAGTAAATATTTCACATTATCAAAGCTGTACAATAAAATGGTAATGTTTGTATAATGTGGTTGCAAACTCTTAATTTATACTATTGCACTTTTAGTATTTTGTATTAGGAAAGTTTGTCTATAATTTCAGAATTTAAAAAGATGTAAAGTATTTTATAAATAGTACTACAGTTTAAGGAAAATGAGAAAAAAAAAACTTGTTACAGTTTCTTGTTTTGTCTTAAAGTCCCACAATAAGAGAAATCTGTACTACTTAAGCAGAAAAGACACCAAGACTTGTGAGCGCCTCAATAAAATAGGGCCTGCCATTTCTTAAATTAACATGATTTATTTAACTTTTCTACAAAGCTCATTTAAAAACTGTGACCACCCTCATGAAACTTTGACGAATTAATCTTAGGACTGTGACTTCAGTACAAGCCCAGAATAACGAAGAGACATTATGTCGGTGTGATTGTACTGTACTCTGCTGTCTCTTTCTCACACACACAAACGAGATTGTGAGCTGCCTAGGAGCAGTGGTTATTACGTACAATAAACGGAGAGAAATAGCAAGTGTCTGATAGTATAATTGATCATAACTTTTAACATTTTCTGAGTTCTTGATTTATTTATTGTCCTCTCAAATAAAAACAAAGCACAACGTCGTATGATTATTCAAAGCATATTCATACGCTGGAGAGTTTGTCTAAATTGCGTCCAGGAAAGCAGCCTGGGAGGCGGGGCTAAATCAGAAGCTGAGCGTCAGTGTTGTGTGTACTACCTCATTTTGTGCATTGCGTGCATGTTGGGATCTGACACGGTGAACTTCCAACAATACGGTTTCCCAAGAGATGCTGTGAGTAGCTAGGTAACAGAGCAAGGAGCTGTCAGAATCACAGAGTGAATCTTCTCAGTTGAAACAGAAAAATAGAACAATCTTTCTAACACAACTCCAGCAACGGCAAAGGCGCTGCAGGAGGACCCACTGCCCTACCGGCGCGTTGTTGAACAAAGAGTTTTCAAGGCGTTAGCTGTTTGTTTCTGCTGGAGATGAACGCTGAACTCTGTGACTGTCTTTTCCACGTGGTGCAGTGTGGCGCCTGTGTCTTGCCATCTCCTCCGGGGGATGAGAGATGGGGCGGAGGGGCACTGTCAGCACTTGGAGGAGGCATCTGAGGTGGCTTAATATTGCTGTGTTTCCGCAGTTGAATGTTCTGTTACGTACGTGCCCTCCTGGTGTGTTTCCGGTTTCGGTTAGTATTTGGTACTATGTTGGTGTCCTCTCTTCTCCCAAAAGGATGTGTATATAACTTAAGAGGAATGTAAAGTGTTATAAATGAGACAGCTCATGAAGGTCCGGTGAGACTGACCTGCTCTGTATCCAGGGCTGGCCCGTCCCTCTGCATGGCAACGAGAGACACTATTTTTTTACTGCAATACCATGTAGGGCGAGGGCCTCCCTGAACCAGCTGAGAATTGTTACCTAGATCCAATATTTTTTATGAATAGATCTTGTGGCTTGACATATCTACTGATTGAAATGGATGTCTTAGTCTAGGTTACTATTTTTGTCATATGGAACTGAATAAAATGCAGGATGTAATATTATTTCTGAATTGTGTTCCTTAATTCTTCCAATGAAAAAGTGAAATTTGAAGTGACTGTCGCTTATGGTGGATGTATGTCCATGGTGTTTCTACCAGGAAAGTCAGAGAGGGTTGACAGCTTCGATTCAAGCACCAGCTAAGAGTATTCTGACTGGTCTTCATTTTTTTCTTACTTTTTACCAAAATAAAAATGCACTCTTCTAATTGTAGTTTCTTTTTTTCTACATCTGTCATGAAGAACATTGTAGAAAACTGCCTACCCGCTAGAGGCTTGGCAGCGGCCAAAAGAGACTGCACTCGGATTGCCTTCCCACCATGAGCCCTGAGCGAAAATAGCAGCTTCTTGGGTCACTTGAACAGACAGATGTGCACCGAGTCCCATTCTTGGACATGGCATGGGCAGGAATGTGCTCACAGCGTGCCGTGGATGCAGCCGGCAGCTGTGCGAGCTTGCTGACGTGGGCCGTGTCTGCTGCTCCGTGGAGGGTGTTCCTTGGTTTAATACGAGCATTATCTCATGGATAACACTTGATAAGACTTACGACTTTAAATAATTTAAAAGCTCCTAGATTATCATAGATAATCGTATTTCTTTTTCTTAAAACATTTTTGTAGTGAATAGCTGCTGATACCTTAAGAAGCCGCATTAATTTTTGTCTGGAAAGTACCGGGCAGATTTTTTTTAGGAATGGTAGAGGCACTAACCTCTGAACTTGCTGTGCCAGCCCAGGGCAAGCTTCAGCAGGTTGCTTAAAACCTTAGAAATTAAACCATGTTGATTTCAGAGCTAGACTCGAATGCTCCAATAGAAACTGACTGAATCAGATAGTTAAGTTTTCAAAAAAAGAAGTAGCAAAGAGTCTACAGCCAGTGAGAATAATTAATATAAATTAAAATGCAAGGGAAAATATTTCTACGATTTCGAAAAGGTTTTCAGACATAAAATTGGAGGTGACTGGGTTTAACTTGCCCTCCTGGATACCTGTCTTTGATGCCAACTCTAGTGATTTAAACACTGTATCCGAATCATACATGGCAAAAATTCCTTAAGAATTACTTGAATACATTTTTAAGTTCGTTACAGGAATGGCTAACTTTTAAAACTAATTAAGCAGCAGTGCTCCCGGGGCTAAGCGGCAGTTGTTTTCCAGCTCTTCTGTTTATAGTCCTAGCTCCGCGGGAGCTCGCGGGCTCCGTCTGGCAGACATGGCCCGCCAGGCTGGCGTTCTGCAAAGCTGCTGCAGACATCAGGGGCGTTTCTTGACTCTTGGGCTGCATGTGCATGTCCAGCCACCTTATGGTCCCCGTGTGTATTTTGGCTGTTTGATGTGACCGAAGTGCGAAGCCTCCTTCCTTTCTCCTGGCAGCCGCTTGCCGAGTGGCGATGTTACCCATGCGAGGTCCTGCTGCGTGTCTCCCCCCGCCCACGGGCCAGCCGCTCGTGTGGAAGGAAGCCGTGCTCATCTGCTAGTCACTGGTATTGCACTAGGGAGCTGAGCACTGGGATGTTCCTTGGGGAAGTTTCTTACAACTCAGTGTCTTGTTACAGAAGAGAAGGTATGAAACATTTATGTTCATGGGTCTACTCATTTTTGGCTATGTTAAAATTGACAAAATGTTCTGTATCTTGCCAGGAAAAACATCATATCCTTTTCACATAAAATAATTAGATAGTCTGAGTTTTCTTTACAGATGGAGAGTTTTGAAGTGAAATCACAGTAGAGGCCTTTCCCAGCGTTTCGCTGTCAGGTTAGCAGGCCGGGGTGTCATCCACTCCTCCTGCGTCCCCCCGTCAGTCAGCGACTCGGCGGGGCCCAGGCAGGCCGTGGAGAGGACAGCATGTAAGGGTCAGGGCTGTGGTCCCAGCCCTCGCGCTTTTCCTCTCCTGTAAGAAGTGGGCAGGGTATGATGATACTCAGATCTTTCCACTTCTAAAATTTCATGCTACTTTTCTCCTTTTACCCCCGAAAGATTCACTAGGCAGACAAATTGATAGTATTTATATACAGAGAGAGAAAGTATGAATGATTAAGATTATTGCATAGTATGAAAAAATCACAGAAAAACTTTGCTAAAGAAACTATGGAATCATTTTTGGACCATAGAAATGTGTTTGTATCTTGACTTAAATAAATTGGTGCTTTTTAAAATGTAGCTATACTTAAAATACAATCAAGCTCTGTAAACGTGACGCTTACTAGTTTGATTCATAAGTGTGCGCTGGTACGCGCACATTCCTAGCTGGGGATGACACACCTGTTCAAAGCACACAAGTCTGAAAGTAATGGTTTTTTGTTTCGGTACAACACGAGAGAGCCTAAGCCATTATTATTGGTGTTACTGTCCTAACATATCTTGTCTGCATTCTTTGGTCTTGTTTCTTTCTAAATATCCCGGCTTGTAATTTTGACAGCTGCCTCTAGCACAGCTGCTGTGACCGGCTCGGCATTCACTGGGCACGGGACTAACCTGGCGAGATCATCAGGACCTTGGCAAGACGGGAAGAGATGTCCCTGGTGTCCGTGTGCTTGTGTTCTGTTGTATCATCAACAGTGAAAAACAAATGGCTACTAGGTCATGCCCATGAAATGAGTCACAAGAACCTGTTCGTGTTGGTATTAATCACTCACTGTACTTGATTCAAATGTGGAAATAAATGTTTGATTGCAGTAATTCCAAATGTGATTATTTGTGAACACAGTGATCCTATAAGCCCTTACCCCCCACACACGTGTTTTTAGATTCTAGAGTGATCTGCAAAATAGAATGTTGACAGAGAAATGTGAATCACGTCTTTATGGTATGGTACTCATGAATTCCATGTATTTATGTTCCTTCTAGCTTACATTAAAAGTCCCCTGAATTTTGCTACCAATAGCTTGATACAAGGGGATAAAAATAGCAAAGAAGTCATCACATGATTTTAGAATGGGAGACCTGATTCTGTGTAAGACACAAAATGTTTCCATTTTATTTTTCTTATTTGCTGTTCCAAGGACAATTTAAAAACAGCTCTTCTTATCACTTTAATTTACCAAGAAGAAATGTCACATCCTCTACACTAATTGTGCTGCTGAAAGAAGACAAGCCTGCCTAGGAAAAAAATTGCCTGTACTGAGAGTCAAAGTTTTATAAAGACATAACAAAAATATACTTAAAGACTTCCCCACACGTTCCAGTAAGAATCTGGAAGCCATGTATAATCAGTAGGTTTCAGGTGCTCTCTCCACAGGGTGTCAAATGAATAATCATGCAGAAGACAGCAGTGACAATTTGCCTCACTATCATAAAACATTTTATTGTATACATGTATCCCTTAATACCGTGTTGCACTCCTTAAATACACACAATAAAAATTTAAAATTGTAAAGTCTAGTACAGAAAAAAAGATAAAAATTTTGAACATGAATTCTTTATGCATCTTGCTCGACTTTTCCTCGTGATTTTAGTCACAAAGGATTACTTCCTGCCACGAAACGCCACAGGCGACTCTGTGGAGCTGCATCTCTTACCGCGACTTAAGTGCTAGGAGAGTTTTGTAGCTAGATTTTAAATTTTGGCTTAAAAAGTGTACAGTTATTTCTGAACGATTCCCTTGTCTTCAGCCTGTAGACATTTAAGCTGAGCCAGCCTCAAATTTCACCAAAGACAGTACTGGGTGTTTATTACATACAAAAGAGCTGCATAAGCCTCATACATTTCAATTAGGGGTGAGGCAATTTGGGGAAATAAATTTTATCAACAAATGTAAATACTTTAAAAATATTTTTCTTCAGTAAAACTCTAAACCTGTTTTTTATGATCTCAGTACACTTTTGTAAGAATAATAAAGCCTGGCATATTGAAGAGTCTTATTTACATTTAATTTCTTGCTCACCTGAAAGTTCTCTGTTCTTTGCGTAGTTTATCACATGCCTTAGTTTTCCTTTTTCTGTTTTTTGTTTGTTTGTTTTTTCACTTTGATTGTTTGGTCTTTGTCAACTGATTGCTGCAGAACATGGGAAACAATTTAAAAATGACCATTTGGTTATTTCCAGAATATGTTCAAGATATTTTTCAAGACTACCCTGATCATCTTTTTCCTCCCCAGGCCTGAATTAAGATTCTTAGTTTCAGAAACATGCACTTAGTGGTCTTGAAAAAAATTAAAATCATGGTTGAACTCAGTATTTAGCAGGAGTTCAGGGTTTTGTCATCCCTGAAAAGGAAAACCAAGAGACGAGGTAGTGTGCCAAGCTCCCTGATGGCTCTGCTGGACTCCAGTGGGCTCAGCAAGTCCACGGCAGGGGCTCAGACCAACGTGGGAGCAGAGCGCAGTCGCTGTGCACACACTGCCTTGCCTTCAGTGCGTGTGTGAAAGAGGGTCAAGAAGGAAACTGGGCTGCCTGCGCGGAAGGGGGGCACGCTGCCAGGATCCACAGTTGACAGAGGAAGGGGTGGCCGTGTCGAAGCTGACTTTGACTTTGCAGTGTATGGATGATGGAAGCCAACTTAATTGGCTCAGAGGGCATTACATGAATAATTATGGGCTATGGAAAAATAATAGATGCATTGAGATAGTCATTGTAAGCACAAGAAAAGGACTCACCCGATCCAAACACCCAGACTTCAGGATGACTGCAGGGAGAGCCCAAGTACAAAAGCTTTGAAAATGTCTTCTTGAAGATCTCACTTTAAAATTTTTTTGAATCCTGACCCTGGTCTTGCCATTTGAGGTTAAGAACTAATTTGATTTGCTCTTTAATTTTGATAAACTATGTATCTAGGAGAGGAACTCTTTAATACAAGAATCAACTTTCCAAGAAGAGGCACACAAGTCAGGATGCACCTCTCTGTCCAGAACAAGAAGTTAAACTTTAATAAATAATGCTGAGCTTAAGTATTTTTATTCATTTATTTATTTTTAGAGACAGGGTCTCAGCAGGAGTCCAGCGTAGTCCTGAAGTTAGTTTGTAACCCAGGTGGCCTCGAACAGATAGCAACTTCCTGCCTGAGCCTCCTGAATGTTGAGAGGACGTGTGCCACTACCCCCGGTTTATACGGTCCTGGATCATCGAAGTACAGGGCCTTGCTCCTGGCAGGTGAGCACTTTAACCTCTGAGTTATACCCCTACTCCCTTAAATGATAGTTATTTTGTAAAAAAAAAAAAAAAAAAACTTTGTAGACACAGATGAAATAGTTGGTATGTGTTCAGAAAGCTGGCTTAAATAATAGAAAATATTCAGTATTTTACAAGCACTTAAATAATTCATGTTCAGTATTATTAATATTTGTATTTTCCATGCATTTTAACTATGGAGATCAAAGCTGTTTCTCCAATATGTTGAGATCCCATTCTCAAAATGCTTATGTCTGTCACAGGAAGTCATTAACATGAACGTGACTGGCCACGCAGCCTGGGGTGAGGATGGTGACAGTGTTCAGTAACCACAGTCCCCCCTGGTGCGGCAGCTCGCCACGGGCGATTTTCTAAGGGGCTCGGGGTACTTTCTCGTGTGTTTGGATTTTCTAGCTAGAAAACATGATACCAAAGGTAAATAGAACATGATCTTTCCAAACATTTAAAACTTTCCAAAATTAAAACATGACGAAACAACACACTTGTGAGGATCCCCACCATAAATTCCTGAAGCTTCTTGTGGTTTTGGTGGCACGCGGCCTGGTTCCCTGTGGCCCTGACTGCACTGGGGGCTAATCCCTGAGCCATAGCAAAGTGCTTGTTGGCGTAACTGGTAGATAAATGCCTCAGTCACATCAGTGTTGATTCCAGGGATTGTGTGTACAGCCTGGCGTGTACCCACAGGCCGTGTGCTTGTGTGTGCCTGAGGAAGGGACATCTAGAGAACCGTGCAGAATCTCAGTCCTCCCTCTGGACTCCAGGATGACCACGACTCTGGCCCGTGAGAGGTTCCCTTAGCCAGCTACTCCTGGGGCTGGCTATGGTGCTACTGGATGTGTGTGGCTGGTGGAGGGGCATGCTGGCGACTGGCCAGGAATTCCACAACTAGAGGATACCTGGGAGTGGCAGGCTGCAGGGGGCACTGATGTGTACCTGGAGCAATATGGGGCTGCTGCAGCCCGGTGTGCCCAAACCCTCCTGGGCTGATTCTCATCCAGGTCCCTCCCAGGAATTAAGGCCAGCCCATGAGCAGACACTCTCTGTAGCCTGCATGCCGACCTCTGTGACCTCAATCCAGCTCATGTGGGCGGAGGGCAGTTGGGGGCAACACCAGTCACTCCACTGCCCTGTATGGGAGACTCTTGGGCACTTCGGGACAGGTGAAGCACAGGAAAAGCCTGCCACCACACAAGTGTCCCTAGGACCCGTCCGTGATTGTGAAGCCAGTTTATTCTCAGCCCCACCACACACATCCCAGATGTGCCCCATAAGGACGGTGTGTGACAGGGTCCCAGTTGTCGTCTCAGGTTCTCTGGCTCACAGAAACGGACCATTTCCACACACACACACAACCCCCCCTCCCGCCCCCATTGCAAGCCACCATGACCAGTGGCTTCCCAAATGCCATTTTACGAGGTGAGAACCAACATCATTTCCTGTTTAGACCCAATCATCGACAGGATAAGCACATTTTATTGTAAGTGGCAATCCGCTACTCCTGGGCGCTTAGAAAACAGCATCACTAACAAACCCAAGGGGCTGCTGACAACTGACTTGCCACTTTTTCTGAGGACTCTGAGTGCCAAGCAACGTGCCATGCCCTGGTGACCCACAGCAGCTCATGCTGGGGAGACCCTAAGTGCGTGCTGCTCAGCAGGCGAGACGTGTCAGGCAGGTAACAGCACTCCACAGCCCAGAGGCAAGGATTTCTGCAAGACGGTCGGTAGCCGAAACCATCCAGGATGATGTGACCAAAAATAGTTTTCGTGCATTCCCGACTACTCACTCAGTGTCAGGTAGATCTAGGTGGTTCAGTGCCTGACAGATAAGATGGGCATTTCCACTGGCTTTGTGCAGGACGCTACAGGGAGAAGGCAGAGGTGAGTGCCTTCTAGAAAGTCACACGAGCCAGCAATGCACGCCAGGATCCCTGCTGCTGCCCCACAGTACCTGGCCTGCTGTGACTCACTCTCTTTCTCCAGCAGGCAGGTATCTTGTCCTCCATAGCCACTCTGCAACCTGGCAGGGTACTCCTTGGAGTCCGCATCGCCTGGGGCTGGGTAAACTCAGATTTCAGGTCCTACCGGGGACGAGTAGGCAGCCCAGGAGCAGGGCTCGGGCACAAGGAGAAAAGCAAATGTGCTCTCAGCCCGGCCACGAGTCAAAACTGCAGAACCCCAGGCCTCTTCTGGAGTAGAGCATCCAAAGAGGTCACAAGGACAGCCTGTCCAAATGCAGTCTGCCACGCCCAGGGGAGTGACGGCGCCAATTCCAGTAGGATCTCGGCGCTGCTGACGGTCCTGGCTTCATAGCACGCAAAGGAAAAGGACGCCCCAAACACTCCTTGCCCCTGCTGTTGTGACAGGCAGATGTACCAGAGAGAACAGTCCCATCTGCTGAGTGGAGCACCCAGGCTCACTTTTCCCTCCACAGGAGAAAGGGGCTTGCGAACCAAAACAGACCGCGTGTTGCTGTTGTGCTGTCTGTCCCAGAAATCCTGCAGTGTGTGTTGCTCCTTGTTTTGAGAATTACTACTAAAGACTAAACTATAAAAATCCTGTGTGTTTCAGAAAGGAAGTTGAGGAAAGCAGAGTCTAAATTATCTGTATTTAAATCTAATTGATGATACCTAGTATGATTTGCGTATTTTTACTCAAATTTAATACAATGGCATATTTATTACCATATAACAAGACTTTAAAATCAAAATGTCATTTATATACAAAGCAGCTCAAAATGTTACTATTAAATACGTAAGACAGTCAAATAGCAACTTTTTATTTTTGTGGATTTTTGGCACATTTTTACAAACCTTGAAATCAACACCACAAAAGGGTTAAATAAAGAACTGGCCTTCACTTGGGAAACATCTGGCAAGTTGCTTCACGCCTACAGCCCACCCTCTGGTGTCTTTTTAACCCAAGCCCTTATTCAATCAGTTAGGTGTGCATTTGGTTGCAAAGAATCGAGACCCCACCGGACAGCTTTAAAAGGGCTTGTTTTTCTCTTATAACCAAAGTCCAGAGGCAGGTTGCCCCTACGGGTGGCTCATCTTCCCCTGAGGCACCCGGGGGCATTGATGTGTTCCTGTGGCCTCATGCTGTTTCCGCCTGGCCACAAGATGGCTGCTGCCGTCCACTGAGAAAGAGGAGGGAGACGCAAGAACCTGGAGTCTGGAGCTCAGCCCCTTCCTTTATGTTACAAACGTGAAGCCTTTCCAGACTTACACACAGGTTTCTTAGACAAACAGTGTCTGTCACCCGGCTATCGCTAGCCAGAAAGAGAAAAGGCACGGGTGCGAACGAGTCAGCTGAGCAGTGACATGCACTGTCTCAAGCAGGTGCACTCCTCCAGCGCCTTGGAATACGGCCAGCAGACCAAGAAGGTTCTGCCCGAGGTCTACCTGTAAGTCCTGGGAGCCAAGCAGGCGGTGGCCGTCACCCTGACAGCTGACAAGTGTGGGCACTGCTACCCCAGTGAGGCTGCATTTCTTACCCTGCTTACAGCCACTTGCAGCCTTCCTCCCTCTTCCTCGCCCACTCCCTCCCCTTGGCCGCTCGCTAAGTTGGCCGGGCACAACCCTCCTGCCCCGGCACTTAACCTCAGAGTTTGTCCAAAGCGACCCAGGGTGCTCCCTTGCTGGGCTTCCGTGAGGACTACCTGACTCGGTGTGAGCAGCTCACTGACGTGGTCCAACCTGTTGCTGGGAGCAAATTCCGGCCAGAACGCCTCCCCTGTCTCTTCCACGGCCCGCTCACATCCTCAAGCTCACCCTCCTAGAGTGGGCCACCAACCATTTACCAGCCCAGCAGCAATGAAATCAGACTTGCTGCCCCCGAAACTGCCGGCAGGAAGCTAGGCCATGCGGCGCTGCAACGGTCCAAGTAAAGTCAAGGATTTTGTCGTTAACAATGTCCAGCAGGGCAGGCTGAGAATGAGTGTGACCAGCACAAGGCGACGGGCAGGGTCAGAGCTCAGTGTGTCCATGATTCGGGGATCTGCGCATCCTGAGGACCGAGGGGAGACTCAGCCTTGCAAGGGGGTGGGAATATTGGAGTCTCGGGAGATACAGTTCAGAACATGGAGGGGGAGGACACTCTGCACCCTAACTTAAGGGCAAAGCAAACAGAAACAAGGAGGCTGCTGATGAGAGTTGGAGGCACCCGGGCGGCCACAGGCACCATCCCCTGGGGAGGGACTGTGTTGCTGCAGAGTCGTGGCTCCAGGAAGCCAGGCCTAGGCATGACAAGTGTTCCTGCTTCGCGTTTACCAGGGTTCCAGGTCAGCTGCGTGTGCTGCACGGTCTCAGCGTGTTTCGTTTTCCATAGCAGAAGGACACTTGCGTGGCCCGCAGCTGGTAACTCTCCTCAGCACCTCGGCCATGGCTGCGAGAGGCGTGTAGGACTCAGGTCCGCCTTGTGGCTGGATTACCCTGTGGATGGTTACAAATCCAGTGTGAGGTGTGTGTTCCCAGGGGATGTTCTATAGACCTGTGCTCTCTTTCACACAGCTAGTCCCGAAGACTTGTACACACAGACGTACGGCAGTGAATGTATTTTCAGGTTAACTTTAGTGTTACGCATACAGAAACACTCTCGGAACTCCAAGGAGCTCTGGGTGCGCCAGGAAGAAAGCCAGCCTCCCAAGAACGCTAGTATTTTCTCCTCGTTCCTTTCGTTCCTGGTAACAGTGATTGCCGGCAGGGAGCACTGAGCGGTTTCTCTGCGGTCGCGTCCCACGTTCGGCATGACGGTATGCGGAAGCGCAGGTGCAGGTGAGGCTAACTTGAAAACAAAAGGGTATGATCGGTAAGTGCGCTGGGAGCTTTGCAAATTCAGGAGGATAAATCGAAATCTTACAGGACTAATGAGTTTTTGAAAACTGTTAGCCAGGCTTGTCCAAACCATTCTCTCCCTAGTTAAGATTTTCTAAATTAGAAACTCAGAAATTTCAGGAGCTGTTTTGGTCATGGAATGAATAAACAGCTCAGGGTAGGTGATGCGTTTCCATTTGTTAAAGCAGCGTCTTGTCTTGCATCCGCTGTAACCGCAGCACGTTATTCTCTCCCTTACTGAGGGTCTGTTCAGAACCCTTGCTTCATTGAGTTGCAGTCTAGATACTTTGTAAGTACCTCTGAAATTCAGCTGTCAAAAAGAATTAAATCCCAGGCACTTGTGTTTAGCTTTTGTATGTACTGTGGTATCTTGGGACATTTTCAGGCAAATCTACAGTTAAATTTTGAAGTAAGTGCATCATTTCTGAAGTCATTCTTGGTTCACAGGCTTTCTAACCCATTGGCCCAGTGGCACTAGGGCTTATGTCTTAAGTGTCAAATTTGAATCTATAGCCACCATGAAAAATGATTATGTTAAATCCATGTTTAAAATGTTGGAGTCCAAAAGACTCGTCTGAAGTGATGACCTTCATATACTTTGAACTGTGCAGAGGATCTTGTATTTTTATTAGAATTTGCAATCATGTCATTTGGTGCTGCTGCGGATTGGTCTAAACATTATTTGCCTCAATGTACTTGATTCATTTCCCCGGGGAATTGTTACCACATTCATCAGCCCAGATTGTATTTTTCTCTGCACTTACGAACTTCCATTATGTAACATTATGTAGCTGAAGGCGAGGAATGTGCTGACTATTCTTAAGTGTAACTGTCTTCCTAAGTAGATCGTGTGAGGTTATTTTGTCTTAAAAAAATAAAGGGAAGGAAAGGAGGAAGAAAGAGACAGAGAGAGAGAGAGAGAGAGAGAGAGAGAGAGAGAGAGAGAAAGCCAAAAAGAAAGAAGGGAGAACGACTCTAAGCAACAGAAATAACATAATTCACAATCATTTTTTTAAAGATAGGACCTCATATTATTATCAAGAATATACAAAGAACTGAAAAAAAAATTGGGCCCTCCAAAATAAAGGACCCAATCAAAGAATGGGGATCTGAAATGAATAAACAGTTCTCAGAAGTCCAAATGGCCAGTAAATACGTGAAACAATGTTCAGCATCTTTAGCCATCAGAGAAATGCAAGTCAAGACAACACGGAGGGTCGTTTTCAGGTCAGTAAGAATGGCTGCTATTGTGAACTGAAAACACAACAGATGCTGGTGAGGCTGTGGGGGAAAGGAACCCTCCCACAGTGTTGGTGGGGTGGTAGACTGGTACAGACACTAGTTGTAAAGTAGTATGGAGACTCCTTAAAAACTGAGAGAAAGAAAGAGAGAAGATGGAAGGAAAGAAAGAAAAAGACAAAAGAAAGAATATGTTTCTCAAGCTGGCCTCAAACTACTGGACTCAAGCCGTCCTTCTGCCTCAGCCTCCAGAAAAACTAGGATGTAAGTGTGTGGTATGCACCTACCTACAAGCCTGGTTTACTGTCTAGAAATATTCTTAAGTTTAACACAGATAAACAAAACAGCACTAAGCTTCCCCTAGTTACACTGGCAATAATTTAAGAAACAACTATAAATTCTAAATTATGGATTTGGGAGTTTAAAATGTATTTGTTGGTTATATAAAAATTAACAAAGGTATTTTGTTATGTTGGCAATCTCTTAAATCTATACTACTGTCTCATACTAACTGCTCCTGAAATTTTCACTTTCATCCACAGAAGAGGCAGTTTGCACAAATGCTTCCTGTCTTCTAATCTGCACACTCGGTGGGGTGCGCTGGCTCAGGCCTGCAGCTGCAGTCCCAGCACTCTGGAAAACTGAGGCAGAAGGATCACAAGCTTGAGCTCAGGCCAAGCAACTTAATAACTTACAGAGACCTTGTATCAAAATTTTAAAAAAAAGTTATAAAATGGCTGATGATGTAGCCCAGTGCAAGGGTCCTCGGCTCAGTCTCCAGTATGGGGATTGGTGGGGGTTGGGGGGAGAGATTCTGTGAGTCATAACCCTTGTGTGAACCATGATACCTACTTAGCAGCACTAATCTAGCTTAATTTTTTTTTAAGGAACATAAATAAATAAGGTCATAGCACTTGAAAAACTGAAAGAATGTTTACCAGTTTACATCCACATAGAATCATGCATGGTCAGAAAGTTAGTAAAATATTGCTAGATGAATAGTTTTTTCCCATATCTCTCTCTTCTTTTCTTTTGTTTTCTTTGAGTCATTAGCTTAGGTAGTGAGGATTAAAGGCTAAGGGTACAAAATCGGAAGTCACACTGCCAAGATGCAAATGTAGGCGCTATCATTTACTAGCTATGCAATATCAGGCAATTTACTTAGCATATCTCAATTTCCATAGTTGTAAAATGGACCCCAGAGTAGCAGCTGCTCCACATGACTGATGTGAGGGTCACACGAGGTCCTGTGTGGATCAAGTGCTTAGTTCAGTGGCTGGCATACTGCAGAAACCACATAGGCTGGTGCAAAGTAACTGTGGCTCCTGCGCTGATGACATTTGCCATCCGATACTAGAATGCATTCTTAAATAAATGTGGTTGTATTATACATCACTGGAATGCACACTTCGTGCTTTTTTCATTGGATTTTTTTTGCTATTGACTTATTATTACTTGCTGTCAGTTTTGTATTTGTTTTAGACTAATGATGTTAGACAAAAAGCAAGTTTCAGTGTTTTTCTTACTCAAGTTCATAACGGTTATAAAGGCGTGGAGAACACATCAACCGTGCGTCTCTCCACAGGGCTCTGACGGTCTGCGACGCTTGGCAAAGGAGATGAGAACCTGGAAGACAGGGGCCTTGGAAGTTGGTAAAGAGGAACTGAGAGCAGCCATCCCTGCTGATGCCCTCACAACTGCCCGAGACATTGTGGAAGGGTTCAACATCGACCATTCTGGGGTGGTGTGGCATCTGAAGCAAGCTGGACAGGTTGAAAAGCTCAGTACACAGGTGCTTCTTGAGCTGACTGAAAATCAAAAGAATCTACCCAACAAGAGCCACCTCACTCCTGGCCTGTGACGTGTGACAGAAAGTGGGTCTTGTGCAACACCTGGAGAGACGACCACAGTGGCTAGACAGAGATGCTCCAAAGCCAACCTCGCACTAAGGAAAGGTCACGGGCACTGTTTGGCCATCTGCTGCTGTCTGACCCACTGCAGCTTCCTGAATCCTGGTAAAGCCATCGCATCGGAGAACTGTTCCTAGCAAACCCACAAGATGCACCAAAAACTTCAAGGCATGCAGCTGGCATTGGTCCATGACAAAGCCTAATTCTTCCCCAAATAATGCCAAACCACATGTCACACAACCAAGACTTCAAAAGCTGAACAAATTGGGCCACAATTTGCTTTACCACTCTATTCACCTGACCTCTTGCCAACCAACTATGACTTCTTCGAGAGGAGTAAAAACTTTTTGCAGAAAAAGTATTTCCACAACCAGCAGGATGTAAAAGATGTTTTCCAATAGTCTGTTGTACCCCAAAGCATGATTTTTTTTGCTACAGGAATTAACAAAATATAATTTATTCCTTCTGTCTGTTGTTCTGCTTCTATATCATTCAGTCTGTCTGTCGGTCTGTAACCCTGCCTATCTACATAGGCGTGGAGCATGCGTTCTATATTTGTATTTCTGTCTGTTTATATGTCAATTTGCCTGCTTTTCTGAGTGTCTGTCTTTCTGACTGTATTTCTGACGTTCTTATCTTTTTTGGTCTGTTTTTCTTTCTGTAGGTCCCTCTGTACACCTGTTTGTCTGTATGTATTTCTGTCTGCCTTTCTGTCTGTATTTCTGATTCTTTCTTTCTTTCTGACTATATTTCTGTCTTTTTTGTCTCTAAGTCAGTTTTCTGTCTGTCCATCTGTACTTCAGTCTGTCATGTTTCTATTTGTCCATATGTCTGTCTGTATGCACACTTGTTTGTCCATATTTCTTTTTGTCTTTCCATGTATCTCTGTATTTCTAATTCTGTCTTTTTATCTTTCTGTCTGTCTCTATGTCTTCCTGCCTGTTTAAGGCTGGTGTGACTGGTGTGTCTTGTTTTTTCTGTCTTTCTGACTCTGTCTTTTTTTGTCTTTCTGTATTTCTGCCTTTCATTCTGTATTCCTATATGAGTGCATCTTTCTAACTTTGACCTTCTACCTGTGGTTTTGTCTTTCTGTGTTTTTCTTTCTGTCTTTCTGTCTTCTTACCTATTTATTCAAGGCTGACAGACCAACAGACAGGCAAAAAGAGACAGAAGCAGAGAGGCAAATACAGAGACACAGACAGACAAAACTACAGAAAGACAGAAAGACAAAAAGAAATACATACAGACGTAAAGACAGACAAAAATATGGGTGGATGGAGAGAAAAGTAGACCAAAAGACAAAAAAGACAGAAATACAGTCAGACAAAAAGACAGAAAGGCCAACAAAAATATAACCTGACAGACAGAAAAATAGGCAGACAGACAAGCAGACAGAAAGACTGAAATACAGAGAGACAGAACACACACACCAGCCATCCTTAGATGGACAGGTAGGAAAACAGACGAGAGATAACACAGGTAGACAAACTGACAGAGAGGCAACCAAAGACAGCAAGAGAGAGACAGACAGACACAAAGAGATACAGACAGACAGAAATACAGAAAACTAGAAATATGTACAGATAAACAGTCACACAGGAAGTTGGACAAACACAAAGAAAAACAGAAAGACATAAAGACAAATACAGCCAGACTGACCAAAAAAGACAGACAGAAAAACAAAAAAACTACACAAAGAAACAGACTGACAGACCAACAGACAGAAAAACAAAAACAGAAATGCAGTCAGAAAGACAGAAAAATGGAAAGCCATACAGACATAAAGACACACAGAAAGACAGACCAACAGACAGTCGGTAAGACAGACAGACAGAAAGACAGACATACCACACACACCAGCCTTGGATGGACAGGCAGGCAGGCAGAAAGACAGATAGACATATAGACGGACAAAGTCAGACAGACTGAAATAAAGTCAGACAGAAATACAGACTGATAAAAAGACTACTAGACAGAAAGCCAAAAAGAGACAAAAGACAGACAGAAATGCAGTCAGGCAGAAAGAAAAAGAAACAGAAAGCCATACAGACACGAAGACACACAGAAAGACAGACCAAAGGCAGAAAGACTGAGTCAGACACAGACAGGCAGAAACACCGAGAAAGAAAAACACAAGAGACAAGTCAAAACACAGAGGCAGGCAGAAAGAGCACTTGGACTAGCCTTGGACTGGCAGACAGACTGACAGGGAGACAGACCAACAGGCAGGAAGACACAACGACAAACAGATACAGACACACACGCGCACACCAGTGCCAGCCTTGGCATGAACGCTGGCCTAGGAACCAAATTCCTCAGAGAAGGTGTGCCCTCCTTGGTGTGCCCTTCTCCCTTGCCTCAGACTGGAATGACCAGCTATGGACGTGCAGGGTCTACATCTCGTGCAGACCCTCCCATACCGCACGGGAAGCCAGCAGTGATCATCCTCGGGGCAGACAGGAGATGCCCATGTGCTGGCCTCTACCACTTCCAACAGACCCCGAGGCTTGAGCTGCAGTCTGACTATATCCCCTCAAGTGCACCTCTTAAAATCTCATACCCAGTGTGTTGGCATTAAGAGATGGGGCCTTTGGGAAGTGGTGAGCCACCTCACACGTGGGATTTGCACCAGAGACGGCTGCAGGCTCTGCTCCTCCATGAAGAGCAGCGTCCCATGTGAGGAATGGGCCTTAACCAGTCACCAGACCAGCTGGCAGCTGCGTCATGGACTTCCCAGTCTCCAGAACTATTAAAAACCCACTGATTTATACTGCTTACAGATTACTCAGGCTAAGATACCGTATTATGGCAGCCCAAGTGGAGTGAAACTCCAGGTGTCAACTGTCTATGCCACTGCACTTGGACTGTGCTTATAATCCCAGGTCTTCTCCCATGGAGCCTGCACAGGGGGTGTTTATGTCTGTGGCACCTGCTTTAGGGCAATTATTCATATGGCACTATCTCGGGCTTTCGCGCTATGTTTCCTCCTGCCCAGGACTGAGCATTATGTTCCAGGCTTTACACCGAGGGCCGTGGCTGTGCACCAAGTGGGAATCGGTACCCTGGACCTGGCGCAGGCCCTCCAGGCTGGGGTCAGCGCAGTACAGAAGCACACTAGTCCTTCATGCCTCTCTCCTGGCTGCAGGTGGGCTTAAAGCCAAGTGAAATATACGGTCATCCTTGGGATACATTTTTGACTGCCATAATTAGACTATAGGGACAACAGTACAGACATTTGTCAGGCCAAAATTACTTCTGAGGAGCTGAGCTTCCAAGATAGAAGCTCTGAGCCGTCCTGGACATTTGATCTCCCATCTAAAGCACATGACACAACCAGAAAACCCAAGAGAGTCTGTCTGGGAAGTGGACAAAGGCCTGGCAGCTTTGTGCCAGCTGTGGCTAGGGAGACTGAATCATCCTGGCTTAGAAACAACTAAGGCACTACATGTCTGTCTGTTCTCAGACAGCCTCAGGAGAGCTGCCCTAGCTGAGACATGCCAGGCCACAGCTGTCCCCAAGATTGCCACGGAGGCCCCCATACCTGTCCACACTGAGGGAACCCATGATGCCCGTTCCCCTCCTTAACATTTACGTCTCCTCTGAATCTCCTACGAAGTGGCCCCTGCCTGTGCACCTGACACGTGATGGTGAGGAAACTCACCTCCCGCTGTGTGTGCAAGAGGAAGTCAACTCTCTGTAGCCATCAGAAAGTTACCTGCTCTTTCTGAATCTGTTTTCCCCAGCTGTATAAAGGGGAATACTTGGGGCAGTCATGGTGGGTGCAATTCAGGGCAGCTGTAGTCAGGAAAGCTGGACACATATGTACATACTGTAAGTAATCCAGGTTGATATCCAGACTGTTACCCAGCAGGAAATGCCAAGAATTGGGAAGAAACTGAACATTTTTTCTACTAGGTGCTAAAAGTCTGTTGTGGATGACGGCAGAAGACATGTGACTCCCAGGGCTGGAGACAGAAGCTCTCCAGCAGCAGTAGCCCAGTCTCAGCACATTGCACTCATTCTCCAATCTCCACACCCAGGCAAGGCGAGGGCACGGAGCGCAAGAAGACCCCACTTAGGTCATCACGTGTTCTATAAGGAGCAGCCAGGAGGCCTGCTTCTGGCTCCAGAGGAAGACATGACTTTGTTGATCTTCCCACTGCTACAGAGGGAGATGCTGGGACCTAGGCAGCCTAGGCTGCCCTTGAACTGGAGGTGCTTGTGCCTCAGCCTCCCAAGAGCGGGCACTGCAGGCCTGGGCTGCCACTCCATGCTTAGATAAGCATTCTGGAAAAGATGGTCTAGGAAAAAGAGCATGCACTACCTTATTCAACGTGAGAAATCCTTGGAGAGCTGCCACCCACTAAGCTCAACCCAAGTGCAAAATTACTTTTCATTTTGTGGAGAGATGCAATTCACTTAACAAAAATAAGTTGTTACTACTTCTTGGCCTTATGGCTAACATCAGGGATAAAAGTAAGTTGTTCAACAAGCATTTCTAATAGTCAAATATGTAGTTTAAAAAATTAATAGTCAAATAATTAGTTTTTTTTAAAAATTCACTTTGACTCTTCTTAGCAGGAAGCCAAATATCTGAACAAACACTCAGATATGTGACTCTCTATCAGCACATAAGCCAGATACAAGCTTCAGGTACATTTTCTCCTTTTGATTTTCTGTCACAAAACATAAGGTAGAAAATAAAACTAAAGAAAAACAATGCAGTCACCTTAATATTGTGGCAAGATTGGCTAAAACTGATATAATAACAGCATTAAAGTATTTCTCACAATGGCCATTGCCTAATTCATCTCTCTGAATGACAGTGATGGAAAACTCCTTTCGAATGGATGACTTTTTATGCTGAATCAATTTGGCTTGTAAGAAAAAGAAATGAAATCTGACAGCTGGATGGAGTGGGAAGCATTTCCAATAGTGTCACTGTTTAGAAACTGTTTCACTTTATTGCTTTTATTCTTATTGTTAAGGAAATCTCTGTCCAAAGATGTGTTCTTTGTGAGTTATCGTGACTATCAGTCACAAGGGAACGCAACTTAGTTTCTCAGCCCAAGTCACAGTCCAGCTGCCCTCAACCCCTGTCCTGCCCTGGGAAAGGGCAGGACACCAGGGTCTGTGGGAAGGGCGTGCAAGGTGGGCTGTCCCACCCAGCTGCAGAGGGACTTCTGGCTTGTTTCTCGGGACCTGCCCCAAGCGTCAGATGGCTGAGGTGGCCGACTGCATGTTCGTGTCAATATTTCCTTCAGCCTGCAGGTGTGTCTTGTCACATCCGCCCATCTAGCACAGTCATCCTCTTCCATCCCACCCATTCAGTGACGACTTTTCTAGTTATCTGTACAGACACGTGCAAGTTGACAATGATAAGCACTTCATTTGTTTAGGTGTCTTCTGAGCAAAGCTCTTTTTACTGGCAGGGCCAAGTGCGTGGTGAGTGCAGCTCTGCCCAAGCCCCAGGGCCCAGAGGTCTCCAAAGAGTTGGGCTCTTCTACCATCCTCTCAAAGCTGCCTAGAAACAAAGCCTAGTACCAGAAGCCCAAATGCAACATCAAGCCCAGGAAGACAGATCTATACCTTTTTATAGCACAGGTGAAGAGCTTTTTCTGTAAGAAAACTGATACAGGAGAATGTTCTAAGCCAGGCAAATGAAAAGACCAGCAGGTACTTGACTGTATGCTACAAGGAATATTCAAAAAGAATATCACACAGCCAGGTGTGGTGGCACGTCTGCAATCCCATCTACTTGGGAGACTGAGGCATGAGAGTTGCAAGTTTGGAGCCAGTCTGTGCAGTGCAGTGAGACTTGGATTCAAACTAAAATTTTAAAGGAGTTAAGGATGCATCTCAGTAGTAGTGCACTTGTCTACCACTGAGGCCCAGGGTTTAATCCCCAGTACTAGACAGCAAAACAAAACTAACAAAAATCAGGCAGACAAATGTCCTTCTTGCAGCTGCTGATGAACAGGAGCACAGAGCCAGGTAAGACCAAGCCGCACATTACCACTTGGAGCCTGGCTTGACGTCCAAGTACGCGGTTCTCTCCACCCAGCTGACATTTCTCTTGTTGTCCAAGCTGGTGTTTCTCATAAGCCTGGAATGAGGGAGAGTCACAGGGAATCCTGGAAGGCACAGGATCTCCTGTGCATAGGGTCTTCCCCTGGAGAACAGCTATCTGGCAAGTGGACGACCTGCTACCACTCAGGGCAGAAGACAATTCTTGGAACAAACTACAGCTTGAAAGAAAAAAGCCTTAAAGAAAAAGCTGGAGAGAGTTCTTTACATTTCAATGTTCACACTGGGGAATTTGGGAAGTCACAAACACGCCAGGGCATGACACAGGAGTGTGTCACTGTGCTTCTTGGTCCTTTCCCTGCTGCTATGATAGGACTGCACAGATCTAATAACATACACACAACAAGTTTATTTATTCTCCAGTTCCCAGAGGCTGACAAGTTCAAGAGAATAAAACCAGCATTACACGAGGACCTTTTCACCTTGTCACATGCAGTGTAGGACCAGGGGAGCACTCCTGAGAGGAAGTGGCCTCCGTGCGATGGCCAGGAACCGCCACTTGCCACCCTGGCCATTTTCATGGCAAAGCCTCAATCCACTTATCCACCTCTAGCCTTAATCAACTGTTAAAGGCCCCACCTCTTAGCACGGCTACAAGGGCAGTTTTAACAAGGGTCTTGGAGGAAAAGTTCAAACTATGGTTCTATAGCACTGTGGAAAATGTCAGTTCATCAAAAAGTTTAATGGAATTTTTCTGTCACCTACCAATTCCAGTCATTGCTATACATTTTTAAGAATTAAACACAGGTATCCAAGCACAAACTTTACAATATTCAATGCAGCACTCTTCTGCTGGGTCAAAGAAGAAACATGGAAGAAACCAAAAATGTGACCAGCTGTAAGAGAATTTGGAGTGAAAGTTTATTGCCCCCTTGACCCTAAGACAGTATAATGGGGCCAATTATGCTATGTCTAGCGGGCAAGTTTATGCATAAGACCGGGCGTAGGGCAAAAGAGATAAATGGGGAAGATGGTGGCCAAGTAACAGATCTGCACAATGTCTCCTCGTGGATCCATTTAAAAAGTTCAGAATACAGTCAAAACTGCCTGTTCAATGTAGCTAGGACAGGTAGAAGTGCCCCAACAATTGAAAGAAGGCCCCAGGAAAGTCATAAAACCTGAAAATACATCAGAAATGGCGGTAAACAGCAGCCCAGGAAGCCACCCAGGCCGACGGCAAATGGCTGTGAGTCACTAACATCCACAGACGGCAGAAAACCCACCTGGAACCTCAGACCAACGTAAGTGCGGATCTGGGAGAAATGGGAATTGACAGCAGCTGGTAGCCCCAGCCTCCAAAAATGAGCCTGCAGGAAGTGCATACTACAAAGGCAATGTGACCTCCCCCTAAGAAAGGTAGAGCCTAGACCAGAAGCAGCACTAGGCAGCCATACGAGGGAACGACAGACACTGACTAATTCCCCAAACCCCGTGGTTCTAATGTGTTACAGAATTTGGAATTCATGTAGTTACAAAAAAATGTTAAATTTTATGTCATGTGAATTTTTTACCAAAATTGAAATAAATAAAATAAAATGAAACATGAAAATATTAGAAAAAAGAGAAACTATGAATCCTGATCAAATACTTGTTTATTTATTCAGCAATAGCAAATGTATATAATTTAACATAAGAAAAGAGTCCAAGACAGAGCTGTATAAAGTAAAAGAAAACTCAGAAGAGCACATAAAGGTTTGGAGTCACTACGTTATGGTGTCTACCTGGGACATGGGTGAGGAGAGTGTACCAAAGGGTTAAAAATCCACTTGTACGGTTCCCACAGTTGAGCAAAAACGTACAGTGGCCTTTGAAGACCCTTTAAAGTTCCTCCTCTTTGAAGAAAAAAATACTGAACTCCTAATATATAATATGAATACAAACTACGGCTAAGTTCATATGTGCTTGTGTTAATACTAACATATTAAAATGTACATGTTTTGCATTTTAATTCCATGGGTATCCATTTTGAAATCACATAGCCTATTGCAACAAAGGCCAAAAGTTAAAAGCCAAGAGTCCAACTTGTCTGGGCGTAATTTATTGTATTTATCTGATCTTTTGACACCATTCTTTTTTTTTTTTCTCTTGAGAAGCTATTAATGTATGATTTTATGTTTTTGTGATACACTGAAAAAGTCACAGGTGCTCGTCTGTATTGCCCAAACATGCAGGTTTAGTCTGGAGCAGGGGAGCGCCTCGCCCAAGGCTGACTGGTAGCAACGCTTCCTCAGGAAGGGAGCCCAGGCTGTGAGGGGGACCTCTACTCTGGCGCATACCGCTTCTGTTTAATGGAGCGATCATTTATACGTCTCAGTGGACAGAATCAAAGGGTGATCTAAATTTATTCCAAGCAATTTGTCCTTTTGTTTTTCTTAATTCATGAGAATTAATATTCTTTAATGAGTATTTTTGAGATATCTTTGTTAGGAGGGAGCTCTTTTTCCATTATTTATGAGACTGCTGAGTATAAGGTGAGCAACTCAAAAAAATTCACAAAGTGCATCAACCAACTTTTTATAAAGGAAGAGAAGGCTTGGTGTGTACTCTCATAACAGTGGATATTACTATAATTCTAAAGTTCTGGTGAAACATCAATATAGTTTGGTGATTATGTCAGTTTGATGCCCTGTCTTGCTAGTTTTCTCTTGCAAGGCAGGCTTGATGTGTGACATGATTCCTGCAACTCAAATATCTAAGCTGAAGAAATAAGGACAGGAGATGCCTTGAAGGAGACAGTAGCAATGTGGTTTAGTCAATATGCTCTGATGATCATTAATATTTACTTTGTGCTTGCTAACGAGTTAGCACTGTATCCAGTATTTTATATGCATTCTCTTATTTAATTTTCACATGAATTTCTTAAGTTCCCCATTGTTATTATTCTTTCATAAGATAAATAACCTGATACTCAGAGTTAAAACTTGCTCCAAATTGTACAGCAGCAAGCGGAACTGAGAAGAATAAAACCAAGTTGCCTTATTTCAGAGCATAAAACCTTTGTTTTTCTTTCTGAAACTGGTAATCGAACACACTGAGCAACACTTTCTATCATTATTTATTATTATTATTATTATTATTATTAATGTATTGCTAAGTTGCCAGCTGGCCTTCAACTTATGACCCTCTTGTCTCAGCCTGCCGGTAGCTGGACTACCAGGTGTGCAGCACTGTCTTAGTCACTTACTTGCTGCTGGGACACGATACCTGACACCCACCACCTAAGAGAAGATTTATTTTAGCTCACAGTTTCAGAAGGTCTAACACAGTCCACTCTGAACGCCAGAAACAGTGGAGGCACATGGCAGAGGCTGGTCAGGGGAAAGCTCTTCACAGCATAGCAAACAGAAAGCCGAGTGAAGGAGAAATGGCAGAACTGCCCTTCCAGTTTCTGTCCTAGTAATCTGCCCCTTCCGACCAGGCCTCAACTTCTTAAGAGCACCTAGTTCCATAGGTATCCCACAATATCTAAATACAGGAAGGAGAATTTTTGGTGACATTTCCATACCTAGATTACAACATTAACTCTTAAATGCTGAGCTATGGCTATATTAGTTCCCCATATTTAATACTGGTATCATCATTCCTTAAAACACATTTGAAAATATACCTAAATTTTGCATATGTCCTGAGAGAGATTAAATGTCTCTAGTAAAAAATCCTTGTCAGAAATCTGAATTATAAAGAATGGAGACATACTGAAAGTAATGAATGTGAGAAAACGAGTCTTTCTGCTCTATAGCATACCTTCACGAAGCACACTTCCAGCCCCGGGAAGAGTGAACATTATTGGCATTTCCTCTGTAGAAGAGAAAACAGGCCTGCTGGCTGCTCTACAGAATGCCACAGGGAAGGGCAAGAGGGGCTTTGAGAACTTCTTCGGAAAGCAGAAAGCTGTTGTCTGAAGGCCTGCTGAACAATGGAGAGCATCTTCAGCAAAAGAAACCAACAAACAAGCAGAAAACCACAAAATTTGCTCAGGAAGACTGTAGTTCTATTTGTTGTATGGCAGGCTTATTAATGCTGACCTCTCAGGGAGATTGGCCCTAAAATATCCATGTTAAAAGCCATTCTGTCTTCTACAAATGTGTCATATATATCTAAACATTCTAAGTTATAGCAACTCATGATTTTTAGGCTCTCTGAAATCTCTTTCTAAAACAGGTTTGGTTTGGTCTCTGTTACCATTAAATTCTGAAATGTCCTAACTCTAACACAGGAAAATATTACAAGCTGATAAGGGAAATTAATAGGAAAAACTTTAACCTCCCAGTAAACCGTAACTGGATGTAACCCAGCACACAGACTATGACTAGGCCAGTCTGCACTGCGGCACTACACCAACAATCAACGCTGTGGACAATGAGAAAAGACGGGCAAAAGTCGAACCGTTTCATTCAGTAAATACTAATTAGGCAAGACTGGTTTGGCAGTTGCTAGAAAGTGCAAAGAAAAGTAAGATATATTTATTCTCTGCAACCAATGAATACAACAGCTAAGCAAATAGCAAAACACGCACGTAACCATGTTATGCCTGTCCGCCCACAAAAGCCCTTCAGACGGGAAGCTGTCCGATGGATAAAGTCCTAAAGGTGCTCACAAAGGCGGAGACCGCTGAGGGGGACGTGAGCTTAAATTTCAGCAGATAGAAAAGAGACTAGAGCACACTAAGAAGCCAAGGCCCAGAGTTCTGAGGTGTTGGTATGCCTGGAGGGTCAGGGACACACAGGCAGGCCAGCAGTGGAGAGCTGGAAAGCCGAAACTTTCCCGTGACCATCAGCAACCCCCAAACCTGTGCCTTGGCCCTTCTGGAGCACGAATCTACATCTCGACTACTTTTTTTTTTTTTTTTTTTTTGCCTGTCATATACACTGTGTGTGAATGGAATTGCACCGTGTGTGATCCACAGAACATAAAGACTGTACCCAGAAATGCAAGTTTCCAGAGCTCTTGGTGGCACACAATTATAATACAGGCACTCCATGAGGCCAAGGCAGGAGGGAAAGTTCACGATCAGCCTGGGCTACGTAGTGATATCCTGTCACAAACTTTATTTATTTACTGGTTTCATTTTTATTATATTTATTTATTTATAATTTTATTGTAGGATAAAAATTCACATGGCGTAAAATTTAACTTTTTTCCCATAAATACATGAATTCCAAATTCTGTAACACATTAGAACCATGGGGTTTGGGGAATTAATACACGTCTATGACCACTACTTTTTCAAAGGTTCACCACTTTCCTATCTGATCACTGTCTCTCTTTCTAACCTGTAATTCATGTTGGGGCCTGTATATGTTGTTATTTTTGTGCATTTCATAACAGGGACACCCACCTATAGCCAGTCTTTTGTATCTGGCCCACTTCACTGAGCATTATTGACTCTAGTGGCCCTATTTTTGTTCAAAATGCTTCATATCTATCTTTCTAGCTGCACAGTACTCCACTGGCCCCTTTGTCAAAGACCAGGTGACTCTTGGAGTTGGGGTTTGTTTCAATATCTGTAGTTCTGTTCCACTGGTCCTCTTGTCTGTTCTCATACCAGTACTATGTAGATTTAATCACTGTTGCTTTTTAGCATTTTTTGAAGTCTGGGATTGTGGTTCCTCCAGCTTTGCCCTTGTTAGTCAGAATTGCTTTAGAGATTCTGGGTCTTTTTGGGTTCCATATAAATTTTAAGGTTGTTTTTTCCTAGTTCTGTAAAGAATACAGTTGGCATTTTGATTGGTATTACATTGAATATGTATAGTAGCTTTAGGGGTGTGGCCATATTGAAGTATTAGTTCTTCCTATCCAAGAACACGGTATGTCTTTCCAATTTCTAAAGTCCTCTCCAATCTCTTTCTTCAGGGGTTTGTAGTTTTCTTTGTATAGGTCTTTCACCTCTTTGGTAAGGTTTATTCCTAAGTATTTTATTTTATTTTTGTTGATATTGTGAAGGGAGCTGTTTTCTTGATTTCTCTTTGGATTTGTTATTGGTATAGGGATGCTATTGATATGTGGGTACTGATTTTATAATCTGCTACTTTGCTGAATTTATTTATTAGTTCTAAGAGTCTTTGGGTGGAATTTTTTTGGTCTTCTAAAGAACATCAAGTCATCTGCAAATAGGAGTAGCTTTACTTCTTCCCTTCCAATGTACATTCCTTTTATTCCTTGGGTCTGCCAGATGGCTACTGCCAGAATTGAAGCACTATGTTGAATAGTAAGGGTGACGGTGGGCACACTTGTGTTGTTGCTGCATTTAAGGTGAATGCTTTCAGTCTCTCTCCATTTAGGATTATATTGGCTGAGGGGTTGTTATAAACAGCTCGAGTCACGTTGAGGTAGGATCCCTCTATTGCTATTTTCTTCAGAGCATTTATCATAAATTGGTGCTGGATTTTGTCAGATGTTTTTTCTGCATTTATTGAGATAATCATATTTTTATCTTTGCATCTGTTAATGTGGTATATTACATTTTATTACTCCCTTGATTTCATAGGTGAATGGCATATTCAGATGTTTAATTTCTTCTTCATTCAGTTTTTGTGGTTGATGTATGCATAGGAAGTCATTCATTTCTCCTGGATTTGTAAATCTACTGACGTACAAATTTTCGAAATAACTTCTTGCTACCCTTTGGTTTTCCTTGTTATCTGCTGTAATTTCACCTTTTACATTCCTGATTTTATTAATGTAGGTTTTAACTTTCCTTTTTTGGTAAGTTTAGGAAGTGATTTACCAATCTTGTTCATCTTTTATGAAAATCAACTTTTTGTTTCATTTATTTTTTGTATTGTTTTTAGTTTTTATTTCATTAATACCTGCTATGATCTTTATAATTTCATTTCTTCTGTTAGGTTTGGAGTTGGCTTGTTCTTATTTTTCCAGTGCCTTGATTTGTGAGGTTAGATTAATTATTCAGGCTTTCTCAGTTCTTTTCTATGTGTGCATTTATGGACATGAATTTTCCTATTAACATAACCTTCACTGCATCCCTGAGGTTGTGTAGTGTTGTGCTGCCACTGTACTTTGTATCTGTGTGCTTTTCAATTTCTTTTGTAACCCAATGTTTATTTAGAAGAGTGTTGCTCAGTCTCCAATGGTTTGAGCTGTATTTTTTGGTTGTGTTGTAGTTGATTTCTAGTTTTATTCCACTATGATCTGACAAAGTACACAGAATTATATCAATTTTCTTGTATCTGTTTGAGCTTGTTTTGTGGCTTAGAATGTGGTCTATTTTGGAGAACCATCAATGAGCTGCTCAGAAAAATGTGTATTCTGTTTTTTTAGATTAAAAATTCTGTATGTTTTTCAGATCCATTTCTTTTATGTGGTAGTTCACATCTGGTATGTCTTTGTTGATTTTGTGTCTAGCTGATCTGTCTTCTTAGGAGAGAGGGGTGTTACAGTGTTGGAGTGTTTTTTCAAGCCTAGTAGCTTTTGTTTTATACAGCTGTGTACGCCATTGTTCAAGGCATAAATGTTCATGATTGTCAGTTTTTCTTGTTGGATTTTTCCCTTTACAAAAATAAATGGTTTTCTTTTTCTTTTTTTTTAAATCTGTTTTGGCTTAAAGTCCACTCTGTCAGCAAAGAGTATGACTCTTTCTGCTTTTTTTTTTTTTTTTGGTCCCCCAGGTGAGCAGAATATAGAATTCCAACCTTTGAGCCTATATTTATCTTCATGCTTGAAATGTTAGTGGAGAAACTGTCAGTACTTTTACTCCAGACTGAAATCAACAGGAAAGAGCACTGTAAGCAAGATCCAAAGAGTTGGGGAGATTTGAGAGGGAAGTGTGGAGCGTGTAGATCTAGAGATGCAAAATGCTTAGAATATGTGGTTCAGAGAGTTAATAAAGAGAGGAAATGATTTAACAACTAACTGATACAGACAGAGAAGAAGTTGGAAGGAAAGGTGAAGAAAGGGAAAACAAAAGAGAGGAGAAAAATAAAAATAAAAGGAGACACAAAAAAGTTTGCCAAAAAATAGCTGATGGAAATTAGAAGAAAGAAGAAAAAGAAAAATGTAAATAAAAATGAAAAAATGAAAAAGAAAAAAGAAAAACAGAAAACAGAAAAACAGAAGAAAACAAAAAATAAAAGAAAAACATATAAAGAAAAAATATTTTAAAGAAGAAGAAAATACCTAAGAAAAAGACCAAAGAAAAACACAAAAAGGAAGAAGAATAAAAAAGTAAAAGGAGAAAAAAGGAAAGGAAAGGAAAGGAAAGGAAAGTTGATCACTTGCAGGACTGGGAAGGAGCTAAACTTAATGATAAGTCATACACCAAAACATAACATCACAACAACATTCCAACTTCCAAGGCAGAGGCTGATGGTGGGTGGGGAGTCTAAATCTATGGTCGGTGTTGGCTGCATGGGCACAAGGGCTTATGTCCACAGCTAGTGATGTCAGTGTGTGTGTGGAAACTGGTCCGGACCTGTGGCTAAGGACTGCGGCGGGGTATGGCTACAGGCAGGAAGACCTGCCTGGCCCTCCTGTGAGAGATGGCTCCTCAGCAAGAGATGGCGGCAGGTGGGCAGGGAGGCGAGGTCTCAAATCACAGGTGAGCTAAGGCGGCCGGCGGTGAGATGTGGGCTTAGTCTGCAGAGAGTGAAGTCAGCAGGCCTGCAGGCCCTGGCCTACATCCAGCGAGCACTGGCACTGGGGGTGGGCAGGGAGACCTGGCTGGGCCCACATTCACTGCAAGCGATGGTGGTGGGTAGAGACAACCTGGCCTCCATAATAAGCTATGGCCACTGGCAGGGAAATTGGCCCTATCTCTGCTGGGAGCCATAGCTGTGTGGGGAGATACCAGCCCAAGTCTGTAGCACCTGATTGGCAGCTAGGGGTGAGACTCACGCCTAGCTCCTTGGCAAAAAATGATGGTGTCAGTTGATTTGTCCCTACCTCTACAGGAAGCAATGGTGGCAGAAGTAAAGACAAGGCCCCGATTGCAGGGAGAGATGGTGGCAGTGGGTGGGGATACCTGGGCCCAGTGCAGTGGGTGAAGGCAGCAGGCGGGTGGTGAGACCAGGACTTAGTCGGCAGGGAGTGAAGGCAGGAAGGGTAGGGGCTGGGTGGCTGGAGGAGCCTGGAGGCCCTGGCCTATAACCATGGCACATACTGGTGCTGGTAGCAGGCTGGAGACCTGGTTGTGCCTACATCCTCTGTGAGGAATGGCGGCGGGCTGAGACACCCTGGCCTCTACAACAAACTATGGCCACCCCTCCCTCCTTTATGCTTTTTTTGAGGCAAATATAGAAATATATGTGTATATGGATGCTCACTACAGCACATTTTTTAAGACTATGATTCCACTCATATCAAGTTTAAGAACATGCTAAACTAACCTATGGTGATCAAGATCAGAACCACGACTGCTGAGCTGCACGCTTCGTGTTAACTGAGAAATCCGCCCTCACAACCATCGGCAAGAATGAATTCAACAAGAAGGAAATCAAGAAGCCGGTTCCATTCGCAGCAGCAACAACAACAAAGAAAATACTTGGGGATAAACATTACTAAGAAAGTGAAAGATCTAGGCAGAGAAAACCATAGAAAGCTGAAGAAAAAGATTGAGGAGGACTTAAGAAAATGAAAACACATAGCATGTTCCTGGATAGGATGAATTAATATTGTCAAAATGGCCACAAAAATTGTTCAAAATTGCTATCTGCAGGAGTCTCCGTCCCGCGGGGACCCCGGAACAGCTGAAGAGGGATTGGACAACAGAGTAACACACTCTGGGAGTCGATTCAGTGATCCCCGTCTCCAGTTTATTTATGGAATACAGGGGCTTAAATGGACTGAGGTAGCTATCTTGGGCCAATCAGCAAGGCCTTGACCAGCATGGGGTCGCCCAGGGGGAGGGAGGGAATAGAGGAGGGAGGGTGCAACAAGGAGCAGTTCCAGGAGCTTAAGCAAAACAACACCTGGCTTAACTTACAAGCAGTAACATTTGTTCTGGGAAGGAAGGAACTTGGCCAAGGTCAGCAATGCTGAGGCTCTCGGCCCTGAAGAGCCCGACAGCTATCTACACAGCAATTCAATACAGTACCAGTCAAATTACCAACAGTATTTGTCACAGAACTAGGAAAAAAAGAAGCTCTAAAATTTTTACGGAGCTACAAAAGACTCAGAATTTCTAAACAGTCCTTAGCAACAAGGACAATGCTCAAAGAATCACAATTTCAGAATTTAAAACATACTACAAAACCAACAGTAATTAAATCTACATGGTACTGACACAAGAACAGAGAGGAAGATCACTGGAACAGAATTAAGGATCTACAGAGAAAACCAAGCATTTTATGGGCCAAAACCATTCACTGGAGAAAAGATACATCTTCAACAAATGACGCTGAGAAAACTGGATATCCCACATGTAGGAGCATGAAGATAGATCCTTATCTGTCACTATAAACCAAAACCAAAATGCATTCTCTTTAAACTAGCACAGAAATGGTATCCCACTGGCTGGATCCGTGGAGGTGGTAGACCAGCCAGCCTTGCCCTCACTCTTTTTCTGGGCCAACTACTGCCAGTGCAGGAGCAGCCTGCAGCCTGGACATCTCAGGAATCTGGCTGCTCCTTCATCTGCTTGGCTGCAATCACACCACTCAGAGGAAGGAGGAAGCTGGCGCGGACACAACGCCGGGGATTCACTTCCTTTTCACCCGTGAAGGAGGATTTTGATCAGGCAGGCGTATCACAATTTTGAGCCCAGCCTGGAAACCTAAAACACTTTCTCAAAAAAAAAAAAAAAAAAAAAAAGAGAGAAGACTGGGGATCTACCTTAGTGCAAAGGCCCACAACGCATCTGCAATGCAATGCGTCTGCAGGGTGCTAAGTGGGAGCGGAAACCTCTTGTATAGAATGATTTTTTGAGAATAGATTTATGGGTTTTCAACCCTCTCTCTTTGTTTCTCTCTCCTGCACACACAGTACAGGGAACTGAATTGAATCCAGACAGCCATGACATTCTGGCCCCTGGCCTGCGCTCGCTCTCTCTCTCTCTCTCTCTCTCTCTCTCTCTCTCTCTACTTCAACTAACTTCATTCTTTATTTTTCTTTTTCTCTCTTTATTTATTCTGAGACAAGGTCTCCACTAGTCTCCCAAGGCTACCCTGTGGTCCTTCTGAGTAGCTGAAGTTACAGGTGTACGCCACCGTCCCGGAAAGCCTGTGTTTTCTCACCAGATTATGGGGTTACAAGATACTCCCTGGTACTTCTGAAAGCAAGTAAGTAACTCCTAGACCATTCACCTGGGCGCACAGTGCTTTCTCTTGTCCTGAACATGGCATCACTCAGTATGACCTCAAAATCGTACAAAACGATGTAAGTGAAAGTGTTCTGAAGATTCCCTATTTTGAGTTGAAAGTACCACACACACCTAAGCTACTTCCTAAAGAAGCAGGAAGCTGCAAGAAAAAGGACTGAAATTACTTGAATGTTGTCGTGGGACAGCGGATATACCCCTCATGAATGACCTTTGCTTTATGTTCACATAAGTAGCTTGCATTTGAGACCACTACATTCTGTACTTACCTAATCAAACTGTCCATGTGCTTATGAAAAAAGCCAACAAGGTATTACAAATTCTAAAAAATTAGTTGAAATAATTAAAAAGAGCCAAAAGGGTAAGCAACACTATATGATGGGTTAAAATGATGTAAATTCATCTCTGGCCATTGGTAACTTGTCAGTCCTATTCACACACATGAACACACATTCTTCCCAAATGTGTGAAATGAAGTTATGGAAGAAATATTTCATAGAGAACTGTTAATTTTTTTTCCTTTGGGAACTTTCATGTACTTTAAGAATAAAAATGCCCATGACTACATTATTACTGTAAAAAAGACATCTATGCATAAAAGAGAGATCCCATAAAATGCTTATATGGTTATCTCTAAGCAAAAAAACCTGGAGTTTAGATTTTAATGTTAATATTTTTACTTTCTTGAAGTTACACCAAGTACTACAATGAAGATATATTATTCTCACATAAGAAATAAATTCTCCATTAAAAAAAAAAAGACTGACAGTGCTTTTTTTGTCTTCAAACTTTGTGCTTCCTTCTCAATGGGAATGTGCTGCTTTCAGGGTTAAGTTTGTCATGTTAAATTCTAAACACTGCTGAAAGGCACTTCTGCCTTTTAGCTGAAGTAGAAAACAGATCAACCAACTATGCTTTGCACCGCTCCCAGCCCCCAGCCCCGACGCCCTGGTCGGTGCGGAGAAGGGCAGGGCCTTTGTGTTGGGCTGGCAACCCTCTTAAAGAACATGAATGGTGGCTTGGCACCTACTTGCACTGCACTGTGAACCTGCAGGGCTTTGATTCTAGAGAGCAATCACGGGCACTAGTACTCAGGGCCTGAGCTGCTCCATCCAGTCCTCTTAGTCTCAACTTAAACTAAGATTTTCACAATATGAAATTTTCATGGAAACTGCTTTCAGCATAATAAGTACAAGTAATTTATCCTATAAAAGAATGTCAACAGCAAGCACGGTATAATTTGTGTGGTGACAGGTTGTACGCATCCTTCTCAGGAAGAAAGAACACTGCTGTGCACGGACTAGATCGGGGCAGGGTCAAGCATCAGCACTTGTGTTTAATATGCAGCTCCCAGAAACATCACTCCATCCTTTCAGAAGATAGATGCAAATTATACATAATAAAGTTATTATAAATAATTGCTGCCTCTCCTTTCCTGCATATTTGGTGAGTTTGGAACGAGAGAAGAGGCAGTTATGAATGAGACACCTATACATTATGAATTAGGAGATGTCTGATTTAGCACTTCTAATTTTCACTGATGTCAGAGATGTATTTTCAAAGAATAATCGTATCAGTTATGAAATGTGAGGTCAAACTGACTCATCCATAGCCAACAGGGACAAAAAATAATGCCCCATCCGGAATGCCCTTGAGACCCCACAAAATACCAGGGAAGGCAGCCGGAATGTCACAGGAGAAGTAAACAAGGAAGGATCTGTTTTCCACAGGATAATGGCTGAAAAACAGACATAGTTTTATGACAGGGAAAAGCATTTATCCATAGAATTATGGTCAGAAATGCCTCATAATGAAGTGGGAGAATCATTCATTTTAATGTTACTTATAGCTGTGGGTAGGGTCTGAAGTGTCACCCAAAAGCCTCATATATTTGGATGCAGTGAGGTAACCATGCAACGGTGTGTTATTGAGCCAGGAAGTGAGGGAGAGGCATCCACCCCGGTCCTAGGGAGGGCATACATACATACATACATACATACATATATACATATATGTATATGCTGATACCTTCCTCTGGGAGGAGACTGGACTTGACAGAACTTGGCTTTCTGTCTGTAATATCGAGAAGCTGCCTCCACTTCTGCCTCTGCCATGTACTTCCATGGTTGCCAGACACCCCTGTGACCTTCTGAAACTGTGAGCTAAAATAAACGTTTCCTCTCCTAAATTTGTGGATATTGGGTATTGAATCACAATAATAATAAAAAATAACTAAGACACAAATTGGTACTAGAAGACTGGAGTTGTTGCTGTGACTTTGCCTAAAAATGTGGTTTGGAGTCCTTTGGAACTGGTTTGAGGGAAGAGTTTGGAAAGGTTTGAGGATGCCGGCTGGAGAGGCCTTGGAATGCTGAGCTGAGCTTGATGGGAGATTCTGGTGAATGCCAATAGAAGTATGGATCAGAAAAAACAGGCTCAAGATCAGAAAACGCAGGCTCAAGAACTTTCAGATGAGATGGAGAACTGTATTGTTGCTAAGTAGTCGTCTACAAACCATGCATGCTATGCTCTAGCAGAAAGCTTGTCGGCATTTTGCCCTTGTCCAGAGACTCTGCCTGAAATGGATTAAAGGTGGTGGACTGCTTAATCTAGTGGGGGAAATCTCAAGGCAGTCAGATATTCAGGCTGCCACTTGGGTACGGTTTGCAGTTTCTAGCCAGCTCTATGGTGAAAGACAGGAGACAATGGCAGAGAAAACAGATGTAAAAAGCTTGAAGTCTGGAGTGAAGAAACATGTGCTTGTTAAAGTGACTAACATTAAAGAGAAGTCAAGTATTTTTATTGTAAGAAAGAGGTCTTCACGGTGACTCAGGAAACAGCAACATCCCACCCTTTCTTTACCAATCAAAGGTTGCAAAGGCAAAAGATCTTGTTCCGTGAAGAGTACTCCAGGGCTCCCTGTAGGGCCAAGGAGGGAAGTGTTTGCCAGAGTTCAGCTTTCTAGAGTTTGGCCATCCAGGCACTCAGAAGCTCATTGTATGTTGGAAGTCTTTAAGTGTCAGGGTCTCAGTTGTCCCTGGCCACTGGTGGCCACTGGCGATCAGGAACCAGCGAAGTCTGGGGGAACAGGGTCTTGAGCAGTGTGTGTACGACAGAGTGTACAACAGCGTCATAACTGGGAGACTGAGTCAGTGTTAACAGCTTGTTTATTGGAGGTGAGGGCCAGGCTTATAAGCAGTTGAAGGGGGGAGGGTCAGCCAGTGTAATAGGGCAAAGGCCATTCACCGATTGGAGCAATTCTGGGGTCTGAAATCACCTAATTTGCATGGCTGGTCTTTCAAAACCTTATCACAGGATTTCTGGCTAAGGGTCTGGAAGCAGGGGAAAATTAGGAATTTGGGTAAGACCAAACCTGAACTGTGGACCATCCTGGGCCTGGCTAAGAGGGAGGGGCCCCATTCCTGCTGGTCTCGAGAGATGAGATTATCGGGTCTGAGCTGCCTTCTACCTACAATCATCCCAGGCCTAGTCAGGGTCCCACATTTAAGCTTTACAAAGAACTGTTCCCTAGTGTATGGAGGAATCTATCGTGCTCCCGTTTATGTGCAGTGCGACTGTGCCGTTAGGCATAATGACTAACTTGGCTACGAAATTTGGAAATTAAGTATGGAGCTTTCACTTTCACAGAAGCTCACAGCTAAGATTTTGCCTTGTGTCTCAGAGGAGACGTTGGACTTGGACTTTTTTTTTTACAGTACTGGAATTATTAAGACTCTGACAACTCCTAGAGAAAGACTAAATGCATTTTGCATGGGGAGAAGAAAATGAGTCTTTCGGGGGCCAGGGGTGGAATATAGTGGTTTGGATCTAGAAAGACCCCCCAAAAGTCTCATACTGAATGTTATGGATTGTCTATGGAAGCAGGTGCTGTTGGGAGATTAGGGACTAGTGTGGAGGGTGGATTATCGGTATGTAAACTGGATTACAAGCATATAGCAGTAGGAGCTTACCACACCTTCCACACATGGATCCAGAAGGGCTGATTACCGGCATGGGACGTATAAATTACATACATACATATATATATATATATATATATATATATATATATATATATATATATTATATTATATTATATTATATATATGCTGCTACATTCCTCTGGGAGGAGACTGGACTTGATGGAACTTGGCTTTCTGTTTGTAATGTCTCGAGGAGCTGTCCCCACCTTTGCCTCTGCCCTGTATTTCCTCTGTTGCCAGCTGCCCCTCCTGTATTTCCTCTGTTGCCAGCTGCCCCTGAATGGACTGTCATCTTGTTTTTGCTGTTTTTGACGCATATGCTCTCACAGAGGCAGTATTCAACTTCTTCTTGTGACTCCTTTCTGCCCACTCACATCTGCTGCCCTCTGGATGTGATTTTTTAGAGCTATAGAAGCCAGAATGTGACCTATTACTCTTTTGACACTTTTTTCATAAAATATACATTTTTAAGAAGACCACAAAGACTAAATGTTAAATATATACATCACCTGTAGCAAGACTGAAAACAATGGGGGCCAGGCCCAGGGCACCCTCCACTGCTGCTAAATGTCCTCCACTGACTGGCCTTGGGCAGAATCATTCAGGACCAGCATCTTGTGGGGGATGCTTAGCCTCATCTGTGTCTTCATGTGCTCTAACTACATGAGAGGCCATTCACAACATCCTTGGGGCAAACCTATCTAGCACAGCCCAAATAGAAAGGTTTGCAGGTTTATGGGAGGTGCTACTCATTCAAAACACCAGCAGGTGTGAGAGGTCACCACTCCCAGACTGATACTCTCCCACCGGAGTGAAGGCTGCTTTTGCTGTTGTGTTTCTGTCAATCCACAGGACATCGTCAGGAATGTGTGTTGCTGCTGTAACGGTGCACAATGATAGCTATGTGTGCTAGAACAGCGGGTCAGAACTCTGGGTTGCTGCCATGTTTTGTGTCTGAGTGACTTGTTCTGAGTGTTCAGGTTTGTTGCTCACCTGTTCGTCTTTGGCCCAGACTGCTGAGACATTCACAAATTGTGTGGAAGAAGGCTGGAGTGATGTCTAGTTTGATGATAGTGTGTTACATGGGTAGACTAGCCTCCCTCCCTACATAAATCTAACTTGAAATATAAAGGGATTATATAATGGGCACAAACCTAACAGTGAGAAGAGAATGAAAGAGGACAAACAGCAACAGAATTTTGGTACTCACAGCAGGTCATGAGTAGAGATGACTTAGAAGTCTTAGGAAAACTGAGTTCTAATCCAGTAGTAAGGAAAACTGAGAAATAACTCAACGCATAGCACAGACCTTCCAAGAGACAAAGAATCACAGACTTTCCAAATTTGGAACAAAAACTCTCCATTTTATTAAACCAGCTCCTCCATACGAGGATATAAGGGGAACATGTTAATCCCAGTCTACAGAGTGAGATCCTAAAAGAGTCTCACTCTTTTAGGATCTCACTCTGTAGATTAAAAAAAAAAAAAGTGAGACTCCTGATGCTTTTGTAACAAATTCCCATAAACTAGATAGCTTAAAACCACACTATTGCATTCTCCTAAATCCTAGAGGTCAGAGCCTTAAAATTATGTTGTCACCACAGCTACATTCTTTTAGGGTCTCACTGCATAGCCCAAGCTGGTCCTGAATTCACTATGTGGCCCAGGCTGGCCTTGGATTCCCAGCAATCCTCGCTCCTCCACCTCCTGAGTGCTGGGCGGTGTGCACCACCATGCCTGGCTTATGTGGTTCTGGGGAACCAAACTCAGGGCCTTGCCCTGTAACTCCAGCCCCACAGCCCCACTCCTTAAAGGTCATCTGCTGAAGCTGGTGTCAACAGTGTCGGCAAACTGGGTGGTAAAAGGATGGTGTTCACAGTGTGACTTACCAGATGAAGCTTGTAAGTGGATGGTGCTGACAGAGGCAACTGCCTCACTGAGACTAAAGGAAAGGAAAAGTGAGAAGCTGACGACCAGTTTGGAGGTCCTTTGACAGCAGCGTACAAGAACTGTGGGAGTTTCAAGCCACAGAACAGGGAGCTAAGAAGCAAAATGAGAATCAGAAACCAGAAGTAAACAAATTGAAATTTTAATTTTTGGAAGAGAAATGTTTACAACGAAAAAATAATATACAAAGACCTCAGATGCTCTAACAATCTGAAAGTTCATGCTAACATAAGGCTTCAGACAGTCTTAATAGATACATGTTGTAAAAATGGAATATCAAGAAAATGACATTTCAGGGCTAAAAAACCAAAGTGAATAGACTGGAAGTAAAGATATCACAGTGGCTTCAGTCAGCCTGCTTCTAGGTCAGAGGCAGGTAATAAAAAGAAGGGCTCATTCAGGGTCTTGGGCTTGGGATAAATACATCAAACTAACCAATTTGATTAACTAAAGCACCTAACCACTCACTGATAGGATCTGGATACAATTTGAGGGTGTTCTCAATGGATTCCTATGCTGAAATGTAATGTTCACTATGAATTATTAAGAGATGGAAACGTAATCCTACCAAGATGTATAGAAGTAGGGCTTTTGGAAGGTAACTAGGGTTATATAAAGTCATTTGAGTAGATCCCCCCATGACTAAATATTTGGTTTTTTTAAGAAGAGGAAAAGAGATTAGGACACAGACATACTCACACAGTCCTTATATTAATATCTTGACAGAAAATGCCCTCTATGATCTTGAATCTCCAAAACTTTGAGCTAAAAAAATCCTGGTTTTAATAAATTTACTTAGGTATTTCATTATAGTATTGCATTATAGTAATGGAAAACAGATAACTATACCAACTAATCTGCTAATCAACCTCTTAGTAATTGCTGGGACAGAATACCCAACACATACAACTTAAAGAAAAAATTTAAATTAGCTTACAGTTTCAGAAGGTCTTTGTCCAGCCAAAGGTAGGTGACAATGGTGGAAGGTGGAAGGGCTCGGTGGAGGCTTAGCCGGAGAGTTCAAAAAATGGTAAGACAGCAAGGCATGAGGGAGCAAGAGGAAGGACGTAGGTACCCTATATTCTTCCAGGTCAAGCCCCCAGAGATCCATCCCATTACAGTCAAGCCCTACCTCCTAACACAGAAACTTGACAGTTAACCCCCATGATCGACCTAAGCGACAACATCCCACCCTGAGCTTCCAAAAGCTCATGTTTACCTCCTTAGACAAAATGTATTTAGTCCATCCCTAAGAGTTACCAATGCTAAAATCTTAACATTCCAGCACTGCAAGAAATTCTGAGTCCAAAGGCTCCTTTGAGACTGAAGGCAAACTCCCTGCTGTGACGACTTGTGAAAAATAAGAAGTTAAACATTTCTGACACACAATGGCAGGCATTCCCAGTCCCAAAGTGAAAACGGCAGTGGGGGTGGGGGGGTGGGGGGGGGAAGCAAATGGAGCAAAGCTGGAGCAAAACGTGTCACAACAAACATTAAATCCTGTGGCTCCGTTCACTCTCAAAGCTCCACGTCCAGCACCTGAGGCAAACTGCGGTAAGGCCTCAGCTGTAGAGGCGCTGGGGAGCCCCACTCCTGCAGCCTTGTCTCTGGATGCTACATTCAGTTTCTCCTCTGAGCTTACTCTGCTCTTCCTTCCAAACTCTGGCCGTCTTCGGCAGATGATCCAAGGTCCTGGTGTCCTCAAGTTTCTGGGGTCTCCACTGTACTTTCAACTTCACCTTCACGACCTCATGCGCTGCTCTTTTGGGGCAGGGGTGACACCACCTGACCTCTAAGGATTTCTTCTGAAATCTGACAACTCTTGCATTCTGCATGCTTCTAAAACCAGCACCCTGTGGACGATGCCAAAGTCTGCTACTGGCTTGAGTAGTAACAGGTCTTATTCCCTCAAACCATGGCTACAGCAGCTTCCAAGGGTATGGACGTCTGAACTCTGGAAAACACTTCCCCTCTTTGACTATATGGGGTACCCTGGAATATTCTTCTCAGCGTGAACTCTTTTGCCTTTATATCCTGGACTTTGCAAATGGGTCTTGTTAATTCCTGAGATGCCCTCAGGGCACCTTTCCTAAAGTCCTTATGCAGAATATTTACCTTTTTTTAAAAAAAATATGAATCTTTTCAATAGCCATTTGCTCTTTTGCTTCAACTTTGAAGTCATTTTTTTTCTGTCAAAACTGCGAATTGCTTACATCTTTTTCCTCTGCCATTTTCTCCTGCTTTTCAGTATATAGCTAAAAGCAACAAGTAGTACCCATGTGGAATTCCTCTGCCAGATTAAGTAGTCCACCACCTTTAATCTCGGTTTCAGGCAAAACCTCAGGACAGGGGAAAAATGCCAACATACTTTTTGCCAGAGCATCGCACACATGATTTGTAGACCAACTACCAACAGTCTTCCTTCTCATCTGAAACCTTTTGAGCCCAGACTTTTGGAAGTGCACTTTGTTGGTATTCTGGTCTTCTGAGCTCTGACTGGAATCTTTTGTCAAGCTAGGCTCACAGCATTCTAAGGCTTCTCTAGCTGGTATCGCTGAACCTTTCCAAACTCATTCTGTGAGCCAATCACAAAGGCTTCTAAACCATATCTTACGGTAAAATCACATCAACAATCCCACTTACCTGGTACCAATTTCTGTGTTAGTTAACTTTCCTGTTGCTAGGAAAAAATACCGGATATCAACAACTTAATGGAGGAAAGGTTTATTTTAGCTCACATTTCAGGTCTCACACAGTCCATTCATGGGCAGCTGGCGATGGTGGAAGCACAGAGCAGAGAACAGGGTACTGTTTGTCCCAGCGCAGAAAGAAGCCAAGCAAAGCAGGAGCAAGCTGATGTGTGCAGATTCGGACAAAACTACAGCTTTCCTAGGAAGAAGCTGGAACAATGTTTCTTCTTCCTCACTTCATTCAATTCAAGGCGTCAGCTGGGCCTCCTACTTCTAGTGTGGTGCTCCTCCCTCAATTCTTGGCCCACAATCAATAGCAAACGCCTGAAAGCGGTGCCCTGGGTGCCTCCTCCATATCAACAAACTGACACAATCCCTCCTGGCCAAACCCTATGCATCTGCCCTTCCAGCCAGCCCCCACTTCCCAGTTCCACAGTTATTCCACTCATTGATATATTTGGGGGACACTCCAGATTCAAACCATAGTGGTTACTTTTTCATTGCTGGGACATAGTAACTAACATTCACAACTTAAGGGAAGGTTTATTTTAGTTCACAGCTTCAGAAGGTCTCAGTCTATTCATGGGCAGCGAGCAATGATGGAAGCACATGGCGGAGGCCTACTGGGGAAAGGCTGTCCATCCCGTGGAGGACAGGAGGCAGCGTAAGAGGAAGGGTGAAGCTCCCTTACGTCATTCTCGGACATGTTTCAGTGATTTGTTCCTTCTGACCTGTTCCACCTCTTCCAGAAAAGGCAATCACTGAATTAACACCCATGATTGAACTGTCTTTCAAGCCATGCAGCTTTTGGGGGATATTCCAGATCCAAACAATCACCCACACAATCCTCCTTTCTGATAACCATGAATCAACAAATGGGATTACATCAAGCTAAAAACCTCTCATGTTGCAAAGGAAACAATCAACAGTTTTCACAACCTGGAATGAGAAAAAAATCTTGCCATCTATGCTTTGGACACAGACTATCATCTAGTATATATATATAAAGAACTTAACACTTCTCCCCAATAAAAGACCCAATCAAAAATAGGCAACCGATACTAATGACACTTTTCAAAATAAGTACAAATAGCCAACAAGTACATGAAAAAATGTTCAACATCTTTGACCATCAGAGAAATGCAACTCACAACACTTGAGATTCCATCTTACTCCAATAAAAATGTCTAATATCAGGAACTCAAAAAACAAATGTTGGCAAGGATATTGGGAGCAATGTACTCTTGCATATTGTTTGCAGGACTGGACACTAGTACAATCTATATGGGAATCAGTATGGAGATTCTTCAGAAAAGTGAAAACAGAAATACTACTTGACCCAGCTATACCCCTCTGGGTGTCTTCAGAAAGAGAAAAAAACGATAAAGGGTTAAAGACATCATGTTACAGTGATGCCTGCATACTAGTGTTTATAGCAGCACACCTCATGATACCTAAATAATATAGGTTGCAAACATAAATAAAAATGATTTCATAATCACAAATCTGATAACTGCCTAGGGCTGTGGGCCTAGGGGTGGCAAATGAACGATTCGCCTACAGATTCTGGATCTGCCATTCTATGCCCGTCAGCAAGGGCCTTGAGACTCTACAATGGGGCTGAAGTTACAAATAACAGTGACACTGACAAATGCAGGGTGAACAAAGAGGTGAGGGGGGAGAGTGAAGGAAGAGAACACAGAACGATTTTCTTCCTCCCAGTTAAAATATTCCCGCAAACTTGAAATCTGAGACATTTGAAAAAAAAAAAAAAAAACTAACACTGAAGTTAAAATCAACAACTAAAATCTTTCTCATCCTGACAGAGTAAAATGGCTTCTCTGTTGCTAAGCAGCTTCTTTTGCTTCTGGAATTAGCTTGCTTGCCAAAACCACCAGGTACCTACCTACTCCCTCCCTACCTCAAGGGCACAGGGAAAAAAAAAAAAAAAAAAAAACAATGTACCCAAAACCAAAGTTGAAACAAGGATGGAACCAGGCCCAGCTGCACCCAAAATGTACTGTCCTAAATACAACCTGTATCTCGTTTGTTACATGAAATCCCCTGTGTGTAGGAAAATCTGACTATAAAAACTGTAAAAATTCGGTTCAGTGCCAGACTCTGACAGAAAGCAGTTTGTGCCCTAGCCTGCCAGGTCTTTTTCCAGGTATTGTAATAAACCTCTCTTGATTCTCCACTTGCCCCTGTGGTCTTCTATGCAACAATCCAGATAAATGAAAATTATGAAAAAAATGAAGGGGAAATAAAATTAAAAATGAGAAGAATTTTTGAAATAAGTCACTGCAATAATTGAAGTACTAATAAATACAAAAAGGACATTTATAAACTGGAAGCAAAGAAACCCATCTACTGTCACTTTCAGCACAGGCTCAAGGGCAGCAGAAAGTTAAATTTTGTAAGAAACATGAGACAGACTCTGGTAAGCATTCAACTAAAGTGGGAGTTTTGGAAATGCAAGACACACCCTCATTTTCAGGTATACTTGACACCCTTGATGACGGGTGCAGTTTGGGATCTTCTACAAGGAATTTCCAGTGTTAGGAAAGGCAGGTGTGATGTTCTGGACCTGGGATAGTTCCCAAAAGCCTTATGTTGGGAAAGCGATGCAACCCAAGGAGCTGTTACTTCGATTTCTTGTGCTATTTAGGTGTGGGGCCTGTCTGAAGGGGCACGCCACTGGGATGCTCGTGCTGGCTCCGCCCTTCCCGTCACCCTTGCCCTCTGTCCTACCACGCAGCGCATAGCTTCTCTGTAGCTAGTCCTCTCTGACTGCTGGTTGTCTACGCACAGAAGGAGATCCAGGCTACAGTTTCCACCTCTCTGGTCTTCGAATTATACCACTAGCTTTCTTTAATCTCCAGCTGGCAGCTGGCAGCCCTGGGACTTCTCAGCACTTATAATCATGTACGCCAGTATCTTATAATAAACCCTTTCATACACATCTGTTTCTGTATCTCTCTACAGATCTCCTACAGGTCCTGTTTCTCTAGAGAACCCTGAAATTGTGGGAATCGACTACCACACCATGCAGTGCCTCAGAGACCACACTTATCTCTAAGCTCCCTTAGAACAAAGGCCACAGTGCTGGGATAAGGCAGTTTCTGAACATCACTGGATCCGCACTGTTCTTCACACTGGAATACAAAGACTTTGATATCTATAGATAATCCAATACATGATTTGAAACACCTGACTGTGTATCTGGCCCGGAAGCGAACCTCAAACTTAAAAAGAACAATTTAAACCAAATCCCTAAATTATAGATAACATGCATGAAGTAACAACAAAGCTCAAAACTTTTTGAAGGCTAAACTCTTCAACTTCTCTTCGGAAGCAATTTAAGGAAATAAAATCGAACAACACTTTTAAGTGTTGGAGAAATCTGCAGTCCAGAAGTTGAAAAGTCTGAGGAGTGACAGAAGTAGGAGCTCAAGAGACGGAGGGAGGAAGGAGCCAAGCCTGAATGCGGGATGGCGCTGGCTCTCGGCTCACTAGCCTTGCAAGCCCCAGGCCCGCGTCCGACCCCTGCGCCGCAAGAGCCCGGCGCGGAGCAGCGCGCCCGCGATCGCAGCACTTGGGGGCACCGCGGGGGACCTCGAGGCCGGCCTGGGCTTCAGGGTGGGCTCAGAGCGGCCGGGACTACACGGCGGGAGACCCCGTCTCAAGAACAAAGAAAGAAAAGTAGGCCTTGGCTGATCCTACAGAACGCGGCGTCCGTGCCGGGGAAACCCGAGCCCGGGTCCCGGGGGCAGACCACGACCTTGCGCGCGCCGCGACCGCGCCAGGCCACACCGCGGACGCGACGCGCGGCGGGCCGGAAGTTACCGGTGCTCTCGCGTCTGCCCGGAGACTGCCAGGGCGGGGCGGCGGGAGTGGCAGGCGGGGCCGGAGACACGCGCGGGCCGCCGCGCGAGGCCTCCGCGCCCGGGCCGCCTGGCGCGACGCCCACGCGCCAGGCCCCGGCCCCGCCCCTGACGTCTCCGCTCTCCGACCGCGGATTGGGCGGGACCTCCGTCGGCCACACCCCGCGCGTCCCGCCCCGCAGCGACGCCATCGCGCGGCGACCTCCGCCGGGCCGCGGGTCGCGGGCGGCGCCGGGTGCGGCTGCGGCCGGAGGGACGCGGGGCGACGGCGTGCTGACGGGGCCGGCGGCGGCGAGCATGGCGGACCGGATCCCGCTGCGCCCGGTGCGCGGCGTCGCGCCTGCGGCCGGCGCCAAGCGCGCGGCCTACGACCGCGCCGCGGCGCCCGGGCTGCGGGCCGGCCGGCTGGGCAGGTAAGGGCGGCGGGCCCCGAGGGCGCCGGCTCGGCCCGGCGGCGTGGCGCCGGCGCTCGCGCGGCCGCGCACCTTGCGCCCCCGGGCGGGGAGGACGCTGCGGCTGTTAGTTGCGCTGTCTGGAAACGCGGCCTGCCGCGGGCGCTTGGACTCCGGTGTGTGTCAGCAGAGCGCTTCTTGTTGACGGAAACGTTACTTCCAGGGATGGCAAGTAGACTCAGCCACGCTCTGTCGTTCGAGGGGACCGCAGTTGGCTTAGAGGTGGAGGACTTTTGGCTTAACGTGGAAGCTGTACCCTAGGACGTCCGCTGCCGTGAGCTCATTTTTAACTTCTCTCCCCCTCCTCCCGTACCGTGTTTTATAGCAAAAGAAACTTTTAAGGATACTGTAGTTTATCAAAGAAACCGTAAGAGGAAAGTATTACCTCGTGTAGTTAGCCCCATTTTATTATCAGAGATGTCAATCAGTGAGCGTTTCATGCATAGATGGAAAAAATAGAGATTTCGCTCACTATTGAATTGATGAGCCGAGCTTTCAGATAACTTTGCGTTTTGGCTCTTTGAACGACTAACACAACCAGAGGAGCTCACAACACGTATCCTACAGAACTAATTTAGATCTTGGCCCATTCACTAATTGACTGTTTGGTCTTGGACAACTTATTTAAACCAGGAGCCCTCGCGTCCCGCTCTGTAAAATGGTGGATAATGATTTTTTCTTGTGAGAACCTTGAGAATTACCGGTGAGCCTATTTTTAAGGGACGCTTTTCAGAGAGCTTTGTTGGAAGTGGGCTTTCCACAGCTACCATGACTCTTCGACTAATTGCGTTAGTAATTCTGTCATTTTAGAAGACATTACTTGGAAATACGCCGCTTGCTTCAAAATAGGTTTTCATCATGTTTTGAGTCTTATCATTTTTCCGTACGTATTTTGAAACTTATCTGGGGAATGCACGTTTAGGATGCCCAGTTTTCTAGGTTGCTTGTCCTTTTCGTTGTTACGTAACAGTTCTCTTTCTGACAGTTTGCTCTACTCTGAAATTGCTAGACAGTAGCGTAGCCACTCACCCTCTCTTTTTTAATGTTCGCAGTGCGCTAGCTTCCAGCCTACATGGCTTGCAGTGAAGTTTCTTGAGTTTGCCGGGCTGTTTTTTTATTGGTATAGGTAGGCCATTTAAATTTAAGGTGACTTGATACCTTAGAACGTTAATGTGACATGTTATTACGTTTGCTAAAACAGTGAAAAGGATAGGCTCTTGAATATGCCTATATATCCCATTGGATTGATTTCTTTTTTTTTTTTCTTCTGTTCGAGGAATTCTCTGCATCGAGAAATCTGTGGTAATTCGAATGGGTTTGCCTTGGTAGAATAATGTCTGTTTTTTTCTTGCTGCTTTTAATATTCTCCCTTTATGTTGTATTTCTGAGATTTTGATGATGATATGTCATGGCAAGTCTTGTTACTGATTGAGGTTATTTGGTGTTCTATAAGCTTCTTGTACCTGGAAGTTAATTTCTTTTCCTAGATTTGGGAAATGTTCTTATGTGATTTCCGTTGTTTATACCTTTGATACTGTCTTTTTGACTATTCAGGTTCTCCTGTGGTTCAGTATACATTTTCAGATCATTTTTTCTAGTTCTGTGAAAAACTGCGGTTGGTATCTTCATTGGAATTGCATTAAATCTGTATATTGGTTTAGATAGTATGATTATTTTGACAATGTAAACTTCTTTTACTTGAATATTAATTTATTTTCCTAGATTTGGAAAATTTTCTTCCGTGATTTCAGTGAATAAACCCTTTATATCTTTTGCATTGTGTTCTAGTCTTTCTCCTGCACACAGAATTAACTGTTGTATCCAGCTACTTCACTCCTTCTCGTTTTGGTGTCATGCCTGATTATAGCATTTTTCCCCTCAGCCTTGTCGTTAAGGTCTGAAATTCTGTCCTTGCAGTGTCCATCTGAGTTATTCTGCTTTCCAATGAATTTTTCATATCCTGAACTTCAGTTAGATTTCTTTTTAGATTTTTCCAGTTTTCTTTCAAAATGTTTATGTCTTGCATTATCTTACTCACCTTGGCCAAGTTGTGTTTGTATATGCTCAGTAAGTTTTGTACTCATTAGGACCATTTGTTTCGTAAATTCCTCTTTACGCCTGCCAGTATTACTTGCATATCTTTAAGAATGTCTTGTTTGACAAAACCCAACTGGACTGTTTGGTTTGTTACTTCTTCTCCTGTGAGTCTACTGTTTCTGGGCCTATGACGTTAGCTCTAGCGACTCAGGTGGTTCTGTGTGTCGTGCTGCCTCGTTTTTCCATGATTCTTTGGCTGAGGGACTTTTCTTTAATGGCCCAATCAAGAGGTCTCTTTCCAGTATGTTTGAGGGTGTGTGGAAATAGACAAAAGTACTTGAATTCTGTGCTGGGAGTAGGCAATGAGGGGGTCCTAATAGTCTGATTGTCTCTTAAGTGGCTTGCTCACACACAGCCTGCTCAGCAAGGCTCTCCTGTCTGTCCTGGCTTCCCTCCCTGTGAGGTGAGCTCTCTGCCCCCCTGAGCTGCCCCCACTACTACTTGAGCCATTCGGGAGATTGACAAGCTTTCTTCTCTGCAAGCACTTTCTTCCTAGGTCCCCCCATCCTTGATGTGTGGCTGTCTCTGGCTTCTTTTACCTTAAATAGTCAGACTTGGGCTCTTTTCAAAATCTCTGTTGGCCTACATCACCAACTTAAAATGGTTATTGAGTGCTGCTTTTCCCAAACTCATTTAAGCTCTAAGACCTTTTCAATGGGAAGCTCACTGTGCATTTGCAGTTTGCACCATTTGCAGTATTCCCCCCCCCCCCCCCAGGTTAGATTACCAGTTACTGCTGATTCCCATGTCTTCATGTTCCAGGCTTACCTTGGTCTGAGGCTACTGGCTCTGGGCTTGCCTCTATCTGTGGATGCTGATACCTCCCAGCCCTTCCCAGGTGACCTGGGGCAGCTTCCCTGCCTGATGTTTTCTTCAGTTTCTGGTGTGTCTATGGGATTTCTGACTTTCCTGTGGCCTCTCTTTAATTCCTCGAGCTCTCTTCCCTCTCCTTGCCTAGTTGAGCACATAGCTTTTTTTTAAAAAAAGCTATAAGTACACTTTTTGAATGATTCTGTGAGCAGTTATTCAGCAGTTCTGTAACTCAGCCACCAGCTTGCTTAGAAGTCAGTTTGTTTATTTATTTAGAATTCCATTTTGGACTGATGTTCTACCTGGGGTCAGGGCCATCTTCAGGAAAGTGGTGGTTTGACGTGTTGACGAAATGAGGCATGTAACCGTTACAGATCTGTGAGTTGGCAGAAGTGGATAAGGTCCCACATAAGGCCCCTGTAGTGACTGCTTGTGTGGGCTGGAGAACAGATGGAGCAGAATCACAATGTCTTAAAGCCTTTTAGCACTTTTTAACTTTTAAACTACATGTGTATCTTGCCATTATGAAAAAAAACCCAATTCCAAAAAAATGAAGCATAATTCCTACTCTAGACAAAATGGTAAAGATCCACTTCGCTCCTATAATTGTCTTTTTAAAATGAGTAAATTCTATACTGCAAAAGTACATAAATAGTTCCCTTACCAAAAATTAGAACCTCAGTCAGTGTTGTGTTTTTTTTGCCTTATCTCTCAAACAACTTAGAAAATTTGAGGAGAGACATTTATATTGACCCATAGTTCCTTTTGCCCTGTATTTTTATTTCCTGATATTCCACAAATCTTTGTTTTTCTTCTGTCAAGACTTTTCTAGCTATTTTAGAGTAGCTCTGTTCAAAACAAATTCTTTTTAATTTTCTTCCATGTGAGTGTTATGTTTTCATCCTCGAGGATAATTGCACCAGTACTGTAGTACCCTTTCATGTGCAGCTTTGCTTGCTGTGATTTCAGTAACTTGTGGCTAGCTATGGTCCAGAAATATTACGTGGAAAATTTCAGTAACAGTTAATGAAATTTAAGTTATATGCTTTCGGGAGAAACGTTGTATAATCTTGTGCAGTGTTACTTTGTCTTGCCAGGGATGTGAATCATCCCTTTACCCTATGTGGTCATGCTCGTCATGGTGTTGACTGTCATGGTGTTGACTCATGCTGTTGCAGCACTTGTTCTTAAGTGACTTTTATTTCACTTTGGAACAGCACTGTCTTAGTCACCTTTTCGTTGCTGTAACTCAATACCGGACATCCACAAATTTAGGAAAGGAAAGGTTTATTTTGGCCCACAGTTTCAGAAGGTCACAGTCCATTCAGGTGTGGCCGGCAGCAGCAGAAGTACATGGCAAAGGCAGAGGTGGAGGCAGCTCCTTATGACATCACAGACAGGCAGCCAAGTCAAGGTAAGTTGAGACTAGACCCCCAGGGAAGCCAGGAAGCAGCCTATATATCCTTCCAGGTCTCGTCCCAGTGATCAGCCCCTCCTGGATCCAGATGTGGACCCCCTCTACACTCCCATAATCCAGTTTACATGCCTGTAATCCACCCCTCCAGATTGGGCCCCGGTCTACCAACAGAACATGGCTCTGTAGACAATCCATAACATTTCAATACATGAGACTTTTGGGGGACATTCTACATCCAAACCACAGTAGCGCCAAAGTGTAAAAGTAGTGATGCTTGCGATTTTATTACAAGTACATTGTTGCTGTCATTCTATTGTCATTGTTCTTAATCTCTTACTGGGCTTTATTATTTATTTTTGTGGTATTGGCAGTTGAACCCAGGACTTTCATGCTGAGCTACATCCCAGAGTGCTGGGATTACAGGCCTGTACTACTGGACCTGACTTCCTAATTTATAAACTAAGCTGTGTTAATAGGAAAAATGAGTGTATCTACAGTTAGATGGTGTCTGTGGTTTTATGCATTCACTGGGGTCTTTTTGTTGTCAGAAAAAGGAAAGCTGCTCTGTCCCATTTGGGGATCACATTTCTTCCATTACTTAGAAAGTATGTGATTTCATTTTCGTTTCATGATTTCTAATGAGATGACTAGTGTCAGTTGTTTTGTTATTCTTTAGATAGGGTGTCATTTCTCTCAGTGTTTTCAAGTTTTTTTTTGCTTTTTAGTTTCAATAATTAGCTGTGAGATTTATGTGGACTTTTAAAGCTGATCTTACTTGGGATTTGCTTAGCTTTTTGACTCTAATTGTTTTCTTTTGTGAAGTCTGAGAAACAAAAGGTCGCTTTTGAATTTTTGTTTTGAGCTTTTGTGTCCTCTCTTTTTATGAATCCCTGTGATGTATTGGAAATGTTTCCTTGTGATCTTGCTAGTTCCCAAGTTTTTTCTCATTTGTTTGAAATTTGTTTCTGTTCAGAATGGACAATTTCTATTCTATATTCAAGTTCACTGATATTTTTTTCCCTCCATCTTTCTGTTTTTGAGACCATCCATTGTTTTTTAGTTTCAAAATTTCCAATTTCTATTAGTTCTGTCTTTGCTGATTATTTTTTATATTTGTTTTGTGTGTGTATAATTGTCCATTGAAATATATGTACAATGGATGGTTAAAATCTGTCATAAAATTTTATTATCTGTATAAATTTGATGTTGGCATATGTTCGTTCTTTTGTCTCATTGATGTTGAAATTTTCCTAGGTGTTGGTTTAATGAATTTTTTTATTCCACACATTTTGAATATTACATTATTAGGCCTTACTTAAGTAATGTTTTATCAGGCCTCCTTTAGTAACACCTAGGTGACAGGAGGTGAATGTGGAGTATCCTGCCTTGTTACTGCCAGTTGTGGTAAAGGCAAGCCCCCTGTGTGGCCACCATTGACACCTGAAAGAAGAGTGAAGTGTTATTTCTGGGCCAAGGTGGGGTCTGAGACTCCTACTACACTCTACTGATACCAGATTGTTTGTGAGAGGAGGAGTATTCCCTTACCAAACCCTCTTGGCCTCCACTGAGGTTCCGTGGGGTGTTGATTGTTATAGAGAATGGCTAGAATTTATCCTTCTCAGTTGGCATTTTTGAACTGATAATGGACACACGTCATTGATTGGGAATTTTAAGTAAAATTTATGGCAGGCCGTGATTTTGGACTGAGCTCCTGCGTGAGACCCCAGCAGACCAGTCTAAACCAGAATGGTGTAACGTGTGCTAGTGGTATGAAATCAATATAAAAACAACATTTTTGGGTGGGGGAGGAGAGAAAGAGGGGAGGGGACGGGGAGGGACAAAAGGAGAGTGGGAAAGCCCTTGTCACCTTGACAAGCTACGAATGTGCACAGAATACCCAACCTCATTGTAAACCTTGAATTTTGCACGTATACATATCAATAAAATGTGGGAAAAAACCCAACATTTTTCCATGAACATAAGAGATTCACAGCAACCAATCCAGAGAGGCCTAGTTAACCTAACGTGATATGAGGAAGCAGTTCTGAAACTGTTAACTAAAATAAATCTTTTCTCCCTTGTGTTGTGGATGTCAGGTATTCTTTCCCAGCAGTGGATAAGTAACTAAGACACAGGCTTACCAACAAAGTACAAAGAGTCTTTTTTTTTCTACACTATCATTAGCATTTGTTATTGTTTGAATTCTTGATAATGGCCAGGCGGGATCATTATTGTGACTTTGCCTGATCATGTGATTTGGAAGACTTTGGAACTGGCTCATGGGAGGAGTTGGAAAGATTGAGAGAAGCCTTAGAATCCTGTGAGCCTAGGTTGATGAAAGATTCTGGTCAGAGCTCAGAATAGAACGCCAACAAAAGTGCAAATCCAAAAGCCTGGGCTCAAGAGGTTTCTGATGAGAAGGAAGACTATTGGCAGTTGGTCTAGAAACCATGAGTGCAGTGCTCTTGCAAAAAGTATGTTGGCAGTTTCCTCTTGTCTTGAGACTTTGCCTGAAACTGAGATTAAGGGTGGTGGACTACTTAATCTGGTGGAGGAAATTTCAAGGCAGCTGGATGTTCAGATTGTCGCATGGTACTGCTTATGGTTTTAGCCAGCTCTACACTGAAAAGCAGGAGAAAATGGCAGTGGAAAAGAATATAAAGTTTGCAGTTTGACAGAAAGAAAATGACTGCAAAGTTGGAGCAGAGTGTGGGGTTGTTGTAGAGATTAGCATTAAGAGAAACGTAAGTATGTGCAAAAGGGATCCAACAAGGCACCTTGAAGGCATCTCAGGAATCACCCTTCGCAAAATTAGGGATGCAGAAGGACTAGTGTTTGTTCTGACAGTACCCCCCACACATCACGTAAGGATAGAGGGGTGTGTTTTCTAGAGTTCAGGTTTTAATGGAACTACAAGAGTTACTGTTTGCCCTGCTGGCTTTTGCTCTGACTTTGATCCAGTTGCTTTTTACCGTCTTACTCCTCCCTTTTGGAATGGAAATGTTTACGGTATTGCATTGTATGTTGGGAGTGTTTAATCTGAAGTTTTAATAGGCGCTCAGAGCAAATTTTTCTGGAGTTCCAGAGATGACTCTAGACTTGGACTTTTTAGTAGTGCTTGAACTGTGAAAAATTTGACAACTCTTTCAGATGTACTAAGTGCATTTTACATATGGAGATGGACATGAGTCTCAAGGAACCAGGGACATAATGTTATGGTTTGGATCTGAATGACCCCCAAAAGCTACCTGTTTGGAGGGTGATTTAATGATGAGGGTTAATCTGTTAATTTTCTGTACTATTAAAAGGGAAGACCTGGTTGGAAGGGGCAGATTACTGGGACTTGACCCAGAAGGGGCAGGTCACTGGTGTCATGTTTTGTAATAAAGGCGTTGAAGACTGAGTTTTTACGTCTCAAAAGACTTGAACATCTACAAATAGATTGCATGAATTCACCTTCTGAAGGAGGGGTTAAGTTATGCAGCTCCAAGCAGAGGGTCTTACTCACACTTGTTGGTGGGAAAGGAAAAGACAGTGAGTGGAAAAACCACCGAGGGCAGTTTATCAACTACAGAAAGCAAACTTGAAATGTATAGAATCATTGATTAAAGTCACTCAAAACATAGGTGGATAAAAATAAAATTCCAAGGCAGAACATTTTCCTACTGATAATTTTTCCACCAGGCAGGTATCTGTAGAAACTGTTCTGTAATTGCTTTAGTTGCATAATACAGTAGTGGAGATTTGGCAGATATATAGAGCCACGTTCTTGATACACCATTGTCAGAGCAACAGAGCAGTATTCAGTCCAGGAGAAATGACTTCTGCATTCCCATGTGGTGGGGCATGACCTGGGGGGGACAGCTCTACTATTCTTCACTCTCTCGGCTTCCTGTCATGCCTTGCCTTGAATAGTCTCTCCTGCTAGGTCTGCATGATGTGCTTCCACCATTGCTGGCCAACCATGGGAGACCTGAAATTGTGAGCAAAAATAAATCTTCCTTTCCTAGTTTGTGAGTGATGGGTATTATGCTGCACTAACAAAAGATAACAGACACTGCCAAATATTAAGTTATTGAAGAAATCTCCTAAAAGCTGTTAAATGTAAGGAAGTCTGTATTAATGTCCTAAGCATAACTAAATAGCAATAAGTAATCAACTTTTAAGTGCTTAAACTAAATAGCTATGTGTTATTAATTCGTAATAGTAAGAGTGATGGACATAGGGAAAAGGGACTGAGACAAAGGTTAGTTTTTGAGATGAATTAAAGGGAAGAAGAGGGGGAGATAGAGAAAAGTGAGATAAAACAGATGTTGAATGTTAACAGAAAGTAAATAGCACAAGTTAGAGGAACAAGAGAAAGACAAAAAGAATGGAGAATAACGTATCTATAAAGAGGCTATGTTAAAAAGGCAGAAAGAACTTTGTCGTGGTTTGTATCTGGAGTGTCCCCCCAAAACCTCATGTATCAATGAATACTGTGTACTACTGGGAGATGGGACCTGCTACAAGGGGCACATGCTTGAGGGTTGACCTGGAGGGTCATGTGCTGGTTCTGCCTCTCCTCCCAGACTTAGCCTGTTCTACCATGTTGTGAGAATCTCTGGCTCTGGCTCCGGCTCCGGCTCCAGCTCAGGCCCTGGCCCTACTGATGTGATTCTACCATTTTCCAGCTGCCCACCCAATAACAGACTGTGACCTTCTGTAACTGAGCTAAAGTAAATCTTTCCTCCTTAAAGCTGTGTATGTCAGGTATCCTGTCCCAGCAACAGGAAATAACTACAACAAACTAGAAACTAAAAAGTAAAATCAGAACAAACAATGACAACCAAAAGACACAAATCCAGAATATATGCAAAGAACAATTAAGATGAATCCAATTTTTTTCGTTGTGTTATTTGGACAAGTAGTATCTATCCAGGTCCTGTGGTGTTGGCATTCACTGTCCACCAGATATGGGACTGTGGAGAGTTGTAAATGAGTATGGCCAGCTGTGGTTCCCTCAGTTTTTGCTACATGTCTGCTCATGAAGCCTGTGGGAGTCATTTTAGATCAACATTATGACAGTGGTTAGTTTATAAAAGAGAGAAATTTGTCATAGTTATGGAGGCCTGGAACCATGATCAAGATGTTCGTATCTAATAATGCCTTTTTTTTTTTTTTTTTTTTTTTTTTTTGGAAATGGAGTCTCTGTAGTCCAGGCTGGTCCTGAGCTACCTATTTAGTCCAGGATGACCTCTAACTCAAAACAGTCTGCTTGCCTCAGCCTTCCAAGTGCTAGAATTACAGGTCTGTGCAGAGCAGGCAATCAAACTCAGGGCCTTGTGCAGGCTGGGCAAGCACTCTAACCTCTGTGCTATTCCTCCAGCCCTGGTCGTGTCTTATTGATGTATCCCCACACAAAAGGAGAGTGAACTAGTCCTGCAAAAACCCGTTTTCTAAAGGCATTAACCCATTATGAGAGTGTCCTCATGACCAAAACACATCTCCTTTGGCACCACCTTCCAAAAATGTTACATGGGGATTAGGCTTTCGTCATGTGTGTTGGCAAGGGAAAAAAGCATTTGTTACTCTGCTGTAGGGTCCCGGTTCCTCATCTGTGCATGTTGTTATTTATTAATGTACTAGTTGGGTTCTTTAAAAAGGCAGAATTGACAGAAATTTGATAGAGATTGTCCAAGATGGTGGCCTGCACGTACGAGAGCTGGAGTGTCCCGTGGCTGCCCACTTGCCAAGTAGAACATCCGTCGGGACTGCAGGACAGCCGGTGAGAGTCAGCTGCAGATCTCAGTTGTTCAGAGACCACAGGTGAAGACCAGAGACTGAAGATCAGCGACAGGCAGACAGGTGCAGTTCAAGACTGGGGCAGATCTGTGAAGAAGATGATCTGTGGAGTCTGTGGGTCCCCAGAGGAGGAAGCTGTGACAGTCTCTCTTCTTCCCTCCTTTTATACAGTGTGAGTTCCGGCTGGACCTCCCATACCTGGGTGGGTGCTCTTCCCTCATTCGCTGACCCACAAATCACTCACACGCTAATTGAGGCTGGTTCTCAATTGCTCACCTTAGGCGTGATTCCCAAACTCTAATCCAGGCGTGATTCCTGATTGCCTCAAGTTGACATAGTCTCTCCAGAGGTCACAATTAATAACTCATTTTGACTCAGATGAATTAATAACTTCATGTGATGAAGTATGCACATTTCTTTATAGCGTTTAGGTCTGCTGCTTTGCTTGTAGTGTGCACAAAGGAGAAACATTTATTTTTTTCTTAAAGAAGGTTTGAACATTAAAATATTTAAGTGTATTACTCCCTTAATATCAATTGATAGAACTGTTTTTCATCCAAGTAGAAACAATAAAACTATTAGATACTTAAGGTAAATTGTGAGTTTAAGCTAGTTATTTTATTGACCTACTTTTACTTAGGTATATGTAAGTTATGTGCCCCTCAGTACTTGACTGTTCTGTTGAAATTTTCTGGTTTTCTTCAAGCCTTTGCAAGCAGCTAGCATCATTGCCCTCTGGGTTTGTGTCGTCTGCTCTGTTGTCTTTGTTCACACTGTTTTTACTCGTTTTAAAAATATGTTTCTAGGATTATACTTAATCGCTGGAAACGTTGATATTTCTTGAGTGACAAACCAATTAAGTGTGTATGACACCAGGCAACAAAGATACTGAAGAGTCTCTGCTTACCCAGTCTCTGAAAAAAATCCATTATTCATCATCTTATTGTTTTTAAATACTGAGGTAAAATTTTGAATACAATAGGGAAATTGCCGTGGAAGTGGCATAAATTGCTTGCCAGTTCAAAGGCTGCGTTTCTGAAGTCGAGGTTACTAAACCTGATGGCATTCCTATTCACCATCTCTAGCACTCATCACGCTTTTACAGCATTAAACTCGGTGAGACATGACTTTTGCTAAAATGTGGCCGTGTCATCCAGAGAACTTAATGAAAGAGACTAAAGATGTGATTTTGCATGGAATACTATGTTTAAGTGATGTTTTGAATTTTGATTGCATTTTGTATAAATATTCATTTCCTAGTTGACTGTTTTAAAACAGATGATCTCATATAGAGAGAAGTAAGAAAAAGGACCTTTAAAGGAAAAGATACTATTTGTTAGATATATTATTTCCCAAATCATGTAATTTTCTTTGCCTGTAACACTTGAAATGTAATTTTCATGTTATGTGGATGTTCTGTGATGTTATTGAAAGTAATTGGAGTGGTTTCTTGAAGATTCTATGGAGAAACTAAACTGAATAGCATCTTGTTGGATGGGATGGTATATTCAGATAGGCTGAAAATAAGCAAACCATATTTCTCCTAACATATTCAACAAAAGATACTCTACGTTGTCACTAAAGGTGGTAATATGGCATTTAGTTAAATAGACAGTCTTTGAATCTTGGATATTTTCTGTTTTTTTTTCCTATGCTTTTAAGCAGCACAAAGCAGTGATGGTCATCCTTGTAGGTAAATCTTGTACATATGGTTAATTTCTGTTGGTAGTTAGAACCTGTGGTTAAAGCTGGTGCACATTACAAGAAACAAAATGTTTCAGTGCCCTTTATCAGTTGTTTGCCAGTCTTGCTAGTAGTTAGTGCCTGTTTGTCCAAGACTTGGCCACACTGAATATTAAGAATTAGTTTGATCACTTGACAAACAAGGCATGTTTGCATTTGCATGGGTTAAGTTTATTTTAAACAATTGAATAAATTTAAATAAAACTTAAAACAATTTATTAGTGAGTTTCAAACAGTCTAAATGGCTTCCTATTCTACTTGGAACTAGACTGAAACTAGTTTCTGGTACTTCTCTGGTACTGTCTGCCTTATCTCTGTTCACCTCTTCAGCGCCAGTGACCCTTCCCCTCCTCTTCGCAGTCTCTACCACTTGCCTGGCTACCTAGATCTTTGGTAGTTGGCTCTTTTCCATCAGGCATTACTTACAGGGAAGGTCACTCAGGTGGTCTAGGGAGGGCACCTGCAGTCACTACATTCTTAGACTTTGTTTTGTTTCCTTCCTAGTACTTTTCTATTTGCAGGTATCTTGTTTGTTTACTTCTTGTTTCGATCTTCTTAGTGGGGGAGCATGTGAGATTTGTATGGTGGGGCCTATAGATGCCTTGTTTACCGCTGTGTACTGAGTGTTTAGAATGTGCCTGGCACAAGGAAGGCACTTAAGTGTCTACTGAAAGAGTACGCAAGTTGCTGATGTGGTTGAGCATAATTTTATAAAGTGTAGCTGTAATTCTTTTTGTGAATTTCTCTTTACTCATTTGCCATTTGAAATTTTCACTTTTTGGATACTTTGTAAAAACTCTTTAATCATTTTTCTTTTTATGCTGCATATATTTCCTCCAGTGTCTCGTTTATTTTAGAATTTTTCTTAAGTGGTACTGGGTACAGACATCTGAAATAATTGGTCTGGTGCCTGAGTGTGGTCGTGCTTAGAAATCCCACCCATCATCAATAGCTTCATTCGTTCTCCATGGCTTCTTAGTCAAAAAAATCCCTAGGAGGTCTTTTTTATTCTAGCTTTTGGTGTTAGTGACAAACTAGTTTTGTAAATAATTGATATCTTGAATGAGCTTATTCTTTTGCTGTTTGTGTAAGGGTGTGGCTTTTCCTCATTGGCTCATTGAGTTTTTGTTTTTTGTTTTTTTTCCTCAAAAACATTTGTGAATTTTAAATTAATGATTTAAAAAATCCATTGTGGGAGCTGGAGGAATGGCACAGTGGTGCACAAGGCCCTTAGTTTGATTCCCCAGCACCACATAAACAGCGTGGTGGTGCATGCCTGTAATCCCAGCATTCGGGGGTTTGGATCTGGAATGTCCCCCAAAATCTCATGTATTTGAATGTTACAGATTGTCTGTAGAACCATGTGCTGTTGAGAGATTGGAGCCTAGACTGGAGGGGTGGATTACAGGTGTGTAAGTTTGGGTTGATGGTGTGTAGGGGACACACCTTCGGACACACCGAATAAGCTGCTTCCTGCTTTCCTTGAGGACGAGTCTCTACTAGTCTTAATTTGCCTTCCTATTGGTGATGTCCTGAGAAGTCGCTGCCACCTTTGCCTCTGCCATGTACTTCCACTGCTGCCGGCCACCCCTGAACGGGCTGTGACAAGGAACTAAGACACGGGAGGCTGAGACAGGGGGATTGCCGCAGTCCAAGTTGAGCCTGGGCTCAGTAGTGAGTTCAGGACCAGTCTGGGCTACAGAGCGAGAGCCTGTCTTCAAGGAAAAAAATCCATTGTGATATGTCATATTTTGTGTGATTTTAATGTTTGAAGTTTTAGTGTTGAGATTATGGCCGAAGGCGAGATCAGTGGGAAAATGTTTCTTGTATACTCAAAGAGAATGTAATTCTGTTTGTTGGTTAGTGGTTTCTATAGCTATCGGTGATGTCAAGTTGGGTCACAGTGTGGGTCACATCTTTATATCTTTTTTGTTTTTTTTTTATTGAGGATGGACTGTGGGAGTGTATCTTTCTCCTCTTATAGTACAGTTTTGCTTTATGTGCTTTGAAACTGATTTAAAGGTGCATTACATATTTAAGATGGTTGGAACTTATTGGTGATTAAATTCTTTTAATGTGTTATATCTCTGTGCTGGTAAATTTTAAAAAATGTGTCTAGCTGCAGCTATTTGGCTTTCCTTTGATGTGTTTTTACAATATTTTCTTTTACTGTTAACTTTAAATATTATGCAACATTTTATTTAAGTACTTCATTCAGGTAGTGATTTTTGCACTCCAGAAGTGTTTGGCAATGTCTAAAGACAATTGTCATCATCCCAGTAATAGGATGGTGCTAGTGACATGTAGTGTGGAAAAACTAAGAATCTTGTTGAACTTTCTAATGCACAAAATGATCCTCTACAACAATAAATTGTGTGGCTCAAAGTTTTAATAGAATCCTTTTTGAGAAACACTATAAGGTTTATAATATATAAAATATATAATTAACTTTCACCGTCTACTTATCATTTTATCACTTCATGTAAAATGTACAACTGCCTGTTAATTGTTTTCACATCTACTTACATTAAAAAACTAATCACCAAATGTTACAATTTTTACTTTGGCTAGTTCTGCATATTTTAAAGGAACTTTCTGTTATTGTTTCTTCATTCCTAACGTTCCAAGTTTTCTTCTGATAATCATTTGTCTTTATCTTAAAGCTTCTTTAGTGTTGTGTTAAGGCAAATCGCCTGACAAATTCTCATTGTTTTCTTTATCTGAAACTGGCTTTGTTTTATTTCATGTAGCATTCTGGATTGACAGGTCTTTTTTTCAGCACTGTAAACATGGATTTCCATTGTGCTTGGGTCGCTGTTTTTTTCCAGAAGAAGCCCACAGATACCTGAATGGACGTCCCTCTCCTCTGAGATTGTGTGCACAGCCGAGCATTTTAGATTTCCTCAGAAATGCAGGTTTCCTTGTTCAGCCTTTTTCTTGTTTATGTTGGTTAATGTGTCCCTCCCCCCACAGGAAAGTTATGTCACTGTGTTTTTATGTACCTCAGCTGAACTGTAAGGAAACTAATAGGTGACTGATAAAATCAGGCTAGATACTACCCTAAATAAAGCAATGCTGTAACAGAAGACTGCATAGCCTGACTCAGCTCTCTCTTTTTTATTAATTTTAACTAGATATCAACTGGAGGATGAGTCTGCCCATTTGGATGAAATGCCGTTGATGATGTCTGAAGAAGGCTTTGAGAATGACGAAAGCGATTATCAAACGTTACCGCGAGCTCGGATAGCCAGAAGGAAAGGAGGGCTGGAGTGGTTTGTCTGTGGTGGATGGAAGCAGTTCTGTACCAGGTTTGTCGTCCATTGCTGCCTGATGTCCTGGTGCCTTAAAGTGATTTATCAGTATAGCTCCTAATATATTTAATAGATACAATGATAATAATGGTTAGATATAAAAACTGAAGAAGACATTGTGTCATTATTGAGTGCTAAAAGAGGATCAGAACCAAATAATTCTGCTGGGCCCAGTGGCAGAGGCCTGTTATCCTAACTCTGGGGGGCTGAGGTAGAATGATGGCAGGCTTTAGCCCAACCTGAGCAACTTACTGAGTTAGTGAGACTGTCTCAAATTTCAAAAAAAAAAAAATTTTTTTTTTTTTTTAGTAAGGTTAGGGATATAGGTCATTGTGACAACCCTGGGAGTGGTATATCTCTCCCACCCAGTAAAAAAGCTAATTTTAAAGGAAAACTAATTTATTTTATGAGAACCTTTATTGTTTAAAACCTAGGGGGAAATTAGTGATTTTATAGGTACTGCTTGGTGAACAACTTTTGGTCACTATATCAACATTTATAAGTGGTGTTCCTTTCTTACACAAAAAGTAGATATATACTTATAACATGCCATTTAATAGCACTGTAATGTGTTTCATTCAGCTTTAGTGCTTTGACTTGGAGTGGAATTCTTCTGTTAATTTGACTAGTAGAATAATTTTCCTGATGCTGAGATAAACCGGTGTGATTTGTTTTTGACTGGAGTCTGGCAGATGAAAGCACATTTTATATCACAGACACTGGTCCACTCACTGAATCCTTCCTACCCTATCCCAGGCAGGAATCATTTATAGCTGAATGATGCATTGTGACTCAGAGCCTGTCAGATGAATCACAGTTCTTACAGTCTTTGTGTTGTTCAAGATTTATAGTCAATACCTTCCTTGCCATTAAGAATTTATATGTCTCTGTCCAGAAAGGGAAAGTAAATCTTGTAGAAAAATATCAGAGCATTATTTAGTACCTTCCCTTGGAAGTTTACAAAAATGTTCCTGTAACTGATACGATTTCTGGGACAGTTCAGACTGTTCTGTGTTGTAGAGTTGTAGGAGTTGGGAGGGCTTTCTCAGAAATTGACAGTATAGAGAAAAAAGGGGGAGCTGAGCAAGGGTTAGATTCATCATATCTTGTTCAGCTTTCAGAGTATAGCTGTGCCTAACCTCTTTGTGTAATGATGCAAAGTTTCCTGTGGAAGAATTTCATGGCTAGCAAGTGTTTTAAAAATTGCTAACTGGGACTGGAGGAATGGCGCAGCAGTTTGCAAGGCGCTAGATTTGATTCCCCAGCACCATATAAGCTGGGTGTGGTGGGGCACACCTGTAATCCCAGCATTTGGGAGGCTGTGGCAGGAGGATTGCCCTGAGTCCAAGACTAGCCAGGGCTCCATAGTGAGTTCAGAACCAGCCTGGGCTACAGAGCGAGACCCTGTCTCCAAAAAAAAAAATAAATAAATATTGCTAAATGTTGATACTAATAAGTAAGGGTTTATGGTAGAGGTTGCTTTTTTCTGCCAATGGCCATTTGGATATTTATGCTATCATTTATGGGCTTTACGAAATGGTTAACTTACGCCAGGCCCAGTGGTACAGGCTTGTAATCACAGTACCGTGGAGGGCTGAGGTAGGAGAATAGCAAGTTGGAGCCCATCCTAGGCAAATTAGCAACTTAGTGAGACTTTATTTCAAAATAAAAATAAAAATGGAGGGTCATTTGCAGTTTAGTGTAAAGGCTCTGGGTTTAATTCCCCGTGTCATGCACACACATGCACACAAATTGTCAACTTAAAAATTAGTCCTCTGTTATTTAATAAAACATTGAATGAACTTACCCTTAATTTGGTGGCTGAAACTGCTTCTCTTTGCTAAGGCTCTGGCCTGGCCAGACAAGTGATTCTGCAGGCTGTACTGTTCTCAGGCTGGGCCTTCTCCTTTATTTATTTTCTGGCTTATTTAAAACATTTTCTGGGCCAGCTAGCCATGTCCTCATCCACCTGGAGTGGCATGTTTTGTTGTAATTTCTGTAACAGATCTAGGACTGCAGAGATTTTCATTGTCTTTTATTAGATGTGATAGATTGTGTTTTTCAAGGGATTTATCTGTTTTCAGATTTATATTGGCATGGAATTATTCACAGTTCCTGTGATCTGTCTATATAAAAAATAGGTAGTAATGGCATCTGTAAAATTTGTAAATACTAGTAATTTTCATCTCTTTTAAAATTATTATTGTCGTTTTCTTCAGAGTTAAAGTTTTGACATCTTTTGTCTTCTTTTAAAATAGTTGTGAATACTTAAGTTCAGGTTTCTAGAAGAATTATAAGAATAACGTAGAAGATTCATTTCTACCTTTTACTTAAATTTTCTAATATTTAAACATTTTGCCACATTCATTTTATCATTCTGTCTGTGTCTTATTTTTTCAAAGTCATTAGACTAAGTTATTTCATTGTATTTTTCTTTTTGCTATTTTTAAGTAGAAGATATTTTCTTATGTAGTCACAATTCACTTATTAAATTTAAGAAATGTAATACTGATATGATACTTTGCATATATTTCAAATTTATATTCAGTGTTTTCCCAGCAATGTTCTTTGTGGCGTATTTCCTCCAGTTCTGGAGCGTTCATGTGTTGTGTGTAGGTGGCATGCCTGTTCAGTTCCTTTTAATCTGGACTAATTTTTAAGTGTTTGTCATTTATCCTGTAACATTTTTGAAGAACCCATACCGGTTATTTTATGGAAGGATTTATGTGGAACCCTGTGTGAGTGTTGCTGTGTCCCACTCCAGGGTGTTTGCTTCCTATTTTACTGATTTCTAGTTTTTTCTTTTCTTTTTTCTTATATTGATACTTTCTGTGAGTTTAATTTGCAGTTCTTTTTCTAGCTTCTTAAGATGAATGCTCAAATCACTATTCTCCATTTTTAAAGATCAGATCATTCAGGTTTTGAAAGAGTGTTTTCATTATTACTCGGTTTAAAATATTTTCTTATTTGTGTTGTCATTTTTAATTGGCCAAGTGTGTTGTCATTCAGGGGTTTTTGTTTCATTTTTACAGCATAGACAATAGACTTAGCGTAATTGTTAAAGGGTATAGGATTTTTGGAAGGGTAAATAAACATTGGCTTCAACTTAGTAATTAGCCTCAGACTTTCTTCTTCCAATATAAGGTATTTTTGTTTCCTGGAAAATCTCTTTAGCTAATCACCTTCATCATTTATCCCAGCTAGATGTGGCTAACGATTGTAGCTTCTACATCACCACCTGCTGCTTCACTTTGCCTTTTACTTTATGGAAATGGCTTTCTTTCTTTATTTTTTTTTTCTGAGACAGGGTCTCACTCAGGCTGCTCTGAACTCACTATGTAGCTCAGACTAGCCTTTGACTCAGCAATCCTCTTGTCACAGCCTCCTGAGTGCTGGGATTACAGGCGAGTGCCACCATGCCCAGTTTATGTGGTTCTGGGGTATTGAACCCAGGGCCTTGAGCTTGCTAGGCAAGCAGCTTTAGCCCCTGCACCATTCCTCCAGCCCAAAAATGGTTTTCTTCAACCTCGTCTATTCAACTCTGCTAACTTAAGACTTTTCTTCTGTAGTTCTGTACCTCTTTTTAGCCACTGTAGAATTTAAGAGAGTTGGCGCATAGTCTGTATTAGGCTTCACCTTAAAGGCAGTATTATGGCTGGTTTGGTGTTTTGTTCAGGCCACTGAAACTTTCTCCATCTCAGCAGTTTTCTTTTTCGAAATCCCCCTTGTGTCCAAGAACAAAACAACACAAAGTATTAGCAGGAGGGTTTGTAATACAGACACTTCTCTTTGTTCTGGTGATGTAAGTTTGAGAGTCCTTATCATAGTGGGAGTATTAGAAGCCTTATGGAAAGGTAATGTTCCAAAAAATGTACATGTGGCACAAGTCTGTGAAGAATGAACAAAGGACAGTTGAAAAGAAAGAGGGGAGGAAAGGTGAAATAGTGACGGAGGAGATGACTTCTGTCATATTCTTAATTGGGAATGTGGAATCATTTGAGTGAGAGTGATTAGGCTACAAGTGTGAAGTGAAAAAAAAATGAGAATTTGGTCATGTTTTGTTAGAGATTATCAATAATTACGAAAGGAAAATTGATCATCAGAAATTTGTATTGAACTTGGCATAATTTTATAGTTGGCTATCCGTTAAGGAAGAGCCTGAGCCCTTACAGAGCTGATTTTTGAGCTATAGTGGAACTGGGGCCCAGCACATTGTGAGTTGATGAAATTGTAGTGGCAGTGGATTGCTACCAATTGGATGGCTTTGGGGTGTGGCTTGGTGATAGGCAGTCTCTGTGAGCTTGAGAGGTAGAGGTGGTGATATTTTTGTCGATGGTTTCTATGGTACCTTCTTGAAAAATGTGAGTCATTTTGCCACTATTAAGAGCTAAGACCTGGAAGTGCCCCTCTTGGGATAGATGAGGGCAAGGATGGCCCTTCCCTGCTTCCTGGGAGACGTCCTGGGGCACGGAGATGTAAACAGAATGAGCTGCATCCCAACCTGAGGTCTTTGAAGTGGAGTCGATCTGTTTGTCAGATGCCTGTTCTCACCTTCCTAGTGAAAGTCATCATGAAGATCACTGGACAGAGAAGGCGTGGATTGGTGTCCACTGTGATCAGTATACTTCTAGTACATGTGGAAATTCCCTGAGTGATGCTAGAAACTCTCAAGGAATTGCTGACATCATTGAGGACAGGGACATGTTTATGTGTATAGTGTGGACTTTAAAAGGCCATGTGTGTTTTGGAAGCGGTCCTTATTTGACTCTGTCAGTGGCGGCGCCGTATCGGCATTCTGCCAGCAAACATGCTACCAAAAATTGTGGGCTTTCAGAACTTTGAGTCTCTTCATACTGATAAATACATTATTGAACTAGTTTTTTGTTCTTTTGTAGAATTGTGTTTTTACCAAAAGGAGCATGATAGTAGACTTAAGAATTTGCTTATACAATACGCGTTTTTACAGAAAATATTAAGAAAATATTTGAATATATTTTCAAATATAGATATTGACAATCAAAACACTCAGTTTTGGGTGACAGTGAAATAGTTCAATAAAATATATTAAATTTGTCTAAGTGTGATTGAAAGTAACATGAGATAGTCATACTTTTCTTGTTCACTTAGTTTCTGTGGAAATTAGAAACTTGTACCCTAGAGAACCAGTTGTAAATTTAGCAACTAGCTTAGTCTTATTTCTTTATTTCTTAAAAAATTCTTAGATGACTACTGCCTTAATTCCAAACTACCATGTTAAAATTCAGTGCTATTAAAATCATTAGATGATGGTTCCAAGAGAAGATACATAAAATTAGCTTAATTGTAGGAAGAAAGTGTTACTGAATATTATAGTACAAGTAGATTTTAACTAATATTAGTGAATTCTAAATGTCAGTATATTTCTGTTTGTAGATTCTGCGAGTCTTAAGGGATATACTGAAATTATTATTAACCTCTTGGCTTCTGTGCTTTTTTATTTTGTTATTGACAAAAATTCCAACTTGGACACTTAGAAAGACTTTTCTGAAATGTATGTTAAAACTTTGGAATTTTAAATGAGTGACTACACGTAAGTTTCAGGGATGTTGGCATGTGTAGTTCTCTCATCTGGGTTGATGATCTTTTCCATGAGATTTGTATTTTACTTTTTATCAAAAATCACTTTGCCCTTTGAAAAGTGGAGCTGGAAATGGCATTTCCCTATGAAGGGAAAAGGGAAGGATGATACAGAATCCTGGGATTATTCTTCTAAATGGCCTCTGAGCTTTCAATTAACCTTTCAAATTTCGGTGTTCAGAAGACTAGAGTACTTTGTTTCTTTTGTCTTGGTGCATTAGTTTGGGTTCTACAAATGGCAGAATTGACTGAGATTATAGGGGAAAAGAAGGATCTATTTGGAAGGCTTACAAGTCTTAGGACAGAGGTAGTCCAAGATGGCGGCCTGCATGTGCGAGGGCTCGAGGGTCCAGTGGCTGCTCAGCCGCTAGCTAGAGCACCCATCTGGGACTGCAGGACAGCCGGTGAGACTTTGCTGCAGATTTTGGTTGCTCAGAGAACAATGGCAAGGACCAGAGACTGAAGATGCGTGGTGGGTGAACTTGCACAATTTGAGACCGGAGTGAATCTGTGATGGAGATCTGCAGTGTGTAGCAAGCAAGTCCGTGTCCGTAGACAGTTGCCACAGTGAGAGCTTTCCCAGAAGGAAAAACTGTCCTCTTCGTTCCTTTTATACAGTTCGAGCTCCCAGTTGGGTCTCCCATGTCCGGGTGGATGTTCTTCCCTCATTTCCTGGCCCACAAATCACTCACACCTACCTGTGAACTGTAATCCAGGTGTAGTTCCTAATTGCCTCAAGTTGACGTAATCTCTTTAACGGTCATACTTGTAACCAGAGATACCTTTTAGGTATAATAATTGTCAAATTTGGAGGTGAGAGGAGGAGCCAAGACTTTTGGAGTTATGTAATAATGGCTAAAATTTTAGAAGATAGATTTGGTTTTGGTACTTTGGTTGAAATAGAGCCTTCCCACTGAGCTTCATGGCAATCAATCTGCCTGCCTCAGCCTCCCAAGGGCTGGCATTACAAGTATGCACCACCACGCCCAGCTGCTTATGTGGCGCTGAGGAATTTAACTCAGGGCCTTGTGCTTGCTAGGCAAGTGCTTTAGCCACTGAGCTATTCCTCCAGAATCTCTTTATTGTTTTGTGTTGAGACAAAGTCTTGTCATGCTCCCCAGACTGGGCTTGAATTTATGAACCTCCTGCCTCAGCCTCCCAGAATGCTGAGATTGTAGATTCGTGTCTGTGGGCCTGGCTCTCAATAACTTTGATTTATAACTGTCAGGAACTTGAAATCCTTTAATTTGGAAATGTCCAGATTTGTTGTTTAATGATACTGAATAGTTCTGAGAGATTTTCCTTAGGGAACTCTAACGCCTGCTTCTATGGAAATGATGGGAAGTAGATGGGCATAAAGGTGACCTACTTGGGTGGTATTTAGCATCATATCAGCCCTGCAAAAAAACTAGTTTTGCAGGCAACAGTGTGGGTAGCCCAGCAGAAGTGATAATGTGCCCACTCTGCCGTGTATGGGCTTCCAAGAGCTGCCTTCCTCTGCCTTGTGTAGTGAAGATCTAAACAAAGTAAAACAATAGTTGGGTATTAGGTAGGAATGATGCTGATTGTGGATTACACGTGCTTTATTTCATGGCATGCTCCGTGGAGTATTTATAAAGCGATGTCTCTGAGTTTTTAATGTTTGTAAAGTTATTTCTAGAGAATGATGTCAATGTGATTGACATGAAAGGATAGTTGGCAGCATGGAGACCTGCAGTACTTCTGTGGTATGTTGTTACTATGTCCACCTTGTTATATAATCATGCCTGCTGCATTTTAATTTTCATAGAAAATCCGTCATTAGCTTGTAAACCTACTTCGTTACAACAGTGAGGAATTTCTTACTTACAGAGTCAGCTTTCAATTCTACCCTTGCTTATCTTTAGACCCAGTAACTCAGTTGTCCCCAGCCTTTTTGACACCAGGGACTGTGTGTGTTAGTTACTTTTTTGTTGCTGTGACTCAATACTTGACATTCACAAATTTAGAGGAGGAAAGGTTTAGTTTAGCTCACAACTTCAGAAGGTCACAGTCCAATCAGGGGCAGCTGGCAGCAGTGGAAGGACATGGCAGAGGCAGAGGTGGAGGCAGCTTCTCACAACATCACACACAGGAAGCTGAGTCCTGTCAAGTCTAATTGCATTTAGTCGGGGAGGAAGGTAGCAGCAAATACACAATTCCAGGTCCCTTCCCAGTGACCGACCCCTCCTGGATCCAGGTGTGGAAGGTATGGAAAGCTTCTGCCACACACCTGTAATCCAATCTACACTCTTGTAATCCACCCCTCCAGAATAGACCCCAATGTCCCAACAGCACATGGGTCCATAGACAATCCCTAACATCCAAGTACGTGGGTTTCAGGGGACATTTCAGATCCAAACCACAGTAGACTGGTTTACTTGAATACTGTTCTCCCAAGGACCAAGGGAGGTGGAGGTACTCGATATGCAGTAGGTTGTGGAAGGGCAGCTTTGAATTGGGCTCATTATATGGACTGCCTTGTACCTCTTACATCGTAATATGTAACTAATAGTACAACTGACTATAATGCAGAATCAATGTTTTCCTGCAACTAAGTGGCTCCATCGTGGAGGGGTAGGAGATAGTGACACCCAGAGTATGTTTTTTATGTATGTTCTACTGCATAATTGTTTTTTGGTTGTTGTCATAATGAAAACATTGCTTTGCGGTGATAGGATGTTGGAATCGGAAGCAGGCTTTTTAGTGCTTTTGTTGCAGTCTCAGGGTATTCTGCATTTACATTAATCTAGAATGTATGGAGATTTGAAGTTGTTTCAGATATACTTTTAAGGCCACCATCATTTGCAGTCTCAAGTAGTTGATACTCTTCTAGCACAGATAAAGTTGATTTACCTGGCTTATTTACAAATGGGCAGTGGAACCCTTCCTTCTCAATTCTGGGGTCTTTGGCTGTTGGCAGATAATTCTCAGACTATTGAAAGCTGATAGTTGATCATGTGCAAGTTGGGAGAAAGAAGGTCCTGGTTCATTCCCTTTCCGAATATTTGTTAGTATTTGAAACATGCTAACAACCTCAATGTTTACTCATCACTTATGCAGTACGAGTTTGGCTTTGATTGCAGCCTCTCTATCTGTTGACTTAAACACAGTTGTCATTCTCCCCTGAAGTGACAGATTGAGTTAATTGAGCAGGTTGAGTACGTCACACAAGAAAGCAGACTTTGGAAACCATTCTGTGTAACTGAAATGCGTTGCCGTTAGTAATTATTTTATTATTTTATTTATTTTGTTAGTATTATCAGAAGTGTTTCGCATAACTTGAAAAACTGGCCTGTGATCTATCTTCAGAAGCCATCTCACTTCTGTGTATAAAAGATGTGTGTGCTGTTTCCATCTCCTGACAGAACTGTGCAAACAAATTAAGGGATTATACTTTCGTGCGGTTGATTTTCATTCACATCCTGCAAAGTACAGATAAATTCAGGTGGCTTTTTTCGGCTAGCTGGCATTTCTCTAGATGACATACAGACTCACATTCAGAAGCAATTTCCTTGACCCAGGTAGTGAAGCCAGGTATCCACCCAGTAATGGTAACTGCACTATATGTGCATATACCAACACAAAATGACCAGTTCAGTTTTCCTGCCATGCAGTTAATTAAAAATTTAAATAGTTCCGCAGCCATGATATTGGTTGCTAAAAATAAAAGTGCACGTTACATATCCTTGTGCTCATCTCCTGAAAAGTGTATCGCATAAAAACAAGCACTGTTGCCTTGTTACCAACTTCAGTGGACTTGTCCCCCTGGAGTGCACACCATGGTGGCTTTTAAAATTCTTACAGCTCTGCTGTTTTATAATTATTTGTATAATTGTGATGCTAGCTGAGAGAGAGATGCCTGTCTTACTTGGCTTTCTGTTTGCCGTTTCATTAACCACTTTTGTCCAGCTATGGCCCTGCCATGTGCTCCTTCCATTGCCAGCTGCCCAGGTGTGGACTGTGACCTTAAACTGTGAGCTGCAATAAATCCTTCCTTCCTTAAGTTGTGGATGTTGGGTGTTCTGTCCTAGTAGTGAGGAAGTAACTAAGACAGTATGCTATCTTTTGAACTGCAGCCTCTCCTAAAAGTCCATGACAGATGTTTTTAGCAAAAAGCAGGAGCACCTCTTCACCAGAATTAAAGGAGTTCGCTTTAGCAGTGCAGCCAGTGACTAAAAAATGATGCTGTCCATACAGACACTCGGTGAAGTGGTGGCCATGAATAGTTGGTTCTGTTCATGCTCATGTGTTTTTTTTCTTTTTGAAAGACTCCAGAGGCTTGTCTTTAATGTAAGGTGCTTGATCTTCATGTGGCAAAGCACCTTTGATGGTTTCGTGGCTTTGTTGAATAGCCACTCACCATATATTATGCCACATGGGCTTGGAGAATGTGAATCATCCATTGCAGTGAAGCAATAACTTAAGTAGGATTCTTGGTATTTTCTTTTAAATGAAGTTTTCATTTTTGTGGGCAGTCTTGGGCTTTTCTGCTCTTCCGTTCTCTTATCATTGGCTCTCTTCCTCCTTTACAATTTTTTTTTTTAACTTTCTAGTCATGTTAGTTTTTCACTTGTTTTGGCTGGGGTTAGGTTGTGGGCTTAACCAGAACTGGTGTGGACAGAAGGAATAAATAGAACAATGGGCTAACTGTGTCAGCCTACAAAAAGTGTTGGGTTTTGAAAGCCTGCTGTCAGATGCTGCTGTGTGTGAGGAACCAACAGATGCCATTGACTGAGATTTCTCTGATAAGACGTATTAGCCACTGTTGAAGCAATAGCTTATTCTTAGTGGCAGCAAAATAGCACTGCATACATATAAAAGTAATAGCGGCTGGCCAAAATTCATTGTAACTCAGGACCAGGCTGGGACAGATGAGCAGGAAGTTGATAGAATATTGGCTTATGTCTGATGGTACAGGATGTAGCTGGGGAAAGTTGTTGCTAGTGTGTAGGATATCCTCATAGATCCGCCTACCTCAGCCAAGGCTCCTGCAAAGGTTGCCACAGGTTTCTTCTGTTTTTATGGATTTTTTTTTTTTCTGAGACAGGGTCTCGCTCTGTAGCCTAGGCTAGTCCTAAACTCACTGTGGAGCCCAGACTGGCCTTGGACTCACCGCAGTCCTCCTGCTTCAGCCTCCCGAGGATTACAGGCATGTGCTACCATGCCCGCTTATGTGGTGGTGGAGAGTTGAAGTTGGATACCTAGTGCTTGATGTAGCGCTTGCTAAGCAAGCTCTTTAACCACCGCGTCATTTCTCCTGCCCAGCCACGGATTTCTTAAGGGTAAATATTTCTGACTTTCAGACAGGTTTCCACACCCGTAACAAAGGAAATGGTGAACAGTAGCCGGAAGAGAGCAAAGAATGAAACTCTGCGTCCTGTCCTCTCAGCCGTGGCATTAAGCCTAATAGGAACATTGCTAATAAGAGACAAGGATCGCTTGCCACTCACCTGCTGCCCGCTGCTTCTCTGTCCCGGCACCCCGTCCTTCCAGGGCCATAGACCAGTGCCAGTCTGTGGGCGGGTATCAGCCTGCAGCCTGGGGCTGGTGCCCCCTCCAGTAACTTACCTTAGTGAGTCATTCTGACTCTTTTTCTACATTTTAGAAATTTTAATTAATTCAGAGTTGTAATACAGAAGTTTAAATTCAGATTACTTTCTGTTTCTTAAAAAAAAAAAAAGTTATCCCGTTGGAGCTTCACGCTTTCTCCCTCAGAACAGTGATCGAATGGCTAGGAAGGGAAGAGTTGGTGTTCCCGGGCCCCTGGCTCTGTTGGAGCAGGGTAATTGTAGAACGAAAATACGCGTTACATGGGTAGAGGTGGCTGTGTGGATTACAGCCAAGCTTTTATTACCATTAGCCCAGTACATTAAGCAAGCATGGATATCTGTTTTCAATATGAATACAACCTTAAGTCTTCAGTTAATTTTACTGCAAGGGTCACTTTTTGATAAGAAAAAAATTGATTGCTTCAGGGAAGAGAATGAGAGCCACTTTCTGGATTAACTCGCATCTAAGGACTTTGATCATCAAATCAGTGAGTGCTATATATTGACAATTACCAGTAATCCACAGGTACACCTGTTCATATCATATAGAGCAGGGTCACCGATGCCTGGGCTGTGGACTGTGGCCTTGGAAGGACCAGGCTTTTGGGACAGATGAGCAGAAAGGAGGAGGTCAGTGGCCAGCAAAGAAGGTCCACCCCTGGCTGCTGCTGGCCATTTCAAAATTGTCCTCTATCAGCCAGCTGCATAATAAATACTCTCCTCCACATCCCCCAACCCTGCTTTCCACAATCTTTGAGAGAATGGTCTTCAACTAAACTAATTCCCCGTGTCAGAAAGGTTGGGGACCACAGACACATTCACAGCAGCAGTCACTGCTGCATCATACTAATGGTTTTATTTTGCCAATGTGTGCCTAAATAGGACTGATAATTACCCTGAGGTTCTGGAAACCATTGCACATTTATGCAAGATTCAGTATTTCGTTATCACATTTAAATTTGTATAATTAACCTATTTGAAGAAAAAGATGTCGCACAAATTAGCAGTGTACATGCCACTGGTTCATGAAAAATATGAAAATAGTACTGCCTCTAAATAGGTAGAATGAGACATTTAAAAATGCATATACAGTGTCTACTTTTGTTTCATGCAGTTGCTGTGATTGGCTGGTAAACATCTGTCAAAGGAAGAAAGAACTGAAAGCACGCACGGTGTGGCTTGGATATCCCGAGAAGTGCGAAGAGAAGCATCCCAGGAATTCTATAAAAAATCAAAAATACAATGTATTTACCTTTATACCTGGGGTAAGACCACTGAATCTTTGTGGGTTTTTTTTTTTTTTTTTTTTTTTTGAGACAGGGTCTCACTCTGTAGCCCAGACTGGTCCTGAACTCACTATGGAGGCCAGGCTGGCCTTGGACTCATGGTAATCCTCCTGCCTCAGCCTCCCGAGTGCTGGGATTACAGGCGTGTCACCGTGCCCAGTTTTATGTGGTGCTGGGACTGAGCCATTCCTTTAGCCCAAGACCATTGAATTCTTGAAGGAACATTTTTGTTTAAGCTTGCTAGCTTCCATTGCCTTATAAAGATGCCTGTGGAGATTTTACCTTGGCCATTTCACCATGCAGGATTGAAGTCAGCATCTTCCTGTTTTTGCATCTTCCTCTTTAAAATAATTGCTAAATGATCTATTTGAATTTTGCTGCATCAGCTGAAGAAGATTTGCAACTTGATTATTGCCTTTAGTTGTTGATAAAATTTATATGACTGTGGAAATAGTATAGAAATAAGAAAAGCTAAATTAAATGGTCAGAAAAGAAGTCATAAATTTTCCAGGCTGGAAATTTGTGGGGAAGTAGATTGTAGTTGAAAGTCTGCCAAGGCTTTTCTTTTCCCCAAAAAAGTAAAACAATTTTTTTACACAAAAATGACATGGTAAAGATATTGTAAGTATTTGTGTTATAGATGTCTTTGCTGTTTCACATTATAAATTTCACAGGTGTTACAGCATTAAATCACTAGTTTATTTTTAGGTATAGATGTTTTAAATTTAAGTAGTGACGTTGAAATACTTGAGTTTTTTGTTGTTAGTATTATTCCTGGATTAATTACAGAACAAGTTTGTATGAATCTAGAATAATAAAATTTTTGATTTCTGTATATAATTTCCTACTTTAATAATTTATCTGAAGACAAAGGGAGGTGGTAATGATTGTATTTTTTAAGTTTATAGGATTTTTTTGTTAATCTTTGATTTGTTTTTGAGACAGAGTTTTACTTTGTATTGTAGTCCAAGGTGGCCTCAAAATCTTAGCAATCCTCCTGCTTCAGTCTCCTGAATGCTGAGATTGTAAGTTTGCACCACTGTGCCTGGCCTAGTCTTTAATTTTTAGAAGTTAATACCAACATAGTTATTCTGTTGGGGAAAAAAGTCCAGTCATTATATATATCATCTTTGTATATGAAAATTTTGACATGTTCTGGCGACTTGCTCTTACTCTGTTCTGCAAGAATAGCTCTTGATATGTGAAATGAAACTTTATTTTGTGATGCTGGAAATTCAACTCAGAGCCTCATGGATACTAGGCAAGCACTTTACCACTGAGCTATATACCCTTGGTCCTATTTTGTATTTATTTCTATTTGATTTTGAATTTAACCAGGCCAACCTTATGTTGGATATCGATTATCTGCCTCCTGCCTAATTCTCATTCACTCACTGGTTGACAAGTGCTTGTTATCTATTGTGCTAGCTAGTTTAGTCAAGTAGCAAAACTAATAGTATATAGTAAAATATTGATTACAGTGGTTTAAAAATAGTGTTGCTTAACTTTGCTCAGAATAAATTCACTGTCTTCCTAGGTTGGCTAGATCCTGAGAATACCAGTTGATATGTCTGTACATGGGTTGCCATGTGCATAATTTTTTTCTTAGATTGTCTCTGAAATTAGTCTTTTCATCTAAAATGTACTTTAGAAACATTTGATAATTGCACAGCAGGAATTCTATGCCATTTTTAGCACAAATGGCAATTTCTAAATTGCTAATAGATATAATTTATGCTGAGATTGTAAAGAAACAGTTGAGGAAAAAAAGAGAGCTTTCTTACCTGCTGAGATTAATTTATGAAATAATTCAAAACAGTTTTAGGCAGCAATTGAACATGATTATAAGTATAAAGGTGTTACCAGCCTAACTGATTTTTTTTAGTCACACACGCACAACTGTATGATGATGCAGATAACTTCATTGTATACTAACTGTGGTTCCAGGCTCTTTAAGTAAAAAAACCACATAACCCATTGCTCTGTTCTTTCCACCTTGCATAAGAAATAGCATTCAAGAAGATTTTGATTTGCAAGTGGCAGGTTCACAAATATGACTGTCATTGTAATGTACTGTTTGAATTGTTCTTCTCTATAAACACAAGGTTTGTTCTGTTTCAATTTTAAATACAAGTATAATAATTTGAGACATTTGTAAATAGAGGTCTGTTAATGCACCAGATCTTGAGCTTTCATCTATAAAGATAATTCCATTTAAATTTTAAAAATTACGAGAGCTTTCCATATTGGCGTTTCAGAAATTTTATTGAATGATGGAATTTATTTTATATTTGAAAATAGTGCTAAATATCAACAACCAAAAGACTGTATAGATTCTTGAAAATTGGTAATTTAGGTATTTTTAAATATTAATCATTTTTTAATATAAGGTTTTGAGGGAAACACATGTTTGAGGTTACCCATATGGGCACATGTGTGTGTTTTGCTTCCTCACTCAATCTTTGTGAAGCCCAGAGATGCATGTTAGAAAGCATAGCTATTTTATTTAACTTTGACCATTTTGTAGATACAAGGGTAATGTGACTATTACATTGTTTGGGTTTCTGAGTTGATATTCAGGGATTCCCTTGGGCACTTACAGAGTTGATAACATTGAGAAATGTGGTTATAATGTGCTTGTGTATTTGGCTGAATATAATTAGTTAACTGAGTTACGAAATCTTTTTCTTAAAAGGAATTGTGTTAATTTTCTTTTTTTCTTTCTAGGTTTTGTATGAACAATTCAAGTTTTTCTTGAATCTCTATTTTCTGATAGTATCCTGCTCTCAGTTTGTACCAGCATTGAAAATAGGCTACCTCTACACCTACTGGGCTCCTCTGGTAAAAGAAAAGACTTTTAACATCGGTCTAGATTTTTCATCATTTAGAATATAGTTTTAAGAACTGATTAATAGATAAGATTGACTAGAATTTTAAGCAGGATATGTTGCTGTATATAATTGAGCTTTTGTTAAAAGGTTTCTGAGATGTGATCTTTTTGAGCCCTTTTGGAAGTATCCTGGCCTGCAGAGTGGCTGGAGGCTAGGTCCCTTCCACGGGAGAAATCATAATGTGACCTGTTTGCGGCATTTAACTCCTGTCCGAGGGGTTGGAAGTCTGTCTCCTTGTTCCCCTCCCTCTGTGCCAAGGAGCCATTGGGAGTGCTGCTGGTGTTTGTGCTCCAGTTGACGCCTTTGAGGTACTCTTTTGGCCCCCCGTGGGCTGTGAAAGTTCCAAAAGTATTTGCAGTACAGTTTCTGGTTGACAACTGAGTGAGTAAATTTCCTTGAAAAGCCAACAATGCTTATCATTGAATACTTTTATTTCAGACATGATCTGTCTTCATAGTTTGCTTTTTTGGATAGTTTTCCTTATTATTCAGCTTGTATACTCAATAGAAAATGTGCTGCTTCCTTTTTCAGTTCTACTCCTTTTTGGGTAATCAAAGGAGTTTTAATAGGAATCCCAGTAGGTGAAATAATTTCCTTTGTGGAAGAAAGCACAGGTTTCAGGGACCACCCCCCCCCCCCACACATGTGGCCCTCATAATTGGATTCGTCTGCTTTTGAGCTGGTCAGTGCTGGCTTGGGAACCTCTCCTCTCCCTGGAGACTCTTCCTGATAAAGCAGAATGGCTGGGAGAGGGAGCGGAACCTTTGTTCTGGTCCGGGCCCAATATTCATCTTCAGTAAAGTCATGCTGAGGGTAACTTTGTAACTTCTGGTTCATATGGATCTAATAGGAGGATAATTTGAAGAATGGAAATAAGCTTATGTGAGATACAAGTACAGAATGCTTGGATAATTGAATACTTTTTTACATATTAAATAAGTGAGGTTCAAAGAGACATTGGTACTGAGCATGGGTAAAACTTTAACACTGGAAACTCATCTACTCTTAGGTTAAATATGTCCGTACCATCTTTTTGAAAGGTTCTCTGTTAATGTATAGCAAAGACCTTAAAAATGGATTCACCATTTATATTTGGGGAATTTATCCTATAGAAATAATGTTTGAACACAAAGACTATTATTTTTGGTGCTAAAATTACTTAAAATGTGTATACAGCATAGCTTAAAAGTGGTGTTTAAGCTAGGTGGTCATAGAGAGGGATGCAGATGACTATTTCTTTCTTCTTCTACCTTCTACTCTATTAGAGGCAACCTAGGTTCTGAATGTGAGATTGTAATTGCTCTGTATCTCTTAGTAACTTTACTACTTTTGTATGTATCATTAAAACAGTGAGTGCTTTGACTTTTTTTTTTTTTTATGGGGGACAAGGTGATAACCAAGTAGAATCCTCCACTGAATGGCTTCTCATGGGTCCTTACTAAAAAGTTGAGGTACTGTCATATATCTGTTCAACTTAGATTCGAGAAAGCAACATAGGGATTAAAAAGAGATGAACAGGAAAGTTAGAAACCTTAAGGAAGCTGCAGGAGCTTAAGAACATGTACCAACCCTGGAAGCTGCCCCAGGCTTCCTGGGAAGGGAAGCAAGGTAAGCCAGAAGAGCTGGAAGGCGTGGAAAAAAATAGTAGCTGGCTAATCCTGGCCTCCAGGAGAGGCAAACTTGAAAGTATTGCAAATTGCAAACACTTTGTGAGCTGTTCTCTTGTTAAGGTCTGCCTGCAGCTCAACAGACCAGCTTAGTAGAAGCAATTTTGGCAGACCCATACAAGAAAGTGTTGTACTCAGGAGCCATTTTGGAAAGAATCCTGGTCTGAACTGCTTTGGGAAGAAGCCACAGATGGGTCACATGCCAGAGACTTTGGGGATGACACTCTTAACTAGTGACTGGAAAGTAGCTGGTACAAGAGATCATCGTGGAGAAGGAACATTCTGAGTAGTTTGGACCGTGGCAAGAACAAGTCACAGAAGGCAAAGAAGGCAAAGAGCCCCAGCAGCAGGAGAGTGAAGTTAGAACAGATGAGAGGGGTTCACCAAGGGGACCACATGTGAACTAGGTGGGTTGGAGGCACTGAAGTGTTAGGTCCCTCTCACTGCCTTCTTTCAGCACAGAACTCAGCTCCCCCCGGCCCTTTCACATGAGTTCAGAGAAGTGCCTCTGCTGGGCTACCAGAGCGAAGTCCCTCCGGCAAGACACACTTCTGCTAATTCAGTACAGTTCTGGTCAGTAATCAGCAAAAAACGAACCAGGAACCCTAGCTGGTAGAGTACATTTCTATTGTTAAGAATAGAATAGGTGTAACACTCAAGTAGTTATTATGATATGTCAATAATTGGTTTATCTTAGATTATTATAGTAGTAATATTATGTCTGTGACTTACCATTACTGCAGATTCAGGTCATGTGGTTAATGGTAGCATAGTTAGTCATTAAGAAGACCTCCAAACTTAATAGCTGAGTAGGCTGAAAACAGGCATATAAGTACTATTGATTAGTTGTTTCTAATTTTTGCTTTCTCAGACTTTGCTATAATTTACAATTTGATTTTTCATGATTCCTTGTGTACATGTTCCAGAAACTATGCTACATACTTCCTAGAGATCTTATTTTATGAGTTTTTTGATTTTGCCACTTTCTATTATTGACAGTACAGCAAAATATTTATTTGTATAGATTCATCTATATCACCTCATCTGTATTCGGTGATCATGCAAACTAACTGGCTACCACACCATGCATAGACCCAGGCTCATCTGTGTTTGGCTTTTGTCTTTTGGTCTTACAGTTTACTCTAACAAGATTTCATACAAAGGAAAAATTCTTCCTGTGTGTGATGAGGCACCGACCTAGAGATCTCAACATTCTGGAGGTTGAGGCATGAGGATTGCAAATTTAAGCCAACCTTAGGTCACTGAGACTCTGTCTCAAAAGGGGGGCTGGGGGGGGGGGGCTGGAGACTTACTTAGCCCTGGATTTATCTCCAGTATGAAAAATAAAATCAGACTTAAAAATTCCCTATATGTACATCCATTATGAAAATTTTTATTAATTAATTGCACATGTACACCACCTTCTTTTCACTGAGACAATAATTAGTGTTACAAGTACTGGCTAGTAGTTGTAGTTTCAATTTTAAGTCCTTTAACTTGAATTTCAGCCACAGGTTTTTTTTCTTTAAGTTCTTTATCATTTATGGCATGTAAGGATAACTTTAGTGCTTTTAGAAAAGTACCTCAATAAGAAACTTTTCATTATTTGTTTAAGGGAAAGTGTCGTTGTTGCAAAGAGAAGTGAAGCAGTACTCTTTTCCTCTACTGTGTCAGTGTGTCTCCTGACACAACTGGTGAGTTTTTTTTTTTAATCCTGAGTGTCATACTATTAGATCAGAGAACTAATCTGCTTTTTAAAGATATTATCTTTCATTCCTTCATTGGACAACAGCCACAGTGGATGGCTTCTTTCAGATAATAAGTCATGAATTTTATTATTATGAATGCTTGTGCTATTTAGTATCTGCATTTTAATTTTTGATTTAGTAAAACTCTTAAAAATTGATGGGCATATTAGGCTCACCTTGTTTATCTTCAGGGAAGCAGGTTTTGACTTACTGAGGTACATTTCTTGTCAGAAATTATTTTAAAATGTTGAAAACCTGGACATTTGATATAGATCTCTTTATCAATCTATGGAAAAGTAAAAGAACTTTAAGGACAGGGTCTAAAGAAATTTTTTTAATGGGAACTAAAAGAATGCAGATTCTAAGAATCAATAATATAAGTATCTATTTTTTAACCAAGTGATACAATCAGATTATATCTGCTGCTTATAAAATCTTATGTCAGTTGTTCACTTCTTTTAAAGAAAGTTACTTCAAATGTACTTTCTTTACTCTTTAACAACAGTAATAGCTTAATTAATAATCGTTTAGTTATCCTTGACTGTTATTTATTAGCTTTAGACCTGAACTAATTTATTTTGTTTTATAATAGAAGAGTAAACTGAAAATAAATGATTTTTTAAAATTACATTTTTGAATTAGAGTGAAGATTACCTTTCATATTGTTTACATTTCAAAACAATCCTTTGAGCTAAAGCCATAATCAGTGAAGAAACTGATTGTAATACTTATATCAAAATTAATAAGATGGCATAGATTTATGAAGAAGAGTTTTAGATAAAGAAGAATTTGACTCTGTAGGGTTCTTTTGGTGAGAGGACAGGGTCGGTCTTGCATTATCTTCTGGGATGATGTAAGACTCACTGTGGAGGTCGGGCTGGCCATGAACTTGTGGTTCTTTTGCCTCAGCCTCCTGAATACTGAGATTGTGTGTGCCACCATGTCCAGCTTACTTTGTGGATTTTTAATGCTATTTCATACTACTTCATTTATACAAAATATATTCCTGTTACTTTGGTAATAATAAGTGATTGGTAGCCATGTAGCCTGTATAGTTGAGAAATCAATCTGAAGATTCTGATGATTTAAAAATTTATCCATTTGCTTTTTTTGTTGTTTATTGGTGGGTGTCTGCATTAGAAGTATGGGCAAAGTATGAGAAGGAAGAACAAAAACAATTACTTGAAGAAATCCTACCATCAAGAAACAACTACTGTCAGTGACATTTGTAAAATTACTTATACTCTCCTCATGACTCATATTCCTTATCTATCCATTATAGATGAAGAGGTGTGTCTCATCAGGTTTTTGTGTCGTTTTTTGAAGCCTAAACTCTTTTTTTTTCTTGTTTTTTTCTCACCTGGTCATAGGAATAATACTAGGATCCTGCTTATTATTATAATTATTACTATTTTATGGTATTGGGGATTGAACTCAAGGCCTTTACACAGAGCTACATCTCCAACCCAGTTTTTAGTTTTAATTTTGAGATAGGTATTGCCGAGTCACCAAGTGGCTCAGGTTGACTTTGAACTTGGCAATCCTTCTGCCTTAGCCTCTCATAATGTTCAGATTCATAGGCCTGTGCTGCTGAGCCTGGCCAAAATTATTATGTTTATTAGTATGTGTTTGTAATACATGATAATTACATTCAGCTTGGGGGATTGGTACCTATAAATATTACATCTTAATACATCTTAATCAGTTTCACTTCCCTTTCTTCTTCCTCCCCTCCTATCTCCCTCTTTCTTGAACTCTCCTTGCCCTCTGTATGACATTTAGAAGGGATAACTTATTTAAGATACTTGAAAAATTGTAAGGCATATAAGAAGCCCTAAATAGTAAATTTAATACTATTTTGATACTTAATTCATACGGCTTCTGGGTTATCTTGAGAAATAAGAGAAAGGCTGGGCCCAGGCTAGGTGAGACAACCTATGTTATCCAGTCTCATAGGCTCATGCTACTGTGGGCAGGGTGAGTTTGCTTGTGGTTTTGATGTTTCTGGGGATCAGCACTGTAGCTTAAGTGCCTGACCTGGTAGTAGTGAGTAATGGAAAGACCTACCTACTCCTACTAATGAGAAACATCATTGTATTTTCCAGAGGTTGCTCACAGTTTCCTGGTTTGGGTGGTAAAGTAGCATTGACTAGAGACAGGGTTAGAGATTTGTCCAGTCTTCAGGTTGTGGGGAGCATTGTACTTCTGTGAAAGGAGTATAAATAAAGGGAATTGCTGAAGATTTCTCTTCCCTACAGGATGGTTTTGAGGAAGGAGTGGGGAGAGGGACATTGATTTATTGGGAATGTGGGGAAAGCTGAGGAGGCCCAGAGCCTGAGTCTCATCGGAGTGGTTAGATTGAACAGATATGAGAACATGGCTAATGGTTGGAGAAAGGACTCATCCCACTGTTGATGGCTGTTAGCAACAGTATGCATGGAACACTGGGCCCTCCATGGATCATGCAAGGATGTCTGGATAAGGTACACAGGTACCAAAAAAGCAGCCAGAAAGATTGTGTTTGGGAAAATGAGCCAGGGGAGCCTAAAGGGAAGAGGCTGAGAAGTCCACCTTGTTTGAGGGTGCCTTGAGTTAACCTGTGGTGAAAGAAAATTGAGGTGATTTGAAGAGTATTAGAATGTGGGAAAGTTTTCATGGTATAAAATACACACTAAGGTAGAAGAAAACTTGTTTTTCTGAGAAATAGTTGGTTCTAGAACCAGGAAGGTTCATAATAAAAGGCATTGAAATGATATGGAAATAAGTGATTTGGGGAAGAGAATCTGTGAACTTGTAGCTAAATAGAGATGAGAGCACCAGTTGGGGTGAAGGACAGAAGGTTGTTGGATTGGTCTCAAATGGGAAGAGAAACAGCATGTTTGTTATTCATGACACACGAAAGGCTGCTTGAAAACAAATATTGTTTCAGTGGCTGTGGGAAACATACTCTCCAGTGGTCTGCTTGATTTAGTCATTTAGTTATATAGGAAAACAAAGGCTCAAAGATTACTGGCCTTTCAATTTAGGTACACTCAGTTTTGTATTATGTATATTGTGTATTTGGGTAAAGTCATCAGTAATAATCTCATTAAAGGTGTTTCCTTATCATGGAGAGATTGACTTGAAAAATATTGTTGTAGTGTGTCACAAAATACCTATTCTTTAAAAGATAAGGTCATTGTCTATATGATAGTGCAACAGGTTTCATAATCTCACGATAGGTTACAAATAGGTTGATAATTTTTTAAGGTAGGATTCAACTCATCTATTCAGATTCTTTTTAACTTAAAAGACAGAATGAAAAAGCACTATAACTCTGCTTCTGTTCTTCATTGCGGTTGATTGTGTAATGTACTATATAAGAAAATTGGTGTAAATGCCATATTTGGTGTTCCTAAGTGCTTTGTTTCCATCAGAAAGATTGAAGTATAGAAATTGTTTAAAGTTTATGTCAGTCTTTGGTATTTAAATACTTGAGCGCCCTGAATAGGATTCATGAGTTTAGTCAGGGTTGCTAGTTTTTTCTTTAGGTTACTAAGTATTTTTTGATGTTTGATTTAAAGTTCCTGTAAGAATTTGAAAATTTTTCTTGCGTATTCTAAATGTTATAAATCTTTTGCTTTATATTTCTTTGTAATGTTTGTTTCTTCTCAATTTATGTTTTAAAGAGTGATATAGTATAAATTTAGAGAGTGATTAAACAGTAAAATGATAATTTTCCATACTTTTTAAAATTCTCTTTTCTAAAATGTTTTGCCTCATAGGGATTTGTCTTGGCTGTAACTATCACACGTGAAGCAATTGATGAATTTCGGCGTTTCCAGCGAGACAAGGAGGTGAATTCACAACTATATAGCAAGCTTACAGTAAGAGGTTAGTGAGACACTTTTAATCCTAACTAGTATTTTTGTAGCTCAGTCATTTTTGAGTTAGCAAAACATGCCCTGGGCTGGAGGAATGGCTTAGCGTTTAAAGTGTTTGCCTAGCAAGAGCTAAGTCTAGCGCCAAGTAGCCAAGTTCAATTCCCCAGCACCAAATAAACCGGCGTGGTGGTGCACGCCTGTAATCCCAGCACCCAGGAGGCAGAGGCAGGAGGTTTGCTGTGAGTTCAAGGCCAGCCTGGGCTCCAGAGTGAGTTCAGGACCAGTCTGGGCTACACCATGAGACCCTGTCTCAAAAAAGTCCTAATTCTGTTTTTGAAAATAACTTTACACAATTACGTATAGTATCTAATTTTTGTAAAATCTATAATGCATACATTTTGGGAGTAGATATTTCATTATACAGATTTTTGAATGTGTTTGTATATATGCTTATATACTTATGTGTATGTATTTGTGTGTGTGCACAAATACATATCTACTTAGTAAAACTATGTAACGTGTTCTACAGTATGTAGACACATGTGAAACTCAGCTGGTGTATGCATATTTTTTGTGATGTATAATATCACTTTATTTTATTTTTTGCACAGTTGGGGATTTAACTCAGGGTCATATACTGAGGTACAATCTCCAGCACCTCCCACCTTGTTTTCTTAGTTTTGTAGTTTTGGTATTAGGAACAGAGTCTTGCCAAGTTACTGCTGTTGCCCGGGCTGGACTTGAACTTCACTGAAGACCTCCTGCCTCAGTCTCCCAGAGTACTGAGATTATACGTCTCTGTCAATGGGCCCAGCTTATAATATCACTTTGGAAAAATGTCTTCTTTTGTTATTATTTAAAAACATTTTTTGAGACAGTCTCACTCTGTACTACAGTCTGGTCTTGAATTTACTATTTACCCCATCCTGGCCTTGAACACATGGCAGTTCTCTTGCCTCAGCTTCCCAAGTGCTGGGATTATAGGCATGCGCCACCATGCCCAGTTTAGGTGGTACTGGGAAAATGAACCTAAGGCCTTGTGCTTGCAAGGCAAGCACTCTAACCCCTGAGCTGTGCCTCTAGCTCTAAAATCTGTCTTTGTATTATACTTTAAACACATTTATAAGGGTTGGACTATGCCTGTGTCACACTTCAGTAAAAAGGCCGTTGAGCACCTGAAATAATGTCATGAACTTACACAGTAACAGTTATTTGTATATTGCTCATTTCTTCATTAGGACTTTAGTGTCTGTATAGCTTAAACCTTAAAGAGTTTGTTTGTCTGTTTTTTTTAGTCCACAGAAGGACAAAAGTATATTAGTAAGAGAATATAGGATTCCTATTTAAAGGCATTGTGACAGTAGAAAAGTGATCATGCATGGGCGTTGAGGGGGACACTGCAACATTAAATGGGAATTTATAACAACCCCAACTTCTGATTAGAAAGGAAGTTCAGAGTGGGTTTTGTATTTTCTCTTTATATGTGGACATGTACCATGAGTAATTTACTTGAAATTAGGCCTTTAAATTATTTAACAGCTTATTAGACAGTACACTATATATCGTAAAATTCACTTAAAATACATAGTTCAGTGATTTTTGGTACATTTACAAAGGTGTACCCCATCACCCTCATCTAATTTTAAAACATTAACCTTTGAGAAAAAATGTTGACTACACTAGCAGCCGTTCTAGCTCTTCTCTCTCCCCCTACCTGGGCTTTATTTTCTGTGTCTGTTGTTTTACCTACTTAAGACATTTCATGTAAACGGAATCATAAAATAAATGATCTTTTGTTGCTGGCGGCTTTCATTTGGCATGTCTTCAGGATTTATTGGTATTGTAGTATAAGTTGGTATTTTCTATTTGTTGATTAGCATTGCTACTTTATGATATGCCGTATTTTGTTTAACCGCTTATCAGTGGATGGACAGTTGGTTATTTCTACTTTGTGACTCTTGTGAGTAATGCTATTATGAGAATTGATGTATGAGCTTTGGTTTGGAAATTGTTTTTCTCTTGGCTCTAATCCTAGAAGTGAAATTGCTAAGTTAGATGATAACTCTGGTGTGGAACATTTTAGAAATAACAACCTATGTTTCTGCTTGACTGCCACATTTTACATTACCATTGTAATGCATTAAGGTTTCAGTTGTACTGTATCCTCACCACACCTGTTACTGTCAACCTTTTTGAGTGAGCTATTACTTTTTGATTGTAGAAGTTATGAAGTAGCAGCTTATGAGTTTGTTTTGTATTTTCCTAGTGACTGGTGTTCAATTTTATTTTTTTCACATGCTTCATCGTGTCTGTGCTCAAGTACCTGGTAGTGAAGGGTCTGGGATTGTTCCCCTTTTCTTTTTGTCCTTTCCAAACCTGGTCCTTATGTCCGCACTTCCACCAGCATCCCAACCCTTGTTCTCTACACTGATCATTGTTTTTCTTTATGACCTACCACCTTTCAATGCACTACTTTAACCTTTTAAATTTGAGGTATTTGGACTCAGGTGACTACGGTACTCAGAGCAGGGCTTCTATAGGAGGTGCTCATTGTCTTCAGATCATCTTTAGGTTGCAATAACTCTTTCTTGAAGTATGTTTTCAATTCTTGAATATATTTTAAGATTTAGTTAATTTTGATTTGCCTGGAGTAGCTGTAACTTTCTGTTAAAGTAGAATTCGTGTGTTGTTTTCCTAATACTTAGATAAGCAACCTTAGAATTGGTTAGCTAGAAGAGACGCGGATAATAATTTTGTCATACTTATTTATTTAATGGGAAAGAGAGCTACTTTCATAAAATTAGTTTAGAAAGGGCATTATGATAAGTGGATATTATAGCCTAGAATATTCTGTAAAGTAATTTTTTTGGGTAACATAGTATGAGGGGCTGGAGGAATAGTATAGAGGTTAAAGCGCTGTCTAGCAAGCTCAAGGCCCTGAGTTCAATTCCCCACATAAAAGCTGGGCATGCCTATAATCCCAGCACTCAGGAGGCTGAGGCAGGATGATTGTCATGAGTTCGAGACCATCCTGAGCTCCATAGTGAGTTCAGGAACAGCCTGGACTTGTAGAGTGAGACCCTGTTTCAAAACAAAACAAAACAAAACAAAAAAACCCACAAGTGTAGACAAATGTCTGATATGGTGTTCTGGGGGTCTTTGGATCTTAGAGGCTTTTTTAAAAAGTAATTATTTATTAATTAAAAATTGATGTCTGGTATTTGCTGTCATTTTCTTGAGTTGATGGTACCTCTTCTTTTCCTTAAGGTAAAGTGCAAGTTAAAAGTTCAGACATCCGCGTTGGAGACCTCATCGTGGTGGAAAAGGTTGCTGCATGCTTACTTTCTTCTAGATCTGCGCGCCCCTCCTGAGCCCATGGTTGGCGTGGATGGGGATCGGGAGGCAGGCATCGTAAACCCTGTGTCCGCTCCTCAGCTTGGTGTGCTTGAACAAGTCTTTGTATAGTGTCTGTTCTGCTAAAGTGTGTTTCAGGGTCCAGGAGTCAAGCCGTATTTCTCCTAAGATGTGTTAACTATCTTATCTTGCATTTTGAGAATTATTTCATTTTACTATGTGATTGTGTTAGAACCAGTTACATCCACAGCTGTATTATGTGTAATTTGGATGTGATTCTTCTGGTCTTTCTAATTGTGGCCCAATATTAGAGATTTTATTTTTTCAAGATACCATTTGTAAGAATGCACTATTTTCATTTTTTCCCCCAAGAAGCACAGTTTTTGTTTAAAAAAAAATAAGTATTGTGTGATAGCAACTATGGAAACTGATACTTGCAGAATATTTGTGGTCTGGGTTATTCTGGTGTTTAATATAAATGACATGAAGGCTCTCAGACTATTTAAAGAAATTATTCAGAATCATTGTTATATTTTTATGCATGTAAGGAAGAAAAAAATGCCGAAGGTTGTTTTTGGGTTTAGCAGGAAGATTTGGAAGCATCTAAAATGGAGGAAAGAAATGATGTCAACTGAAATGCTGCCACTTGAGCACATGTCAAGTAAGGCAACAAGGCAACTGGGCAGAGCCAGAGGGCACTGCAAGTTCTTTATAGCCTAAGGGCTTGGAAAAACTCTTTGTGACAAAATCAGACCAGACTCAAATGGACCCTACTATAAATGCTTCTTTACTAGTTGAGCAGAATAGCTTCTGGGAGATTATGTTGCTATTTTTGAAGGTAGGGAGAGAAAACCACTTATCTTGTGTTACTTTTCTGAAGTAATGCAATTATTTAATAATAAGTACTATAATACAGTTGTAATTCCTGGAACAAACACTATAAAAACTATGTAAAGAAATGCATAATGAGAAGCTGTAACTAAACTAAGATAGAATTCTGAAGAGGACCCTGGTGACACACAAAAACGAATGAGAAACACAGGGAACCAGGAAAATAAATAGTAAAATCAGGTTTACATTCTAACTTATTAATAATTACCTGTATTGCAAATGGCCTAATTATATTAATCCAGCGCTAAGCAAAGTGCACTTAAAAATGCAACCCAGTGCTGTGTTATTAAGAAAGTTACTTCAGGTTCGCTGACTTATTTCGGATGAAATGAAAGATGAAAATGTATGTACTACAGAAAATCCAGCAAAAGTCAGAAGTGATTCAGTGTGCAATAAAATATTCTTCACAGTGATGAAAAAAAATCCAAGTGGGAGAGAAGATACATTTATAATGTAAAATATCTAAAAATGAATTAAATAAGCATAGATGTTTTCATTGAAAACTTTCTTGAAACCTTTAAAGCAGGTTTAGCACCAATTTTACACGATAATTTGCAGAAATAGTGACGTTGGAACACTCATCCAGACATGCTTAAGTGACTTTTCATCAACACACAAAAGCAATTAAATGGACAAAAAGATGACCTATTCAATAAATGGGACTGGGATATTCACAGTTTGAAGAAAATCATTGTTTTAATGTGAAACTTTTAAGAAAAAAACATAGGAGGAAGAAAATATTCAGAATCCAGGGATAGGCAGATGTTCAGTTCTTAGACTGTACATCCAAAGAACAGTACAGGGAAGAAAAGAATTGATGAATTGCATCTTATTAAAATTAGAATTGCCTTTTCAAACCCATGCGAATATGGTACATTAGTCACCTTGCTGCTGGGACAAGCTGTTCGACACTTTTAAAGGAGGAGAAGTTAATTTTGATTATCAGTTTCACTCGATGGTCACCTGGTTCCATGGTGGAAAGATCAGGTGGCGGAAAGCTGTTTAACCTTCGCAGCCAGGGAACAGAGAAGTGAGGCGGGGACAAGAATATACCATTCCAGGTCGCCTGCAGCCAGGTCCCATCTCTTAGCACATTCCGCTACCTAACTCGTTAATGGATGGCTCTACTGATGAGTATAGCGCACCTCCTAGTCCTGTTATCTTCTGTACACAGGGATGGACATTTTAGCTCATAATGTTCTGCCTACCAGCAGATTTAAAACATTTTTTCCATCTCAATATACAAAATGTAAATGTCATATTCGTAAGAGTTGAGCCAAGTCTTCACAATTCCAGTGGTGTTGAAAAGTTGAAGTTTAAAGCCTCGGAGACTCAGAGCCAACTCTTAGCTGTGAGCTTCCTGCACAGACTGAGAATGAAGCTAATGCCTGTAGCACAGAATAGGCACTCCAAATCCAAATGGAAGGGGCGGAGATGCAGATGGAGTGGGGCCACAGCAAGACAGAGACCTGGCAGGGGCCCAGTGGAGGGGTGCGCTTTTCTGTTTCATCCCTGCAGTCTGTCTGTCTGTATCCGTCAGTGTCTCTAATTTTTGCTTTTATAGTCACTTTCATTCTTAGGCTTTCTTTAGTGCTAATTGGCTGTTTTTTTCTTTCAGATAGATATATAATTCTATTTTATCTTGCCATATTTTCTGTTGACTATGCATTAAAAGTGTATTTTGCTAATAATATTTCACTTATTTTCATGTCCAGTTTTTATTCTCAATTAAAATTGTTTTTCTCATTTTCAGTATTATTTGCTCATTTACCTGAGAGTCAGTTGGATCTCAAGGTCTTCGTGTTAGAAATGGCTGTATCTAGTATGTCTTTTTTCAACCTTAATAACTTACTTAACTTATTGGCACATGAATAAGCCATTCTTTGTCATATGTAGGAAAAATTTTTACTTCTCAAAAAAACACATGGTGTGAAATTATGGGAAACATTCATATTTAGATACTTTTTCTTAAAGTTGATTTTTCTCTTTAGCTTCTTTAGTTGATAGAAATATTACTAATACCATTTACATGTATGAATCGTGACTTGTAAAAGCTTTTATGTGCCACATGGTCTTTTTTTCAAGTCAGATTCTTGCTCTATAGTCTAGGCTGTGTAGCCCAGACTAGCCTCTGACTCATGACCACCCTCCTGCCTCAGCCTCTCCTGAGTGCTAGGATTACAGATGTGCGCCACTGTGTCTAGGTTTTGTGGTACTGGGGAGTTGAACTCAGGCACTTAGTGCTTATTAGGCAAGTGCTTTAACCACTGAACTATTCCTCCAGCCCCTATGCCATATTGTCTTAAAATTACTTACATGTTATCTTAGGGAGGAATCGCTCCTCAAATTTGTGGGGTTTTCATTTGCTGGCTTATTGTCACATTCACTTATTTATGCTTATGCTTTTATTGATAATGTGCTCTGTTTGTGCTGGGCATTGGATAACTGCTGTCATCTATTTCCAGAGTGATTCATTTTATTAGGGAAGGCATAATTTTAATAAGCTAGTAACTACCATGATGTATGTATGACTTACAGTGCAACAGAAGCCATGGAAATAGCAGTGTTTTATCATTAGACATGAAGCTTTTCTTAAGTCATGACTAAATGTTATTTGTATAGTTTACTTGATGCAGTTTAGAGGCTCAGCTAAAAATATGATTTGAAATATTGGTTGTAACATACAAATTATGAGTGTTAATTTAATATTTAAATTATAATATTTTAGTTGTTTTACTGACTGTTTTCTACTGTGGAATACAGTTGTGATAATACATAAGCTGCATGTAGATAATTAATATTTTATATTACTCTTTGCAGAATCAAAGAATTCCATCAGACATGGTGTTTCTTAGAACTTCAGAGAAAGCAGGTATTTTTAAAAATACTGGTGCTGATTTTTTTTTTTGCAGTTTCATATTTTGTAAAGTGAAATTTTTGCCAGTAAAATTTTCTACTTGGGTGATAGTATTTTGAATATAATAATTTCTAAATCACCTTTAGTTGATATTTAAAAAGATAACTTGATTTTTTAATGTTTGCTTTAAAAAGTAATTCTGTCAGCACTTCTCCATCTAATGTATACTCAAATTAATATTGATATCTTATTAAGACACTGCTGCTTAAAGTGGTGCATTTATAATTTTATTCATCAAGTCAGCAGATAGTTATTTACCTCTTACGTAGCCATAGGCACTAGTAATGAATGGCTTAGGGTACAAAACTGACCAAGATCTGTTTGTAACCTTCACAGACTTTATGATCTGTGTGTTTGTGTAAGTCGTACATTGACAATAAGTAATAATCCTATAATAGGAAGTATAGTAGTGAGAAGAGTTGTTTTAAGGTGTGTGAGAGCAGACAGCTGTTTGCCTGGGTGAGCTTCATTGGAAGAAGAATACTGAAGTGGTAAGCTTGCAGCAATATGAAGGTGGAAAGGAATCATGGGATGGAAGCTTCGTGTGGTCATGTAGAAAAGCCTTGTTGCAATCAGTGAGTTCAGTTGTAGTCTCTGACAGGTTCCCATGTTGTGACCCCGCTATATGGACACATTTTCTCCCTCCCTTCCTCCCTCCCTTCCTTCTTCCTCCTTCCTCCTTCCTCCTTCCTCCTTTTTCTCCTCCTCCTCAGTAGCCCAGGCTGCTCCAGGACTCACAGCAATCCTCCTGGCTCAGCCTCCCGAGTGCTGAAGTTACAGGCATGCGCTGCCACACCGAGCTTGTGCTGCGCAGGGCAGGCAAGTCAGGGCCCTCGCAGCCCTTGTGGACCCATTTGTTTTCTGTCTTTTTGCTTAACTGGGAATGTGTAGAGGTTCTTTAGTGTCCAGCACTTCTGACTGAACTTACTATTTTTTTTAGAAAGCTCAATATATTCATTTTTTGTAAGCTCAGCATACATATTTTTTTTAATTTGAATACCCTAGGATTGAATTAGATTTTGCAGATTTTGATTTAATTTATAAACAGCATACTTGTAAAAATTAGGGCCTGTTTGTAATACAGAATAGTGATGTTCATTTTGTGGAATGAATGCATACCGGTAATATATCTTTTTCATTTCCAATCCCTTGGCCCCTCTTCCCCATTTTCTTTCCTATGTTAGTAGCCTACCTTCTAGTATCCTATTATCTCTCCATTACTTTAAATCACTATATTTTAGATTTCTCATATAAGAGATGAAGTACTTTTTGAGTCAGACTTATTTTGCTTGGCAAGATTTCAAGTTCCAACCATTTTTTCTCAAATTAGATGATTTCATTCTTCTTTATGGCTGAATAATACTCCATTTTATATGTACACCATGTTTTCTTTATCATTGTAATTGTTTATGGGCATGCAGGCAATTTCTACAACTTAGCTGTTGAGAATTGCACTTCTGTAAACGTGGGCGTGCATGTATCGCTAGCGTATGATCCTCTTTTTTGAGGGGGTGGGAATTTACCCAGGGGAAGTACTGCTGAGTCAAATGGAACTTCTATTTTTAGTTGTTGTTTTCTTTTTTTAGGAGTGTCCATACTTATTCTAATCATTGACATTCTTAATGACAATACAGGAGTGTTCTTTCTTCTCTCTGCATCTTCACAAGCGTTTATTATGTTTTTGCATTCTTGATGGTAGCCGTTCTGATGTTCTGATCGGGGTAAGCTGGAGTCTCAGAGTTACTTTGATTTGCATTTCCCTGCTGGCAGAGTTATTGAACGTTTTTAAATATACTTGCTACTTCTTTTGAGAAGTATTCTATTCAGTTCATGCATTTGTTCTTTTGAGGTTTAATTTTGTTGAGTTCTTTAGATATTTTAAATAGGAATTCTGTATCAGAAAGAATACCTAGCAAAATTTTTCTTTTGTTCTGTAGTTTGTGTTTTACCCCTGTGTTAATTTTTCAGAATCTTTTTAATTTTATGTAATCCCATGTGTTGTGTCTTGGCATTTCCTGTGCTCTTTGGGTTTTATTCAGAAAATCTTTGTCTGTGCCTGTGATTCCAAGTGTTTCCTCCAGTATCAAAGTTGCTGTTATATCTACATAGGTCTTTGATCCATTTTGATTTGATTTTAGAATAGTTTGAGAGACAAGGACCTAATTTGAGTCTTCTGCAAATTGCTATCCATGTTTCCCAGTATTATTTTTTAAAGAGCCTGTATTTTCTCCGCTCTATGTTTCTGGCTTTTTTGTAAAAAATCAAGGGGCTGTATGTGCATAGGGTTGTCTTCTGTTTCGTTCCATTGGTACACATGTGTGATTTGTTTGTTTTGTTTTGTGTGTTTTGCCAATGCTGTGTTGGTTTTCTTATTGTGGTTTTTAATAAGACTTGAGTCCCATTTAAAATACATCTGGGAAAGTTCATAGTAAATACGTACTTATGTGTAGTATTACCCACCTGCTTCCTGTCTGCCTGTCCTGCTGATCTGACTGCCTGGGCCTCAGCTTCTTCTCCTGCATCTGCTGCCCGCAGAGTTCTGCTACGGAGACACCTTGCCACCTGCTGTTCTGTGAACCTGCGCTCTTCCTCTCTGCCCAGGCCTCCCTCGAAAGCAGCTCTCTTAGACTTGTTTCGTCTGCCTTTCACACTTGCCTGTTCTCTTTAGGCTAGTGTCTCCATCCTGGACTTCACTAAGAACACGAAAGCCCTAGACTAGGCCTTCTTTCATGACGGCCTTCTCGTTAAAGCCCAGCTTCTTCAGTTACTGAGAGGAGCCCTGGTTACCTTGAGGTGGTGTCCTGGCGTTCTGTTCTTCCTCTGCTTTCATACCGAAGACATTGAAGCATCCCTCTGCCTGCTCCACACGTTCCATGAGCCTGCAGTGGTTTGTAACTGTCTTAAACAAGAAAGTGCTCCTCACTCTCTTCTAGCTTCCTTTGCGTCAAAGTGTTTCTGAGTATTCTGCCCCAGGTACATCTGATTGGGCCCCCTGCCCATTCTTCTGGGATGCTGGTCACTTCTTCCCGCACTTGTAAATATTACCTGAGGGTAGTTCTGCATCTGGCCTGGTGGGAGATCTGTGGCTCAATAAAATACAGGTCAGTCTCTACCCTTTGGGGGAATCTTTGTTTCTGTTCAGTATAATTACTGGGAAGGTAAAATTTACATTTACCATTTTGCCATTGTTCTCTGTGTTTCTTACAACTTTTTTTGTGTGTCTGTACTGCTTTATTACTACTTTTGCTTGTTTTATGTAAATGTTTTTTACTGTACTAATTTTCCTATCACTTTTGTTATATATTTTTAAAATTATTTCATTAGTGGTTGAGCTAGAGGTTGTAATTAACACAGCTTTCTCTTGGTAGATTTTGTGTTCTGAATAAGTGCTTCTAGGATCATTGCAAGTCTTTGTTATTTTCTAGGATTGAAAAAGTTGTTTTTGACAATTTTTGTTAGTATTCTCACTGCAGTTTTAGAAAGGTGGATTTCAGAAGTTTTTATACTACTGTCCCTTCTTACATCATCACCTATTACTTCTGACCTTCCTGTCTTACTTTCCGAACAGATGTGGTATAATGAACAACAAAATGTTTGTATTTGGGAAAAGCTTTGATACTAATTGTCCCTTTAATGACTGGTAGAGAGGTATGTCAAGATGAAAAATAGTATTGTAGATAAGGAGATGGTTTTGGGTAATTAGCTTATATGGAAAAATATATAAGATGGTGCATTGTGACAACATCCATCACTTTAAAACTAAAAGATGGTTAGAAATTCCATTTTTTAGAGGAGGAATCTGTGGACTGGAGAACAAAAATGACTTGCCTAAGGTCAGTCATGTGACTCAAGTTTTGGAAATCACTGTTCATCTTCCTTATGATCTTTTACTGCAGAGACAGCAGAAAATAAATGGAATACTAGAGTATTAGGCAAATGAGACATATTCTGTGTTTCGTTAGCCTTGGATAACATACTCAGGTTAATGGCATTCTAAAAATACTCTGCTTTACACTTGCTTTCAATTGGAGAGTTACTTTCTGTGGTGTGGTAATAATCCATGTTACCTCTGTCCCGAATCCCTTTGATGCATCAACATTTTTCTTCAGAGAATAAGCTTAGAATATGTATATGCTGAATTTTTATTGTTTTCATATTTCTGAGATACTACTAATGGATCTGAGTTTACAACCTCATTGTAGCCTGTTTTAACCTCTGGTGCTATTCTTAAGTTTTATTAATTTTTCCTATCAAATATAAATTGTTAAAAAAGTTATCCATCTGCAGATATTGAGAAATAAGCAGGTTCTTTGTACTGGTTGTCTTCTTTTTGTAAAATTTACCAAATAGCTTCAAAGGTATATAAAACCCGTCATTCACTTAAGAATCCTTACTTTCAGAAATTCTTCTCTGTGATTTTAAGTAATTTCAATATTTTTTTTTTACTGCTTAGTATTTAGAGCATTTATTTGTTCAGAATTCTTTAACACTGTAATTTTGCTTTTCATTTTTAGTTAGAAATAAACGTGATGCTTATTATAATAAAGTCTAACTCTCAGCTGGTTGAAGTGCTGGGTTTTTGGGCTTGGTCCGTGAGCTGGGTTAATGGACCCATGGCATCGTTTTGGGTGTGTGCCCGTGTAGCGTATGCTGTTGAGCCCTGAGTGGATTGTTCAGAAAGTAAATGAAATTGGTGATAGATCTAGTGACTGATAGCTTAAATTCCAATTAATTAATTGCTTCATCAGTTTCTTAACTCAGATCAGATATCTCCCAAGTACATACAGTTCTTTCAGTGATATTAGGAGAAGTTAATGCATTAAAACTAATTTTTAGCAATCTCCTACAAATGCTAGTATATTTTTTACTTGTATCCTAAGTGTTCTCATAATAGTTTAAGTATTTGAGACATACTGCAGTATGCCTGCTGCCACTGCTTAGTCAGATGAGAGTAGGTAGATGAAGTAGTGACCATCCGTGTTATCTCTGTAGCGCCACTCATCTTGGGTGCCAACCTAAGAATTTTGTACAGTCATTTAAAACATAAAAATGATTTAAAAATTAGGTTTAATAGCAATGATCTGGTATTACAAATGTAAAGTCAGTATCTATTTTTCTTTTATAGGGTATATACTGTAGCCTGTGTCTTTCAAGTCATTGGATCTGTGAGCTTTCACTGGCACCTGCTGATGCCGCACTGTGACTAGTGAGGCTGTGACTGACTTCGCTATCTCAGAGCTTTGTCAGTTGCTTCCTCACTATTTGATGTGCCTCTCTGATGTGACATGTGCACTAGTTGACCTTAATTCGATGGCTGTTAAACTCATCCCTTCCTGTCAACTCTTGTCAATTATACAAATAAAATCAAGTATTTATAAGAAGTCTGTAATAGGATATAAGCAGGCTAATTTAGTAATTCATTTTTGCTAAGCTTTAACTGGCTTCTACTATTACTAGTATTTTCTGTTAAAAAATTACTAGATCTGATTTTTTGTAAGACAAGCCAAGTTGGCCATACTTTTGGTTTTGCTGTAATCTCCCACCACAGTTTTCTAAATCATATCACTTACATATCACGTCCCTTACCCCTTCTCACTGCCCCTCATTTTCACTTTTCCTCTCCACAAACTTCATCTTCATTCCTCCATATCTCGTACATTTTTTATGGTTTGGTTTTCTCATAATAGAAAAATAATTTGGTATTTAACTTTCTGGGTCTTACTCATTTTGCTGAACATAATGGTCTCAAGTTGCATCCGTTTTTCTACAAGTGTCTCAAATTTGTCATGGTCGGTAGCAAGTAGTATTTATACGTATATACACCGTGTCGTCTTTATCCAGTCAACTATACCCGGGCATGTTGGCTTCTTGCAAGATTTGCTTATTATCAGTTGTGCTGCTATAAACATGGGTATGCATATATTGCTATTGTGTAATGACTAACTCTTTTGTGAAGTTACCCAGAAGATGTACAACATGGTCAAGTGGAATATTGATTTTTAGTTGTAAGGTCTAATTTATTTCAGTTCTTTGTATCTTTTTGATAATAGTCCTCCGTCTGGTGAGTAGCTGGCAAGTATTTTTTCCCAGTTGAGAGTACTTGGTTGCCTCGAATCATCCATCAGCTGATACATTCAGCTTCTTTGCTCATTTCTGACTTTGGAGTTGTGCCTACTTACGGCTTTTGTTTTCTCAGCCTTATCGTTAAGATATGAAATTCTGTTGTCGCAGTGTTTGAATTGACTTCCCTTGCTTTTGAATGAATTTTTCATATCCTGTGTTTCAGCCAGATTTCTTTTCAGGTTTTCTACTTCTCTATAAGAGTGTTCCTTCATATCTTGCTTTTTGTGATTCCCCTCAGCCAGCGTGTTCTGTGGGTCTTCTCTGCGCTCGGTAAGCTTTGTGTTCCTAAGGACCATTATTTGTGTAGTAATTTCCTCTTTAAGCCTGCTGATCACTGCTTTAACAATACCTTATTTGAAGTGGTGTTTCCAGAAACCAACTCATCTAATTGCTTATTGAATTCCTTCTTCGTGAGTTCCACTGTTTCAGGGCCAATGACATCAGTTTTTGGGGTCTCAGGCATTTTCTTGTGTGGCCTGTTCCCTTGTCTCCCCATTTTTCTGTCATTGAGGGATTTCACCTTAACGGCCTAGGCGAAAGGTTCCTTTGAATGTGCATGGGGGTGTGCAGGGGTAGCTGAAAGTCCTCTAGTTCTGTGCTGGGAGTAGGCAGTGAGGGAGGGCGTAACAGTCGGTTGGCCTCTGAGACATCTTGCATCCAGCTCCATCAACAAAGCCTTCCCGCTTGTTCTGGCACCCCCACGGGGAAGGGCTCTCTCCCCTCAGAGGTTCTCCCACTACCACTGGAGCTGTTCAGGAGGTCGAGGCCTTTCTCACCTCTCCACAGCTATTTCTTACGCAGTTTCTTCCTGGACACTGTTTAAAAGTGTCCCTAAAAGCCCTGACTGATGGGGCCTCTCTGCGGCTCCTTTTACTTGAAACAGTCCAGGCTTTGGTTCTTTTTTAAAAATGGCTCCTGCCTACATGAGTGTGTGTTTCAGCTGCCGAGCGCTGCTACTCCCAGTTTGCCTGGACCCTGGGAGCCTGTCCTTAGCGGAAGCGTGCAGTGTGCAGCACACTTGCCGTGTGTCCTACCTGCAGATGTGTTTCTGGAGGCTGGGCTACTAGGCTGCTGTCAGTTCCCAGTTCTGCATCTGCTCACACCTGGATCTGAGGCACCTCTGTCTGTGGGTGTCAGAGCCTCACGGCCATTCCCAGCTGGCGTGGCGTGGCTTCCTGGGCTGCTGTCTTCCTCCACTCTGAGGTGCCTTTGGGGTTTCTAGCTTTTCCGTGACCCCCGTGCAGTTGCTTGGGTGCTCTTTCCTTTCCTAGCTAAGTTGAATAAGTAGTTTTCAGCTATAATTTACTATAATTTCAATTTTCTGAGTAAGTCCCCAAGGAGACAAGAGTACCATCCTGCTGTGAAGCCTTTTTGTTTTTTTTTTTTTGGCAGTACTGGGTGTTGAACCCAAGGCTTTCACACTGAGCTATATCCACAGCCCTTTCTTTTTTGTATTTTATTTTTGAACCATAGTCTCTTTCTTCTCTGTATAGACATTACGCAAGCACATGTGCATGCACAGAGACTAGTGCCCAGGCAAAGTGTACACGTAATATGCACATAGTTGTTCACATAAAAAGCACAAATATATACTGATACACATGAATCACCACTCTCCAGATACATTCAGATATACATGGAGATAGTTACATATACATATAAATAGATATTTCTACATAGGCACAGGCATGTATGCACAGGTACATGTGCACACATAGAAATATATAGTTAATACACATGTGTACCCCACACACAAATATTCATGCATGTACTTACACATGAGTTTGCTGTTTTCTGTCTGTCTTCCTTGGCTGTAAGATACATGTATAGAGTGCTCCGTTCCTTGCTTATTTCATTTAACCGTAATGTGGTCCATAGATCTTTTCCTGCCAGTATGCTGACGTCTTCCTTTTTCTTTCGTCCTCTTATTTTTGAATTGGTCTGTGTGCTTTGTTTCAGCTACCTTTCTAACTGTCACTGACCTTTTTTTAATTATAAAAAGTGTTGCAGGTGAATCCTGTGCTGTGTGTCTGTCATTTTATGTGTTTGCGATTTTCTCCATAGGGAAGTTTCCAAGTAGGATGTTATGCCAGAACCTGGGAGTAAATGGATGTTATTTTTTGGTTTTTTTTTTTTTTTTTTCTGTAGTTAGTTTGATAGGTAGGTATAGGGACATGCAATAGTACTGCCCTGCATGTTTATGCTCTGCTTCTATTGCTGAAAATATGTTTCATGGTAGTAAATGAAACATTTTTATTAACCTGATAGTATTTTTTACTTTTGGAAATTTTTGTATCTTTCTTACTGTTTTATCATTATCAAAGTATAAAGTTAGAAATAATCAGTGTACTCTTTTTATAATAAAGTGTTGGTTAGTATTTAACCTTAATAGGTAGGAACACTAAATAGGAAATGAATGATTTAAAATATTCGATGTCTGTCTTCTCACAGATTTATTTTGTGCATCAAATAATGCAACCTAAAAGAAAAGCTTTGGAAAATTCTGTTCTTGGAACTGTCTAGTTGTATCAGGTCTATGTCCTATTGTGCCCGGTTCTGTGCTTTGACTATATCTGTATTTTAGGAGTGAACTTCTGAAATGTATTTTGAAAGTGGTGACCTTTTCTCCTCTGCCTTGAAGGTTCGTGTTTTATTCGAACGGACCAGCTTGATGGTGAGACCGATTGGAAGTTGAAGGTGGCGGTGAGCTGCACACAACGGTTGCCATCACTTGGGGTGAGTAACATCAACTCTGTAGATTCCTTTTTATTTTAGTGGTAGTGTGTAGGAAGTAAGGACATGGCTGTCTGTACCAGCTAACTTATCTAATGAATTGAGAATTTGTTTTATCATTTCCTTATTCCTAATGAAGGGCTACCACCTGGTTGGTCTAAGTGTTTTGGTTTTCCATAGGTTTTTCCCAGTGTATATTGTAAATATATTATCCAAGTGTGTTTCTTAACTGCTAGCTTTATAGATCTTTTGCCATGTAAATGTGCTATTTTTTATTTGGGTCAGCATTGGGATGCTGTCCTTCATGCTTACAGATTTTATGTAGAACCCAAAAGTCATTCGTATACCAGTATTTTACCATTTACCCACTTCATGTAGTCAGTAGGCAGAGTCTACTAGTGAAAAGTGGTCATTGCCGCTTATAGCATTATAGCATCTCTTACAGTTACTGAAACATTTCCTGCTGTTCTGCAGGATGCAGAGACAAACAGAAACCCGGAAAAGGAAGTTTTATTGTGCCACTCAGCCCCTACAGCCAGTTGAGTGTTTTAGTGTGAGAGGCAAGCAGGCCCTGCCATACTCCCCCTTCTTTTGAAGGCAGGGTCTCACTCTGTAACGCGGGCTGGTCCTGAAGTTGTTGTGTAGCTCAGGACGGCCTCAAATTCATGGTAATCCTTCTACGCCAGCCTCCTGAGTGTTGGGATTACAGGCGTAAAACACCACACCTGGTTTATGTGGAGCAGGAGAATCAGATTCAGGGCCTTGTGCTTGCTAGGCAGGTGCTTGAACCACATTACTCTCCTGGCAGCCCCTTTACTGTGACACACTTTCATCTGGAAACATCATGCCCTGACCCAGCCTGAGGGTCCTCTGTCCCGTTGTTTCGTATCTGAGCTCTTTCCCACTTTCACCCTCTGCTTTCCAGTATTTTCTATTTACTCTTCTTTCTTTTTGTAAGTGTATGTTAAAAATAAAGCTGTAAAGCTGTTATCTTAGTACTTTATATATCTAGTTTATTACTCTTAGACTCTTTGTTAAATTAGTTGTATCACTATCATCTTAAAATGAGATGTTAACGTAATATAAATTGAGCGGAATGCTGGGTCAGGGTTCCAAGTTTTTATATATTCTATCTTTGTATCCTTTTTTTGTTTCCCTCCCTGATATATATCTTCAGGTAATCTCCTGGATTAAAGAAAGGAAAAGAAACCAGAAGCCCTTATGGGACTGCAAAGGATTTTATTTGGTGTCATGTTTGGATGATAGCCACACCCTCTATTCCTTTTCCTTGCAAATCCACCCCAGAATCCTTCCAAGAGTAGTAGGAAAGTGCAGAATTAAAGCACCATATTACGATTTGCCTGAAAAGAAAGCCAGGCATAGCCACTCGAGAGTCTGTGGCGGGTGATTCCACTTACAAATTCTTCTGAAGGTGTAGGTGGGTGGTAGCTGAAGCTAGGAGTTGGAGGTGGGTACTGCAAGGTAGGAAGGGATATCTTTGGCACTGATGGGAATATTCAGTATCTTGACTGTGATAATGGTGGTATCACAACAAAAATATGTATTTTCAATGTGCACAAGTTTGTTACATGTAGCTTGCGCATTAATAAAAGAGTTGAAGTTTCAGCCTAGTACTATTGGGCTGTCAAAAAATCCATGTCATATTTTTCTAGATTTTTCGGAAGTCATACATTTATATAAAAGGCAAAGAGCAGCTGGGAACATAGTGCCCGTTTTGTCTCAAAACCTCTTGCCATCTTTAAATGAGCTTTATATATTTTTTGTTCATGAAAGGACCTGTGTTTATTGATGAAAAACTGAACAAGGGTTACTGACTTACACCCTCATCTGAATTGATCAGTATGCCAAGCAAGGAGTTTTGAAGAGGGGAAAGCAAGTGGGGGTCTGAGGGTGTAGAGTCAGGAGAGTAGGGTGAGTATGGCAGTACATCTCATTCCAGCTCCAGTAACTTTTAACAGGTGTTCAGATTTGTGTGTGGTCTCCTAATTTCATGATAGAGCACAATTCATTCCTTGAGAGTTAACGATTGTTCAAACTACCCAGTTGATCACTGTACACATTCAAGTTATTTTATTCCTTGTAGAAGCTTGAAAAATAATCTTTAGTATCTCACCACACTGAGAGCTTAACTTCTGTCTCAAATGTCCTCTGTTTATGGCATTTGAGGCAGATCCTCACATTGGGATCAAAACTGTTTGCATACCACATTGTTGCGTACAATCTACTTCTTATCACCAGTTATCAGTCACTTTGAAAAAAGATTGTTTTCTTCACCTTTAATGAGCAGTATTGCAGATGTTTATACATATCATCAAATGAATTTATTTGAGCTCATGAACCCAAATATCAGACTTGCTTACCTATCCAAACCTCTTCAGGTGGTCCTGAACACTTTCATGATGGATGTTTCATGTGTCTGCAGTCTCTCGTGTCATATAATGTGGATTTGACGTAACACCTTTAGTTTCTCGTCGTCCATCTGGGTGGCCCTTCCTGACTGAGGGATGTCATTGAGATCAAAACGACGAGCACAGAGTCTCATGCAGCATTGTTAGCACTGACGTTCCTATAGAGTGTTGTTATTGTACACAGCTTTTCACAAACTTGGCGCACGTTCTTCCCTGTAGGGAAGTAAAATCGTAGATGTGGTGAAAATACACAGTTGGCTTTCTGTCTTGGACTTGTAAAAACCTCCAAAACTCAACCATGTCACTCACTGTTTTCTAGAAGGAAACTACAACCTTCAGCTGTCAAATGATGCAGCAGTAACATAGGTATGACAGGGTCCGGTACTTCCAAAATTGAACTGGAACCACCTGTTGCAAAATTGTGTTATGGCTTTTCTGACAGCACTATATTATTATAATTTTTGAATAATCTCTTACTCTTTTATGGGAAGTCACATTTTATTACATTCAATATTACAAGGATGGTTTCTTTATTAGTGACACACGTATGTAAAGAATATTTTAAAAGAGTTGTACATTTTATGTAATGCTAGTTTAAATTTTTTTGGACATTATACTTTGATAGGGAATATAATGAAGTATTTGAGTGACAGTAACTGTGTGGTTAATGAAAACATTTTACGTTTGGATAGGTCTGTAAAATCAATAAAATTCCTAGAAAATAAGGAAGTTTAACTGAGCTTCCAAATTTGAAAAGCAATTTAAAATTTGTCTTTTTTGTGGAAAGGAAATCTTTGAACTTACTACAGATACAGACAGTGCAGTTTACTTTATTTTTTAGTAGCTGATGCCAACCATAATTGTCACTTTCATTCTGACTTGGGTGTCTTTGTTTTGATGGGCTTGGTGATGTTTTATATGCCATGTTGACAGTTGTGTTCTGTCAAGTCATGCGCTCATGACATTCGAGTAACCCTATACCCACTAGAGTTTTTCCAAAAGAACTGAGGACAGGACATAGAATACCTTCTCTCATTTCACTGCAATCTCAGAGGTCTTAGTGGGGCCAGGATTTCAGGGAGTCTATGATGATAGCCTGCGTAGGACCTGAAATGCAGATGCAGTTTCTGGTTTATGCTTGTCATGGAAGGCATAATTTTCAGGCGCAACAGACATTGGAGAAATATGTTTCTGGCTATTGTGATCAAGTAAACTTATTAACAATGATTAGGCCCCAGTAATTTTCAGTAAATCATGACTTGCTGATTTATTACAAAAGATCCATATAGCAGTAAACAACGCCATTTACATTTAATTAGTTTTATTGAACGAAAGGCAGTTTTATTTGTAATGAGCCACATGTTATGATTAAGGATGTATTTTAATGACCTTTAAGTAAGGCGAACAAATGTTGCCCTTGACCTAATAGCAGTGGCTTTCCTACGTTATTGAAAACTTCACAATGATTTTTAAATTATCATGAAAAGCTTCCAATGACATCCTCATTAGTGTGCCATTATTCAGTCATTTGATGTCTAATATACTAGATGAAATGCACTATTCTAAATGTTCGTGTGCATATAGAAATGAGGATTGCTGCTAGCTTATTATTTTCCACATCAGAAGGTGGTCTGTGGCATGAAAGTTTCATGGTCTGAAATCACAGTGATAGTATAATAATTAAAGGATTCCCAGACTTACCTTATCCATAGTGTTTTTAATGCATATTAGACATTTTCTCATATAGTCACAAGTGTCAAATTATTATATGATACATTTCTCTTTTTATAACTTGCGTTAACTTAATTAACCAGAATATAAATTGTCATTGGATCCTGTGTGGTCTGTGCTGCAGTAACGCCCCTTCTGTGGTGGGCTAGTATGCGAAGTGTCACTTCTCCCTTCATCCTTGTCCCGTAGGAACTTGAGAACTAGCCTTTCTGTTTCTTGAAGCCCTGGAAGGCTTGGAAATTCGCTTTCACATTTGCATGGTTCTGCCTAAGCTAGGAAGGCGGGGGAGCAGGTCTTTCTGCCCGTGTTCTCGTGGGGTCATGAGCTCCTGCTGTGTCTCCTCGAGGGGCTTCCATGAGAGGTGCTGTGTGGACAGTGATCCCCGCTCTCTAGGGTCACAACGTGTCGTCTCCTTATCTTGATCTGTGCATCAGCATCTTCTGGGGACGATTGTTCCGGTAACATTTTAGAGTATTTTTGGAAGTTAAGTAATGAGCTTTGTCCCTTCCTGTGATTTTGGGGCATCTTGCCCTTGTGTGTAATGTCCTGCTGTAGGGTCCAGCGTGCTTTTGATTTCTGAGCTGAAATGTAACTTGACACACTCTTGTTCAAGAGGTTTTTCCCCTTCTTCAGTTTACAGCCAAGAAGTGGCAGCTCAAGGCTGGGAGAACAGCTTTGGAGTTTTTGCCATGTGAATTCCTGCAGGGACCATCCACACTGGTGACGAAAAAGGAAGCAAGGGCATAGCGAGTTCTCATAGCCTCAGTGTGGCGGCTTGCATCGCTTCTTATGCTGCTCTTTTGGCCAGAATCAGCCACGTGCTTTCAGTCAGTCGTGAGTAGAGCTGAGGGCTGTTCTAGAGAGCCACCTGTCATTCTGAGGCTTGGCGGTTCTTCTTTTTTTTTTTTTTTTTAAGAGACAAGATAGCCAGACGTGGTGGTACATGTCTAATCCCAGTGCTGAGGAGGTTGAGGCAAGAAGAATGCTGGGAGGTTGAGGCCAGCTTGGGCTACATAGTGAGTTGAGAACTAGCCTGGACTATAAAGCTAGATCCTGCCTCGAAAATAAAAAAATAAATGAGACAAGAAAAAATGGTGGAAGGTGTTCTCTGCTGCATGGTTTTCTCTCCCTTTGGGCTACATCCCCAGCCTGTTTTTGATTTTTGATTCTCCTGTCTGACTAACTAGATAACTTGCCCAGGCTGGCTTGAGTTTGCAGTCCTCTTACCTCAGCCTCCCTTGTGTGCTGAGATGAATAATAAGTCTGAACTTCCAAGGCCAGCTCGTTTGGTTTTCTTTTGAGTGTTTTGATGTTCTTTTAGCCTGCTTGTTGAATGGTTGACCCAAAAACTATTTAGTCTGTTCTCTTGGAGGATTTTACTGCCATAAGAACAGAATATCTTATTTTTAGCGTTACTGCTTTGTTATTTTTATTAGCATCTGTTATTCTGGTCTTGGGGCTTGAAGTAAAATTAGGATGTTCCAACCCTAGATTAAAATGGATGATAAATGGAATATAAACAGCAGTGTAATTCACTATGTCTTGTAGAAGTAAAAGAAGCAATGTCAGTTCTAGCCTTGATGTCTTGTCTTTAAGTGGTTAAGCATGACATACACCCTGCTAGTTCTACTTACAGAAGAGATCTGGCAAGAGTGAGCTGTCTGTAGATGTTAAGAACCCTTCCAGCTATGTTGCCTTGCTGTTCGTAAGGAATCATTAGAATACTTGTGTGAAGGAGCAGGAAAGGGAAAAAAACAATCCAGATATGAAAATGGAGCCCCAGAGGAGTTTTCTGTCTTATGAACAAAAGAAAATAATTTCAGATGTCTAGTAAGAGAAGAAATTTGATAGAATTATAGGATCTAAATGAAGTCGGTCCCATGTAAAAGGATGTAATGGAAAATAAGACATATTAGAAACATATATTGCTACTGAATTTTTGAAAGTAAATGAGGACAGAAATTGAAATGTTCTGCATCCTTCAAAATGTGGGAAAGAGATGGCAGATACAAGCTCACAGTTCCCAGTGTCAGCTCGTTTCTTGGGGCTACCTGTAATATTATTTGTGTGTCGTAGTCATCTGTGGTTGTTCTTGTTGATGGCACAACTTTAAAACTTTTTCACTCCTTTAACTCCTGATATTTCTGTCATTCTTCTTGGGATCTTGCCTTACACAGAAAAAAAGAATTCGACCATAGGGAAATCCCTTTTTCTTTCTCACCAATAAACCACCTATGGCTTCCATTGGAAACCACTTTCCTCTTTTACCTAATATTACCATGAGGATTGTTCTTGCTCCTGTCTAAGGATGATTTTTCTATAGCTTCCAGCTGATTTGTCTGACCATATTTTTCAG